>SKCR01050730.1:0-482703 GCA_019454045.1 Zanthoxylum bungeanum | reverse complement strand
CAAAATCTCAATTGTAGACCTGGAGCGAAAATCAGCGTCTACAATGAGATCCAATTGATCTTAGAGATCTACCTAGTTAAATATCATACAGCTTGTTGGCCAAAGTCAAGGTTGTGTGTTATTTAACGAAATCCAAGCCCACTAGGAAACTAGGTTTCCTGAGTACTTAACAGAGGGTTAGAGGCTCGCCGAAAAATAGTGGGAGGCTAGTATTGAATTTGCAATTTCGTTCAAATACTTGCCAAATACACGCATTCAAATTATTTTCATCATTTTATATATTTATTAGTTTTACTAATATTTTATTATTTTTAATGTAACAGTTGGACTGTACCCAAAATCGTTAATTGAATAGTTAGACTATTGCAATTAAGATGGCCGGAAAGATCAATGTTAGAGACATTATCATGGGCGAAAATGTCTTTAATGGTGCGAACTGTCCTGACTGGGATATGAACCTCAGGATTATCATGGGGACCGAGAAGATGCTCTATACGATAGAGAGACCTCTTGGGCCTAAGCCCGGAATTGAGCAGCCACTTGAGCTTGAGCTTTGGAAGACTCACAGTGATGACAACTCAACTGCTCAATTCGTCATGCTCGCTGCAATGACCCCTCAATTTCGTCGCCAGAATAAAAGATTGGATCCTTATACTATGATGGCAAAATTAAAGGACCTTCACCGATCTAACCTTAGATCGCAAAGGTATGAATTGCAGAAGAAGCTCTTTCGCTCTCGAATGTCAAAAGGTACATCTGTCGAGCACCATGTGTCGCAGATGATTATTGACATCGAACAGTTGGGTCAGCTAGGCATAACCTTTGAGGCTGGGACTTCCATAGATTTGATATTACAGTCTCTTCCTGACAGCTGGAGCGGGTTGATCATGAACTACAATATGATGAACCATGATCATATTCTTGGAGAGTTGATGGCAATGCTGCGAGAAGCAGAAAAAGAGCTTTTAAAGGGCAAGAAGCGCGAGGCGCACTTTGGGCCAAAGGCTTTTGGAGGCATGAAGAAGAAGAAGAAAAGAAAGGGCAAGGCCAAATCATCAAACTCTTCTGGGAAGGCAAATGACAAATCCCTAGATGTCTGCCTGCAGTGTGGCAAACGGGGTCACTGGAAGCGTGACTGCCGTGAGTACAAGGCACACATGAAGGAAGTGAAGGCGGGCAAGGCTCCGGCTTCAGGTATGTTTGTTATAGAGATAAACATGTCTACTTCTAGTTTTAAAAATTGGATTTTTGATTCTGGTTGTGGTACTCATATATGTACTGATGTGCAGGGTATGCAGATTAGCAGGAGACTGGCTTCAGTAGAGATCGACCTCCGAGTTGGAAATGGGACTAGAGTCGCCATTTTGGCTGTTGGGACCTATATTTTGGAACTGTCCTCGGGCATGTACTTAATTTATCAAACTGCTATTATGTACCTAGTTTGACTAGAAATATTATATCTGTATCTTGCTTAACCCAATGTGGGTATACTTTTGTATTCAGAAACACCAGGTGTTTTGTTTATAAAAATGATTTTGAGATATGCAGTGCTGATGTTAATAATGGTCTTTATATTTTGAATATAAATCAATTTCAAACATATAACATGACAAATAAAAGGCTTAAATTAAGTAACAAAGATGAAACTTATATGTGGCATTGTCGTCTGTGACACATTAACAAGACTCGTATATCCACACTTTCGAAGAGTGGATACTTGGATGGATTTGATCCAAATTCATATGATGTCTGTGAATCTTATTTATTAGGCAAAATGCCTAAAACACCTTTAAGCGGTAAAGATGCACGTGCCACTGAACTATTAGCCCTCGTTCATAGTGACGTATGTGGGCCCATGTCTAGCTAGGCTAGAGGTGGATATGAATACTTCATAACCTTTACGGAAGATGCATCGCGTTATGGTTATATGTATCTTATGAGACACAAGTCAGAAACTTTTGAGAAATTCAAAGAGTTTCGACACGAAGTAGAAAAACATATCGGCAAAAGTATTAAAAAATTAAGGTCGGACCATGGTGGAGAATACTTGAGCAATGAGTTTCTTGATTACTTGAAAGAGTATGGTATTCTTTCACAATGGACTCCTCCCGGAACACCTCAATTAAACGGTGGTTCGAACGGAGAAACCAAACTTTGTTGGACATGGTAAGGTCTATGATGAGTCGCACTGAGCTACCAATTTCCTTCTGGGGATATGCATTGAACATTGCAATACTTATTTTGAATAAGGTTCCGTCAAAGTCTGTTCAACAGACTCCATATGAAATATGGACAGGAAATAAACCGGGTTTCTCATTCCTGAAGATTTGGGGATGCTGGGCATACGTTAAACGTTTGGATGGTACCAAACTAGAACCCAAATCGGATAAGTGCCTATTTGTAGGTTATCCTAGGGAAACCAAATGATATTACTTCTATAACCCACAAGAGAACAAAGTATTTGTTTCTCTACATGCGGTTTTCCTCGAAAAGAAATTCCTAAATACAGTGGTAAATGGGAGGAAAGTAGAACTCGATGAAAATCAGAGTGATACTGTTCCTGCCACCGACTCCCAAACGGAACACGAACAGTTCATCAGGGATGAGACTGTACCACAATCTTCTAATACATAAGAACCGCGTAGGTCGGAGAGAGTCAGAAAACAACCAGAGAGGTATGGGTTTCTGATCTCACCTCATGTGGATATTAATATTATTGAGGATAACAAACCAGCTACGTATGAGGAAGCGATACAAGATATCTACTCCGCTTTATAGCAAGAAGCCATGAAGTCCGAAATGGATTCCATGTATACCAACCAAGTTTGGACACTGGTTGATGCACCAGAAGGCGTAAAGCCTATTGGTTGCAAATGGGTCTTCAAGAAGAAGACTGACATGGATGGTAACATACAAACGTACAAAGCTAGGCTTGTCGCGAAAGGGTATCGTCAACGACATGGTGTCGATTACAATGAAACTTTTTCACCTATTGTCATGATTAAATCCATTCGGATAATGCTTGCTATTGCTGCATACTTCGATTATGAAATATGGCAGATGGACGTCAAAACCGCTTTCCTTAACAGAAACCTTTTGGAGGATGTTTATATGCAACAGCCTGATGATTTTATCGTACCAAAACATGCAAACAAGATTTGCAAGTTAAATCAATCCATTTATGGATTGAAGAAAGCATCGCGTTCTTGGAACCAACGTTTTGATGAGATCATAAAAGAATATGATTTCATTCAGAACGAGGATGATCCTTGTGTATATAAGAAGGTTAGTGGGAGCGCACTGACATTCATTGTCCTTTACGTAGATGATGTATTGCTTATTGGCAATGACATTCCCATGCTACAATCGGTGAAAGCTTGACTTTCATTAAAATCCTCCATGAAAGATCTGGGAGAAGCAGCCTTTATTTTGGGAATAAAGATCTACCGGGATAGATCTAGAAAGCTGCTTGGACTCCCCCAGAGCACGTACATTGATAAAATGTTGAAGAGATTCAACATAGATTAATGTAAGAGGGGACTGTTACCAGTGTCACATGGCGTCTCTCTATCTAAGGACATGTGTCCTAAAACTCAAGATGAGAGAGACAACATGAGTCGGATCCCGTTCGCTTCTGCAGTCGGATCGATCATGTATGCCATGATATGTACAAGATCTGATGTCTCGTATGCTTTGAACATGTGTAGTCGCTATCGGGCCGATCCAGGTGATGGTCACTGGGTTGCGGTTAAGAACATCCTTAAGTATCTTAGACGAACTAAGGATGCTTTCTTAGTATATGAAGATGGAGAACTTGAGCTAACTGGGTTTACCGATGTAAGTTTCCAAACCGATAAAGACGACTGTAAGTCACAATCCGGGTACATATTTTGTTTGAATAACGGAGCAGTGAGCTGGAAATCTTCCAAGTAAGAGACTGTTGTCGATTCAACAACAGAAGTGGAATATATCGCTACAGCTGAGGTAGCAAAAGAGGCAGTTTGGATCCGTAAATTCCTAATTGGATTAGGAGAGTTTCGTTAGCAGTTGAGCCCGTTCCTTTGTATTGTGACAATAACGGGGCTATAACGCAGGCTAAGGAACCACGTTCTCATCAACGATCCAAGCATGTAATTCGACGTTTCCATCTGATTCGTGAGATCATACATCGTGGCGATGTGAAGATCGAGAAGGTCGCATCAGATGACGACATTGCAAATCCACTGACGAAGGCTATTCCTCAGCAAACGTTTGAGCGACATGTACATAGTTCAGGTGTTAGATACTTAAGTGATTGGATATAGGCCAAGTGGGAGATTGTTGGACAATTATGACCAATAGCATCACTATTTATAAAATACATTGTGGTTTTTGTACAAATTAACCATGTGACAAAGGAAATTGCCATTTTATCATTTTGTAATTAGATTACTTGAATATATAAAATGATAAAAGTCCTTATGATTAGTTCCAGATTAATCAGATATGAGACAATATCAATCCACTAAAGGTTTAATCATTAAATATCCCTAGTCGTAGTATTATCGAGACTGGACATCGATAATACGGAATAGACAAGTGTTACACTTGTGCACGTTATGGAAGCGTAACAGCATAGTTCTCATATATTTGAGTATTGGATACCCTTGCAAGTGTAATAGGAGGTTCTGTTTACCGATGGTACGGGAACAGCTTCGCTCTGGATAGACCCTTCGGAATCTCATTGGTAGTATGACTATGTGTCTATGGGAATCCGAATCAGGGTAGGTATATTTTGGTCTTAACATAAGACTTGCATCGCTAATACTTGCGACAATCAGTACACTTTGGTTTTGGTCGTCCGGGACTTTAACAGGTTCTGTGTACGCCTCTTCTGGGTTTATTGAGAATCGTAGTGTATTAGGTGTGATGTCAAGATGGAAGTATTACTTCAGTCATATGGAGATGATGATCACGCAGGGATACAAAACCGATACTCTAATATGTTGCAACTATCGGGATAATATGACAAGGTCATGATTATCCGATTAAAGAGACTAGTTGCTAGTGATCCGATATATGCTTCATACGGGGCAGACACAATTCCAGCCCCAGGCCTAGCATGTGATATCCGATATGGATCGCAGTGCGCAATACTTGGTATACTACGCTTGATATAGATTATGTATTCCTTAAAAGAATATTTCTGGAGAATTGGGAAGGCACAGTGCTTTACTAGAAGCCAACCATGTCTTGTAAATCGGTAAGAACGTGGTACCGGGTACGCACAAATTCGGATAGTCCGATGACCGGATTTACTACCAATATATCCAGGGATCTCATGGGTCGCTTCCCGAAGATTCACCGATGACGTTTGACTCGAGCAGAATTAATCTAAGATTAATTATAAGAGAGAGAAAATTAATCTAGGATTAATTACGGCAAGAATTTATCTGGGATAAAATTCGATTAAGAGAGAGAACGATTAATTTGGAATTAATCGATTAAATAATATATTCGATATATTAATTGAAATTAGATTTCAAAGCGGAATTAAAATTGTATTTTAATTCGGTCGAACGAAAAATTAATTCGTAATCGACTTTAGTAACAATGTCGCAACGGCAAATTCGTTAATTCGGAATTAAACGAACCCGAGCCCGAGCGAATTTGCGTGTTGAGATTGTTCAACGTAAATTTGGAATTTACAAGTGGTGGGACCCACTTGACTTACATCACACTTTTGACATGTGATGGAAGTTGTTAAAGGTTGAGTGTAAAACTTGTGTTGCTTGTTTTGTACACTAACCAATCTCAACACACTTTGCAATTTTTTAATCATTTGGAATGACTAAAACCAACTTTGTTTTTTGGTAAATGGTTTTAGATTTTTTGAAAATCAAATACAACAAAAAAATTGAAAACTCTCTCCCTTCTCCAAGCCATTGTCGTGACTTGCTTCTCCCCCCTAGAAATTTTGTTTCAAAATTTCTTCATTGCTAGCACAAAAAGGAGTCAACAAAGGTGTTATGGAAACTAATCCCAAGAGTTTGGAACACAAACATTGAAGCTTGGAGCTCAAAAGGATTCAAAAGTTTTGAACTTTCATACATCCACAAACTGATCAATGTAAGTTTTTTCCGAAACTTCTTGAATTATTCACACACATTTCTACTTAGATGATCCTTGGCATGTTCTAGGAACCCAACATCTATTACATCAATTCAGCCAAGGAGAGAAAGAACCCATTTCAATCTTTTCTTTGTATTTTAAACAACCAAAGCTTTTTATCTTACAAAACCATTCAAGAATCACCAAACACATTACTATCTAAATCACAAAATTACTCTCTCCTCAAGACTAGGTAGATTCGGCCCTCACCCTACATTTGCCATGCTTATATATTTTCCAACAATAGAAAAGGGGAATTATGACATCTTATCTCACTCATGATTATACACAAACTAAAACACATAAAAATCAACCCCCAAGCATCATCAAGATTCGACCAAGGTGAAAGGGGCAATTCATAAAATTTTAATTAGGCTAAAATGAGGTTGATTCCATGTTAATATGCCCATAAATACATGAATAAACCCTTAAACTAAACTAAAATCATGCAAAAACAAATTCTAAAAATTCTACTATTGCTGAAATTCAAAAATATAGAGGGGATGTATACTTGATTTCAACATGAGAAGTATAAATGAGGGAGAAATGCTTACTTGATCATGGGTTTGCTAGAGGGAGCTCATTTTTCTTCAATCTTGCGTGAAAAGGAAACATGAAAGAAATTGTGTTCCAATTGTAGAAGAGACATGAAAATTTACTAAGGGAGATGATAAACAAGACTACTTATATAATGGAGGAAGATTTTTAGTATTAAAATATTATTTAATTAAGTGCACATGTTGAAAATGTGATTTAAATTCGTAGTGAACAGTGCTAGCATGAATACTTGCATTTTTTGACTAGGTTTTGCTCTGAATTTGGAAAACTATTCAATTAAAAATTGTAGATCTCGGGCTTAGCTTCAAAACACCACTAAGATCACTAAAATCAGACGTTGATAGCCAAAGTTATGGCCAAAATACTAAAGGTTGTCTTGTACGGAACATAAAATTAATTTCGTACCAAAACTGCAAATGATTTATCGAATATCCAAAAAATAATTTCCACGAGTACATTCACACTCACTCATGATTTATATTCACTCATAACGAAATAGTCACCCAAATTCATATTACAATTATCAGAATGTTACATTCTCTCCCCTTAAATAGGATTCGTCCTCGAATCCCATTTAAGGTTGAGCTCATGAATACACCTTGTCTTGAAAATAGTTCACCAATACTAATTTGGATCTACATGCTGTTTATTAGCCTACCAACTACCAACTGACTGCGTTCACACAAACACATCTACTTCATCAACTATATCATACTACATCATGACGATATTCCTTACACTGTCGTTTTATCATAGGACGATATGATTTACTTGTTGGAACCTTTCTTTCATGACTTGGAAGTCATAACTGAGGCTGTAGTTCATCACAAATTCATGTAATATGATTTGGAAGCACGAAAGAAAAATTATAACGTGAGTTTGGATCATGCATTCATGGTATGGATCTAGGCAGATCAGTTACTTGTACGCGTGGATCCATTTTCTGCTGTATGCTATTATGCATTATCTATATTCATATATGTTTTGATTAAACCATACTAATAGAGGATAATTTGAGAGAAAACTCTTCTTTTATATACCCACAAAAGAATTACAAAGCTTCCAATACAAGCTTTACAAAAACTCTCACCATTCACTCTCACTACCTTTCACACACATTTAGGGATGCATTACAATGGTTTCTCAAGCTCCATTTTATAGTGCCAAACCGCGTGCTACAGTAACACGCGGTTTGGGCAGTTTGCAACATTTTCAACTCTCTTTCGGTGGTTTTTGTTTCTGCATGCAAGTTGCATGCACAGCTCACAAAAAGAGCTGTCTTCAACAAATCTCCCCCTCGGTGAAGATTTCCCAAATCTGAGCCGACCATCAATCATCCAAATCCGGATCCTCCAAAGGATCCTCCCCTGGCTGCATCTCTGTGTGACTGCCTACGTACCCTGAGAAGGGATCAAGCCAATCGTAGTTCTCTGAATCTCCCCACTCTGACTATGTGGAGAGTTTTGTCATCCCGGCTATGGCACGACAGATTTCAAGCTTCTCCTTCGCGGTAAACCTTCGTGAACATATCGGCACCGTTGTCGTCGGTGTGAATTTTCCTGAGTTCTAACAGCCTTGAGCTCAGGACGTCCCGTATCCAGTGATACCTCACATCGATATGTTTTGACCTCGAATGAAATGTGGAATTTTTACCGAGATAGATAGCACTCTGACTATCGCAGTACAAAATGTACTTCTCCTGCTTGAAACCCAATTCCTGGACGAATGTCTTCATCCACAACAATTCCTTGCAAGCTTCTGTAGCTGCAATGAATTCTGCCTCTGTTGTAGAAAGTGCAACACACCTCTGCAACCTCGACTGCCATGCCACAGCTCCTTCTGAGAGAGTAATCAGATACCCCGAAGTAGACTTTCGGGTATCCACATCTCCTGCCATATCTGAATCGGTGTAGCCCATCAACACTGGCTTGTCGCTGCTGCTTCCAAAACATAACCTCATCTTGGAAGTGCCTCGTAGATACCGCATGATCCATTTGATCGCATTCCAGTGTTCCCGTCCTGGGTTTGACATGAACCGGCTGACCAATCCAACTGCGTGTGCTAAGTCTGGCCTCGTGCACACCATGGCATACATAAGACTTCCCACTGCTGAGGTGTATGGAACCTGTTTCATTTCCTCCTTATCTGACTCAGTAGAGGGACTCTGTCTCGTACTCAATCTAAAGTGGGTAGCAAGAGGAGTGCTAACCGCTTTAGCCTTGTCCATCTGGAATCTCTGAAGTACCTTCTCGATGTACTCCTCCTGTGACAAGTATAACTTCCTGGCTTTTCGATCACGACCGATCCTGATGCCAAGAATCTGCTTAGCTGGCCCCAAGTCTTTCATCTCAAAAGACTTACTCAATTGCTGCTTCAAATTATCAATCCTCGATTGATTCCTGCCAACTATCAACATATCATCTACATATAGCAGTAAGATGATAAAATCATCGTCAGAAAACTTCTGAACGAAAACACAATGGTCTGAAGTGGTCTTCTTGTATCCCTGCTCCCCCATAACTGACTCAAACTTCACGTACCACTGTCTCGGTGCCTGTTTCAAACCGTATAGGCTTTTCCTGAGTCTGCACACAAAGTCCTCTTTCCCGCTGACTCTGAAGCCTTCTGGTTGCTCCATATAAATTTCTTCTTCCAGATCTCCGTGAAGAAATGCGGTCTTGACATCCATCTGCTCAACTTCCAGGTCGAGGCTTGCTGCTAAGCTGAGTACTACTCTGATGGATGACATCTTCACAACTGGAGAGAAGATTTCATCAAAGTCAATGCCTTTCCTCTGATTGAATCCCTTGACAACTAGTCTGGCTTTGTACCGAGGTTGTGAAGTATGCTCTTGTTGCTTCACTCTGTACACCCATTTGTTCTTCAAAGCCCTTTTGCCTCTTGGCAATTTCACCAACTCAAAAGTGTGATTCTCATGCAAAGATTTCATCTCATCTTGCATGGCTTCCTCCCACTTTTCTCTGTCTTCTGTTTCCACAGCCTCCTGGTAGCTCTCGGGTTCTCCCCCGTCAGTAAGCAGCACATACTCATATACAGAGTATTTGGTTGAAGGTCGCCTCTCTCTGTCAGACCTTCTCTGTGGAACTGTTGGTGTAGCTTCTGGTACTGGTGGTTGATCATGATCATCATCTCTGGGAGCTTCATCACCTGTACCCCCCTGTCTGGGAACCTCATCTTCAACTCGTACTGGCACCGGTGTATGAGGTTCTGGATTCACATTTCTGTATTGCTGGGGCATTGTCTTCATATCCTTCTGGATATCTTCTACGGTCTGGTCTTCAACAAAGACAACATCTCGGCTCCTAACGATCTTCTTCTCCGCAGGATCATAGAGTTTGTAGCCGAAATCATCCTGACCATAGCCAATAAAGACACACTGTCGCGTCTTTGCATCAAGCTTGGATCTCTCGTCCTTTGGGATGTGTACAAATGCTTTGCACCCAAAGACATGTAAGTGCTCGTATGACACTTCTTTACCTGTCCAAGCTTGGTTAGGAACATTACCTTTCAGTGCGACCGCTGGGGACATGTTCAAAACATGAACTGTTGTGATGAGTGCCTCTCCCCAAAATGTCTTCGGCAGCTTGGCTTGTGACAGCAAGCTTCTGATCCTCTCGCACAAGGTTCTGTTCATCCTCTCAGCTAGGCCATTCAGCTGAGGTGTCTTCGGAGGTGTCGTTTGATGTCTGATTCCTTGCATCTTGCAGTACTGATCAAACGGACCTCTGTATTCTCCACCATTGTCTGTTCTGATGCACTTCAGTTTCTTGCCGGTTTGTCTCTCCACCAAAACATGAAACTCCTTGAACACTCCCAACACTTGATCTTTTCTCTTCAAGGTGTATGCCCAGATCTTCCTTGAATGATCATCAATAAATGTCACAAAATACAGTGACCCTCCGAGTGTTCGTATCTGCATCGGACCACATACATCTGAATGTATGAGATCTAGTACCTCCGGTTTCCGTTGAGGCGGGGAGCTCTGGAAGGATACTCTGTTCTGCTTTCCAGCCATGCAGTGTTCACACTTCCGTAATTGTGAGTTCTTCAATTCCGGAAGAACATTCCGCCTGCGTAGTATCTCCATCCCTGTTTGGCTCATGTGACCGAGCATTTTATGCCACAACTCGGCTGCCTCATTGCTGTTAACTGTATTTATGCTACTATTGGAAAGCTTAGCATGCATCAAATACAGGGTTGAGTCTTTCTTACCTCGTGCCACGACCATTGACCCTTTAGTGAGCTTCCAGCATCCGTCACTAAAGGTGCTGCAGAAACCTTCATCATCCAGCTTGCCTGTTGAGATCAGGTTTAACCGGATATCTGGGATGTGCTTGACTCCCTTCAACACTAGCCTTGTCCCGTTCTCTGTTTCAAGGCAGATGTCTCCAATACCGACGGCTTTGGACTGTCCGTCATTCCCCATCCTTACAACACCGTAGTCCCCTGGTGTGTAAGATGAAAAGAAGTCTCTGCGAGATGTG
Organism: Zanthoxylum bungeanum; assembly: GCA_019454045.1. Classification (NCBI taxonomy): domain Eukaryota; kingdom Viridiplantae; phylum Streptophyta; class Magnoliopsida; order Sapindales; family Rutaceae; genus Zanthoxylum; species Zanthoxylum bungeanum. The sequence goes on along the minus strand of SKCR01050730.1, from coordinate 471,490 downwards.
GCGTGTATGGATGCGCCACTATCTATCACCCAACTGGTCTCGTGGCTGGCAAGATTCACAACATTTTCTTCATACATTATGCAGAAGTCTTTGGAGGTTTTCTCGGTGGTAGTAGCAACTCTTTCTTGATTAGAGTCACCATCTCTCCTGGACTGCTCGTTCTTCAGTTTGTAGCAATCCCGCTTCATATGGCCTTTCTTCTTGCAGTGATAACACTCAATATCTCTAGTTCTTGACTTACATCGGTTCTTGTCTGATCTCCCTGGGCCTCGGCTTTTACTCCTCCCCCTTCTTGTTTCTTTTCTGTCACTAGAGCTTCTGAGGCTGAGGCTGATGCTGACTCCTGCATTCTCGTCCTCTTTTCTTCCTCGAAGATCCTGGTCTTTGCCATCTCCATAGTGACTTTCCCATCTGCGGCTGAATTGATCACCGTAGGCTTTTCCTGAGTCTGCACACAAAGTCCTCTTTCCCGCTGACTCTGAATCCTTCTGGTTGCTCCATATAAATTTCTTCTTCCAGATCTCCGTGAAGAAATGCAGTCTTGACATCCATCTGCTCAACTTCCAGGTCGAGGCTTGCTGCTAAGCTGAGTACTACTCTGATGGATGGCATCTTCACAACTGGAGAGAAGATTTCATCAAAGTCAATGCCTTTCCTCTGATTGAATCCCTTGACAACTAGTCTGGCTTTGTACCGAGGTTGTGAAGTATGCTCTTGTTGCTTCACTCTGTACACCCATTTGTTCTTCAAAGCCCTTTTGCCTCTTGGCAATTTCACCAACTCAAAAGTGTGATTGTCATGCAAAGATTTCATCTCATCTTGCATGGCTTCCTCCCACTTTTCTCTGTCTTCTGTTTCCACAGCATCCTGGTAGCTCTCGGGTTCTCCCCCGTCAGTAAGCAGCACATACTCATATGCAGAGTATTTGGTTGAAGGTCGCCTCTCTCTGTCAGACCTTCTCTGTGGAACTGTTGGTGTAGCTTCTGGTACTGGTGGTTGATCATGATCATCATCTCTGGGAGCTTCATCACCTGTACCCCCTGTCTGGGAACCTCATCTTCAACTCGTACTGGCACCGGTGTATGAGGTTCTGGATTCACATTTCTGTATTGCTGGGGCATTGTCTTCATATCCTTCTGGATATCTTCTACGGTCTGGTCTTCAACAAAGACAACATCTCGGCTCCTAACGATCTTCTTCTCCGCAGGATCATAGAGTTTGTAGCCGAAATCATCCTGACCATAGCCAATAAAGACACACTGTCGCGTCTTTGCATCAAGCTTGGATCTCTCGTCCTTTGGGATGTGTACAAATGCTTTGCACCCAAAGACATGTAAGTGCTCGTATGACACTTCTTTACCTGTCCAAGCTTGGTTAGGAACATTACCTTTCAGTGCGACCGCTGGGGACATGTTCAAAACATGAACTGTTGTGATGAGTGCCTCTCCCCAAAATGTCTTCGGCAGCTTGGCTTGTGACAGCAAGCTTCTGATCCTCTCGCACAAGGTTCTGTTCATCCTCTCAGCTAGGCCATTCAGCTGAGGTGTCTTCGGAGGTGTCGTTTGATGTCTGATTCCTTGCATCTTGCAGTACTGATCAAACGGACCTCTGTATTCTCCACCATTGTCTGTTCTGATGCACTTCAGTTTCTTGCCGGTTTGTCTCTCCACCAAAGCATGAAACTCCTTGAACACTCCCAGCACTTGATCTTTTCTCTTCAAGGTGTATGCCCAGATCTTCCTTGAATGATCATCATAAATGTCACAAAATACAGTGACCCTCCGAGTGTTCGTATCTGCATCGGACCACATACATCTGAATGTATGAGATCTAGTACCTCCGGTTTCCGTTGAGGCGGGGAGCTCTGGAAGGATACTCTGTTCTGCTTTCCAGCCATGCAGTGTTCACACTTCCGTAATTGTGAGTTCTTCAATTCCGGAAGAACATTCCGCCTGCGTAGTATCTCCATCCCTGTTTGGCTCATGTGACCGAGCATTTTATGCCACAACTCGGCTGCCTCATTGCTGTTAACTGTATTTATGCTACTATTGGAAAGCTTAGCATGCATCAAATACAGGGTTGAGTCTTTCTTACCTCGTGCCACGACCATTGACCCTTTAGTGAGCTTCCAGCATCCGTCACTAAAGGTGCTGCAGAAACCTTCATCATCCAGCTTGCCTGTTGAGATCAGGTTTAACCGGATATCTGGGATGTGCTTGACTCCCTTCAACACTAGCCTTGTCCCGTTCTCTGTTTCAAGGCAGATGTCTCCAATACCGACGGCTTTGGACTGTCCGTCATTCCCCATCCTTACAACACCGTAGTCCCCTGGTGTGTAAGATGAAAAGAAGTCTCTGCGAGATGTGGCGTGTATGGATGCGCCACTATCTATCACCCAACTGGTCTCGTGGCTGGCAAGATTCACAACATTTTCTTCATACATTATGCAGAAGTCTTTGGAGGTTTTCTCGGTGGTAGTAGCAACTCTTTCTTGATTAGAGTCACCATCTCTCCTGGACTGCTCGTTCTTCAGTTTGTAGCAATCCCGCTTCATATGGCCTTTCTTCTTGCAGTGATAACACTCAATATCTCTAGTTCTTGACTTACATCGGTTCTTGTCTGATCTCCCTGGGCCTCGGCTTTTACTCCTCCCCCTTCTTGTGTTCTTTTCTGTCACTAGAGCTTCTGAGGCTGAGGCTGATGCTGACTCCTGCATTCTTGTCCTCTTTTCTCCTCGAAGATCCTGGTCTTTGCCATCTCCATAGTGACTTTCCCATCTGCGGCTGAATTGATCACCGTAGGCTTTTCCTGAGTCTGCACACAAAGTCCTCTTTCCCGCTGACTCTGAATCCTTCTGGTTGCTCCATATAAATTTCTTCTTCCAGATCTCCGTGAAGAAATGCAGTCTTGACATCCATCTGCTCAACTTCCAGGTCGAGGCTTGCTGCTAAGCTGAGTACTACTCTGATGGATGACATCTTCACAACTGGAGAGAAGATTTCATCAAAGTCAATGCCTTTCCTCTGATTGAATCCCTTGACAACTAGTCTGGCTTTGTACCGAGGTTGTGAAGTATGCTCTGTTGCTTCACTCTGTACACCCATTTGTTCTTCAAAGCCCTTTTGCCTCTTGGCAATTTCACCAACTCAAAAGTGTGATTGTCATGCAAAGATTTCATCTCATCTTGCATGGCTTCCTCCCACTTTTCTCTGTCTTCTGTTTCCACAGCATCCTGGTAGCTCTCGGGTTCTCCCCCGTCAGTAAGCAGCACATACTCATATGCAGAGTATTTGGTTGAAGGTCGCCTCTCTCTGTCAGACCTTCTCTGTGGAACTGTTGGTGTAGCTTCTGGTACTGGTGGTTGATCATGATCATCATCTCTGGGAGCTTCATCACCTGTAACCCCCTGTCTGGGAACCTCATCTTCAACTCGTACTGGCACCGGTGTATGAGGTTCTGGATTCACATTTCTGTATTGCTGGGGCATTGTCTTCATATCCTTCTGGATATCTTCTACGGTCTGGTCTTCAACAAAGACAACATCTCGGCTCCTAACGATCTTCTTCTCCGCAGGATCATAGAGTTTGTAGCCGAAATCATCCTGACCATAGCCAATAAAGACACACTGTCGCGTCTTTGCATCAAGCTTGGATCTCTCGTCCTTTGGGATGTGTACAAATGCTTTGCACCCAAAGACATGTAAGTGCTCGTATGACACTTCTTTACCTGTCCAAGCTTGGTTAGGAACATTACCTTTCAGTGCGACCGCTGGGGACATGTTCAAAACATGAACTGTTGTGATGAGTGCCTCTCCCCAAAATGTCTTCGGCAGCTTGGCTTGTGACAGCAAGCTTCTGATCCTCTCGCACAAGGTTCTGTTCATCCTCTCAGCTAGGCCATTCAGCTGAGGTGTCTTCGGAGGTGTCGTTTGATGTCTGATTCCTTGCATCTTGCAGTACTGATCAAACGGACCTCTGTATTCTCCACCATTGTCTGTTCTGATGCACTTCAGTTTCTTGCCGGTTTGTCTCTCCACCAAAGCATGAAACTCCTTGAACACTCCCAGCACTTGATCTTTTCTCTTCAAGGTGTATGCCCAGATCTTCCTTGAATGATCATCAATAAATGTCACAAAATACAGTGACCCTCCGAGTGTTCGTATCTGCATCGGACCACATACATCTGAATGTATGAGATCTAGTACCTCCGGTTTCCGTTGAGGCGGGGAGCTCTGGAAGGATACTCTGTTCTGCTTTCCAGCCATGCAGTGTTCACACTTCCGTAATTGTGAGTTCTTCAATTCCGGAAGAACATTCCGCCTGCGTAGTATCTCCATCCCTGTTTGGCTCATGTGACCGAGCTTTTTATGCCACAACTCGGCTGCCTCATTGCTGTTAACTGTATTTATGCTACTATTGGAAAGCTTAGCATGCATCAAATACAGGGTTGAGTCTTTCTTACCTCGTGCCACGACCATTGACCCTTTAGTGAGCTTCCAGCATCCGTCACTAAAGGTGCTGCAGAAACCTTCATCATCCAGCTTGCCTGTTGAGATCAGGTTTAACCGGATATCTGGGATGTGCTTGACTCCCTTCAACACTAGCCTTGTCCCGTTCTCTGTTTCAAGGCAGATGTCTCCAATACCGACGGCTTTGGACTGTCCGTCATTCCCCATCCTTACAACACCGTAGTCCCCTGGTGTGTAAGATGAAAAGAAGTCTCTGCGAGATGTGGCGTGTATGGATGCGCCACTATCTATCACCCAACTGGTCTCGTGGCTGGCAAGATTCACAACATTTTCTTCATACATTATGCAGAAGTCTTTGGAGGTTTTCTCGGTGGTAGTAGCAACTCTTTCTTGATTAGAGTCACCATCTCTCCTGGACTGCTCGTTCTTCAGTTTGTAGCAATCCCGCTTCATATGGCCTTTCTTCTTGCAGTGATAACACTCAATATCTCTAGTTCTTGACTTACATCGGTTCTTGTCTGATCTCCCTGGGCCTCGGCTTTTACTCCTCCCCCTTCTTGTGTTCTTTTCTGTCACTAGAGCTTCTGAGGCTGAGGCTGATGCTGACTCCTGCATTCTCGTCCTCTTTTCTTCCTCGAAGATCCTGGTCTTTGCCATCTCCATAGTGACTTTCCCATCTGCGGCTGAATTGATCACCGTAGATCTGAACGTTTCCCAAGATTCTGGTAACGTATTAAGGAGTATTAAACCATTTACCTCATCTCCGAAGTCTATGCCCAATCCAGACAATTCCTTCATGGTTCCGAGGAAGTCATTGATATGGTCTGCCACAGCTGTACCTTCCTGGTATTTCAACCCCATCATCTTCTTGATGTAGTACAGCTTGTTGTTTCCAGTCTTTGCTCGAAAAAGCTCCTCCAGCTTTCTCCATAACACACGTGCATTTGTTTCTTCACTGACATGATTGACGATACTATCGTCGATCCACTGACGAATAGTACTGCATGTTTTCTGGTGAAGATTAGCCCACTTTCCATCAGTCATTCCTTCTGGTTTCTCCTCCAGAAATACCGATCCATCATAGTCCTTCACATACAGAAGGTCTTTCATCCTTCCTCTCCATGTGAAATAGTTTGTACTGGTTAACAAAATCATTTTTCCGTTGCTCCCCTCCATCATAAAAATTCTAAGCAGAATTTCAAAAAACGGACCTCACCGTTGCGTCCGAAATGGTCGAAAATGGTGGAAATGACACTTCGTTTGTCAAAATCCGACACAGGGACCAATTTGCAAATTTCAGAAATTACAGGGGTCACAGTGCAATTTCCAAAAGTTCAGGGGCCAAAGTGCAATTACGGAAAAGTTCAGGGACTAAATTGCAATTTACAAAAAGTTCAGGGACTAAATTGTAAATATCTGAAAGTATTGGGGCTAAATTGTAATTTCCAGAAAGTTCAGGGACCTATCTGAAATTTACCAGGCACCGCTGACGTGGCACGTGCTGACGTGGCGGATGACGTGGCAACTGACTGGGCTGCTGACTGGGCGCTGACTGGGCTGCTGACTGTGCGCTGACTGGGGCGACACGTGGCGCTGACTGGACGGATGACGTGGCAGTCGTCTTCTTCCTCTGGAGCGCGTGGGGCGCGTGAATTGCGCGTGTGGCGCGTGAAGAACGCTCTGTCTGGCGCGTGCGGCGCGTGAGGCGTATTCCGGCGTCCGTTTGATCGCCGAGAAATATCACCGTGCTCGTCTCGTCGTGAAAAGTCCGATGATATGCTCAAAATCGATTTTCGACAACTTTCGTCGGAACCGACTTTCTGAACCGAACCTCTGTTTCTGAGTTTCGGGATCCCTCCGTGTAACCGTAGCTCTGATACCACTTGTTGTGATTAAACACACAATAATAGAGGATAATTTGAGAGAAAACTCTTCTTTTATATACCCACAAAAGAATTACAAAGCTTCCAATACAAGCTTTACAAAAAACTCTCACCAATCACTCTCACTACACTTTCACATATTTAGGGATGCATTACAATGGTTCTCAAAGCTCCATTTTATAGTGCCAAACCGCGTGCTACAGTAACACGCGGTTTGGGCAGTTGGCAACATTTTCAACTCTCTTTCGGTGGTTTTGTTTCTGCATGCAAGTTGCATGCACAGCTCACAAAAAGAGCTGTCTTCAACAATATAGACTTGATAACTAAGTTCTCCGCTAAGCTTGACCATTTACCACTTGGCTAGTAAGCATTCATTTCTCTTCGTGTTATCTTAACTCTGTTTCATACATGATACATGTTGCCATGCTTGCACATACTGTACAAAGATACATGAGCTATACAAAATAGCTTCTTCCTTGAATTCTTGACTATATTGTCCTTAATCCATGAGACTTTCTGTCATGTATTCTAGAACTACTATCATAATGTTATTTTCCTTCACGACCCAAGAATGAAAAAGTCTCATCTCTGGACTTCTAATTATGCCCAACATTCCCTGACTCAACTGTTCACACTGTCAGTTCTAAATCTGGTACCATATTTCTAGCCTAATGTCCTATGCGTCTCTATTTCAGACTTTTTGAGACCCCTATATCCACCGACAAAGGAAATGTCTGCTTGAGGGTTTCCTCATTGAAGAGTTTGTTATTTCATTAGCCTTTCCTGCATAGCCATTAAGGTCATGTGTATTCTATCTTGTACTGTAAGTATAAGGTCCAAATTGCCTCTATCAGGACATCATTAGAATTTTTATATGTCACGTAGAACCTTGTTACCACACTCATTTCAGTACAACCAATGACCTTATAGTATTACAACTATACATGATTCAGATTAAATCCAGTATATCCCGAGATATATGATGGAATTCATGTGTCTTTGAGAATTTGTACTGAATATACATGGTGGTCTCTTGTTATTTCGCTTAAGAAAGCTTAACTTATCTGCTTGGTCTGGTTATTTATAATACCGAATAAGCAGAATAAACCTCTTTAGCAGGGCTAACATCTAAACCATTTGCATCATTTGATATCCTCGAGGTCAGGGGACTAGCGTTTGCTGCTGCCACATATTTTGATATTAATATACAAGAACTATCTTCTGTTTACTGGGTAACTTGTCTTGACATACCTATTTTCTTGAGCTGCAACAAATCAACTAATCAAGCTTACTGTGGCATCATGCGTACATGCATGGAAAGTAATCAGGTCCTACTTAAATACAATACTTCCTGACTAACCATGACCTAACTTGTATCTACTGAGCCTTGTCATGCCCACTTGACATTTATTCCTGCTAGCACATCTTCACGCTATAAGACTATACTGTCATTTCTCTTGATGCTTTTGCTAAGGCTACTGTTAATGAGACCGTGGGATGAAGTGGTTATTACATGAGCCTTCCCAAGCTTCTCTGATTACATGCTCATAATGAGACCGTGGTTATTACATGTTCTGCCTATACCTCCATGCTTAGGTACCATAAGTACAAAGACATGTAGATAGTTTAGAAGGGCTTACTAACATCCGAGAAAGTCTAAAGCTGATCCGTGACATTTCTTTTATCCATAAGAAGGTTAAATTACATATTGTGGTTGGATCCTTATGAATTTTATTAGTTCACCTACCGCGCTGTCATGTGCTACCCATGTTCTGCTAGCTTCATTAAGGAACTAGCTCGAGGCTGTGAGAGATTCTGAGGTGGAGGAATAAAGGAGATCAAAATACGCAAAAAGGAGATCGAATTCAGAAAATAAGGAACAACAAAAATAATGACCCTAATTCCCATCTTTAGCAAGGCCCAACAGCCAAACCGAACTTTCAAAGGTATTCTCAGAGCAAAGTTACACTTAAAGGTATGCCCTGAGGGCCCAAAAATCTTAACTATGTATCTTATTTTCTTAATTTAGTGACGTCGTATATCACACAACAACATCTGACCACTCAATTGGCTACATCAGACCTTCTGTGTTTCATGGTATATAGGATGGAAACCTAGACGTAGATTACATAGCCGACTCCGAATGGAGGGTAGTATGATTTGCATTCGGGATACAACTCCCCGTACCACGTGAAAATGGACGTGCACGACCTTGTATCTATATTTATCATCCTACTTTTGTCTTCTTTAATTGTTGCTTTGATTATTTTCTCACTCTATTATTATCACAATTAGTGTTATGCATTATCCTGAACTTTATCGTTATTAGTTTTAAGCATGCTATACCCTTGTTATTTGTTGTTATGTATTTTTTTACGCTTCTGTCTTATGCAGCATATCCGGCCAGACTTCCAGCAAGTGTGGTCGAACATTAATGTGAACATAAATTTGGCCGGACATTGATAAAAATATATGGACATTAATTACCTAATTTTTTTTTATCCAGCCTGGCTTCGAAGAAGCCAAGTATGAAAGTTATGTATTCTGATATGTTTAATTCGCATTGTATTATGTTATTCACTGCTTTAGGATATTTACATTTATTAATTTACTATTTTATAATCCATGTTTGCGCTATTATATGCCTTTAAATTGTTGTTGCATGATTCTTGCATTATAAGACATGTAGATCCTCTTTTGAACCTGGATATTATACTGGCATGAGAAATGGACCATTCCAAACCCAAACGGGTTTAAGATCAGACCTTAAGAGAGGTGTAGTGCGGTCTTAAATCATTCACAGTGCCTTATACTGAGTGGCAACTCCTTTATTCATCGGTTAGTTCCCCATGGACTATCCGTACTCTCTCTGGGCTGCGAGCCCAACAATGTCGTGATCGCTGACGTCATAGGCATAATGTTAAACCCTGCTTCGCTCCTACAAGTGGTGAATCCACCAGAGATAGAGAATCGACCCTAAAAGAATACCTTGTAGTATCTATGACAAGACTGAGGTGAACCATGTCTTCATTTTTTGTGCATGCCCTCCAAACTCGATGGCATTACATATCATGAAATCTCTTTCACTCAAGGCGATGGATCGCTATGTGATGATACCCATCACTCGTTGGCACGTACCCTTGAGGTATAAAAAAGTGCATTCATTAGTCATTTGAACCCTTGGGTGGGTAGACCTAGTTATGGACAATTCTTCGCCAATGAGAGCCTAAGCCCAATCGTGAATAAGCCTACATATGAGCCTATAGTTATTTTTCCCTAGTAATAAACCTCCATATTACTTGTGTTTGGGCCTTAACCGTTTGAAGTGGATTGACTTACCATGGGACGTAAACTTATTGGGCCTTTATAACTGGGGGCAAGTTTGCATTCTATGATATTTGAGCCAATTACTTTGAAACGTCTATGGGAAAACTTGTATGAGATTCTTGTTGGGCTTAGAGTATTTGTTTAAGGTTCAAACGGGCTAAAGAAAAAGGTACGCTTCGCCTTTGCCCACTTGGATATTCTTAAATATTTGCTGGTCCATCCCCAATAACCATGATTACTGAATTTCTAATTCGTCATTTTTAGACAATGGCTCAATCCTAATATTAGGCTTAGTCATTTTGTAAATAGACGACCTTTATCTTTTAACGATGAAATGAAACCAATGTAGCCAAGGTTTACCTTTTAGGGTAGGAGAGAACGAGTTTGCGTACCCCCTGTTGGTACACAAGCTAAACTAAACCTAGGGCAAACATTGACTTATTGTGTGTGCGGGAGATATAAGGTTGGGAGGATGTATGCTGCGAGAGCAGACCTTGCATTCCATACACCTCATGCATATATACACACATGCATCTCATACATCATACTAACCCCTCTTGGTTGCAGCCATCATAATGAATCGTCGGGTTAAGGAGAAAGAAAGACTAGTCATGAGACAACTAACAGACACAGAAATGGACAATAGTTAAAGTTCCTGAATGGGCTAACAGGAAACCATTGTGAACAAATTAGTGGAACAACTGTAGACCCTGATCAATACCATGGCCACTCAGACGGTAATCCAGACGACGATGGTCGGTACTCTTGAGAAGAGGCGTGAGGAGTCTGAAAATAGGGCAATCGAAGAGATCCCTATTGTGGATGACAATGGAGAGGACATGTCAGAATATGTTGCGGGAAACATGGCTAAGTCCCAGGCCGAGGCCAGACTATAAAAGTTAAAGGAACAAATGAAGGTAGTGGCCTAAACGATGAAGAACAAACATGAAGAATTGTTGGATTATGATGTTATGGCCTTTTAGGAACAATTGCCACCCCAGTTTAAGATTCCTGAAATGATGAAGTTGAACGGGAATGGGGATCCAAAAGTGTATCTCCGACAATATATGTCTTTGATGAGTGCGATAGGATTATCCCAACGCCAAGTGTAGAAGATGTTTGAGATGTCATTGGTGGGTGCACTTGTTGTATGGTCCCGCAACCTCGAGAATAAAGTAAAGGATGATTGGCGAGCCTTGGCTGAAGCCTTCATAAACCAATACGTCACATACATAGAGATAGATGTGTCACTCTGTGATTTGCAGAACACCAAACAAAAGACAAACGAGAGCTTAAAGGAGTATGTGGACCGCTGGAGAAGCCATCTTCTGAAAATATAGACGCGGCCTGTATAGAAAGATCAAAGATCAAATTAAGATAATAATCAAAGACACTAAACTTTCCATTTACAATAAGTTAGCGAGGATGACCTCCATGATCTCAGATTTCAGATAGTTGAGAGAGACCATTATGAACATAGAAGAAGAAGTAGCATAGAACAAGAATCTCTATAGCCAAGGGTAACAAAAGAAAAAGCAAATGGGGAACTCTAGGAAATGGAACATTGGAAGTGAACGCCGTCCATGAGCGACACTTCTCCAACACGGGAAAACCCCTTAGACCAAATATTTTAAGAACTAAAAGGGTAGAGTATTTTAAAGTCGTTGGATCATAGAAGAAACCGATGACTAAATATAGAAACTCGCCTAATATTTTACAGTTTACCAGTTCTGTGGTCATGAGATTGAAAGATGTGCTCGTCTGAAACACAAGATTCAAGATTTGATCGACGTAGGTAAGATACCTAATCCAGAGGGACACCGCTCATATGCATGATTGTTGCATTATATCTCTCTTTTCTCATCATGTAATGACAATAAAACTTTCTCACGAATATCATTTCTCTCAAAAAATGAGCATTTTTAAATCCTTAAGGTAATTTTTTAACTTTGTGATCACCGTCAGAATGCCATCCAAATATTGCGCACTAAAACTTGCACTTAAAATTATATTGCTTGCTTAAAAAGGATTTATGTTGGCTCAATTTGTAGAGATTGACAAGACACTTGGCACTCATTTTAGTTCCCCTTTCAAAGTTAAAGATGGGATGACACTAAATTAAGAAGATAACGCAAATAAAAAAAGAAAGAAAGAAAAACAAAGAAAAGGAAAGAAAAATGAAGAAAAAGGAAAAAAAAAAGTGAAAAAAAAAAGAGAGAAAAGAAAAGGGTGAATCCCGAAATCTACTCCGCTGTTTGAATTGATTTGTAATCATGAATATTGTGAACCCCACAAGTACTTTTACGTCAAACGATAACTAATATATTGAGTATGCGAAGCAACTTGAGTTAGTGGAGTTGTTGATGAACTAAAGACTCGCATCACAGTTGTGCAGTCTTTACATCAAAAGATATTTTGATGACTTAAGGAAGCTAGGGATAAAAGATAAGCCATACGTAAAATAAACTTGTGGCAAACTCTGAAAATCTTGTTGATCCTTCACTATGTGTTAGCTTGTCTAATAAAAGGAAATGATAAAATGAAGTAAAGTATTAGCACTTATCTACACTTAGCAACATCATAAACCAGTCTAGGTTGCATGCCATTCTTTGTAAAAGAATCACACACATACACGAAAAAGAATTTGAAAAGTGAAGCTTTTGTTAGAATTGAATTTTTTATTTGGGCAATGTTCACACTTTGAAAAGAGACATGATTACGAGAAGAAACAAACTTTTAAGTGAATACAAAAAGTCATTGCATGATAAAACGAATTTGGAAAACAAGATCGATAACCCTGAGGGGCAGCTTGCTGGATAAAAGTGAGAAAGACCCGATGATATCTCTGTAAAAAAAAAAATATCACGACTTCTGCACTCATACAAGCCAAAAATAGACAGTCAACCAAAGATCATTTGCACACATACATACATGTATATATACAAATAATATTTCTTTTGTAAGAAATTGGGTATGCCGCGAGAGCCTCTAAGAAATGGAGCAAGATACAGAAGACTCTAATGTAGACAAGTGTTAAAGCCTTCAAGACATGGAGCACCCGACAATCAGAAGGTCGAGACATGCTTGGAGAGATGTTGAGATATATGACATAAAGCATAATGTAATATGTAAATGTGATTTTATTTTAAGTAATAAACAATACAGTTATTCATTTATTAAAATATTGATTTTAAAATTACAATTTATAAATTGTCATGTACGCCCTTGAATACTAAATGTACTTTTAGATTTAGTGTATAAATGTTATACACAAGAGGATTTAAGTCTAAAATTAGTAATCCTAAATAGTCCATAGAGAGCAAACAAAGACGGACACTTCGTTTGTGGTTTATCTATAACTGCTGTCCATTCCATATTTTATGACGAATTTGATCCAAGTTCGTTCATGTGGTAACATGGGAATGGAGACACCTTATATGATACGATCATATAGGACTGGACCAAGACATAAATAAATTTCTTTTAATATCCGTTAAAAAAAATTCATATTAGTTTAATATATAATAATATATGGGTTGATCAGAATCCTGAGTGTACTACGAACTCCTACATGACAGACTATGTCCTTTAATTTAAAAATGTGTGGTTGGTGAAGAAATCCTGACCAATAGCTACGTACTCGATGAGCGGAAAATATATCACATTTTACCGCTCCTTTAACCTAATATTTTGTATAGTTTCTCGGATTTTATGAACGTTTTGATGTGTTTTTGTTTATTTTGCAGATAAAATAAAATCGGGTTTCAATGGAATCATTCAGGACGAAATATGAAACAAAGAATGGCAAAAACTTGACTTGACATATGGATTTTGGAGGTTGGAAACTTGAAATGGCGTTCTAACGAAGTACAATTTAGGAAATTTCAGATTTCCGCAATTTTTGTATATTGGCCATAACCTTTTACTCCGATATCGGATTGCGGTGATTCAATTTCCAGATTAAAGAAGATTTAAATATCTACAACTTTGAAGTTCGTAGGAATTTCGAATTCTGAAGTGTTTTTGACCGAAATTGATGAACAATCCGAAATTGTGTTATGTTTAATTACTAAAGTCATTATCAAAAAAATAAAAATTGTCAAACTTCCACCAAACATGCAAGCATGTTTGGTGGAGTTTTTTGTGCCATGTTTGGTGCCATATTTGGTGGAGTGTTTGGTGGAGAGTTTTGTGGCATATTTGGTGGAGTGTTTTGTGGAGAAATTGGTGGAAGCCTTTTTCTTTGCCTATAAATACCAATCCATTTCATTTGTAAATTTCATGCTTTCCTTAGGTTTTTGTAAGAAATTTAAGGATTACATCTTGTTTGTATTTATTTTCAGTATTTTAATTATGTGTATTTATTTTCAGTAATAGTAATAGTAATAGTAATAGTTTATTTTATTTTATTTTATTTTATGTTTAGTAGTTAAATTTCTGCTGGGGGAAGGGTGAAGCTTTTATTATTTCAGTTTAGATCAATCTCCCTTAATTATAATATAGAAATTATAATTTAAACTAAAGGTTATACCGCCTTAATGGCTGATTTTATTTATTTGACATAATGTGACACCGCCTATATGGTCGGTCCTTAGGTGACAGATGATTACCGCCTATATGGCTGGTTTATGGACAAATAATAACACCGTCTTTATGGTCGGGTCGACTTAATTGAAAATTTGACTTAATCAGGATACCGCCTATAAGGTCGGTTGGTAATATCATTGATAATTTCTATATTATAATAAAAGAGATTTCTAAATTAGAAATAATAAAGGTGGATCCCATAAACCCATCATTTTATTTTTAATTCTAGGGAAGTGATGAAACACAATATTCACATGCTTAATAATTGATTTAATTTTATTTTGGGTAATACTTTAATTTGCTTATTGAATCTTAAGCTTAATGCTCCTTGTTGCCTGATCACCAATAAGACTGATATGGTAAACTTAAAATGAACTTGGAAAAGGGATTTTAGGTTTCAGCCTTAGATTCAATAGCTCACGATCTTCCTTGAGGATAGATAACCCTTTAATAGATTTCCTTACATGGTAGGAATATACCTGTCAGGCGGGGGTTGCCATAATTGGAACTTGAACTTAATGAATTCAGATAACTTGGTTAACATAGGAATATGATTAATTGGGTTATACTGGGTATTTTTTTCTGACCATCGGAAGAGGCTTTTGCATATTTTCGTGCTCCAGGTTAGCAAACTGATTTATTACACATATATAAGAGAATCAATTCATCATTAGAATAATATTGTGTGGAATCACGACCCTAGATATTTGTGTCTTTTATTTATTTTCCTTAGTATTTTCATTTGTCTTTTTATTTATTTATTTGTTGAGCAAATCCATATTCAACCAACTAAAAGCAATCATTCCCTTCTCCCTTTAATTAGATACCTGCAAATAATAGTATCAATAAATAATAATAACAGTAGAAATTAAGTTCTCGTGGGATCGATACATTTATACTACTTGAACGATACGTGCGCTTGCGTTATACGCGTGTGATTACGCCGGTCAAGTTTTTGGCGCCGTTGCCGGGGACTTATTTTCTTGAGTTATTAATTTTGAAGCTTTCTAATTTACTTGTATCTAATTTTCTTTATTTTTTTTAATCTGTAATTATTATTTTCTTTTTTTTTTCAGGTGGTTGACATGGATCTTAATTGGGTGATAAAGGAATTACAGATTTTACGAGGTGAAGATACATCCCAAATTAGGGAACAACAGTCCGATTTTCTGAGGCCTGTTGTCCAGCCCAACAGCTATCCCTGGATGTCAGAACCATTCAATACTTCATTTGCTCAACAGAACGCAATGGGGAGATGCAAGATATGTGATGGTAACCACCCGAGCATAAACCACTACTACAATTCAGATTGGCAGAACTATCAGAGACCTTTATATATTGAACCAGCATATTTTCCTGACCCATATTTTTCATCTTATCCACCATCAACCTTTGATCTTCATCAAGAACCATAACCATCAGAGGAAGATCAGTTGATTCACATGCTCAAAATTTGGCTCGAGGAACGAGAAGCTCAAATTGATGCATAATTTCAGAGTCAAGCGAAATCTATACAGAGGATGACAGATAAAAACAGACAATTAACAGAAAACATGAATTACATATCTCACGGAGCAGATGACACTGAAGAAGCCTTCGAGTACCAAGCATTTCACAATGACACCTTAACAGAGGAAGAGGGTGAGCAGTATCAAGAACCAGAGGTATCAGTTCAGGACCCCAAACCGGTAAAGTCTCAATTTGGTTTTTATTATTCTTCTGACTCTGACGAGGATCAAGAAGTAGAGTTGTTTGTACCAACAAAAATTGAGGATGAAACTTTATATCCTCAAAATGAAGATCTTGGAGTGTGCATTGCACTAATGTTTGAAGAAGAGCTACCCGAACCGTTCATACCAACCACAGAGGATAAAAGCTTACAGAAAGACACATCTTTAGATCCTCCGGTTGAAGATTTTGGAGCATTCATTGCACTGATGTTTGAAGAAGAGCTACATGAGCCAGTCATATCAACCACAGAGGATGGAGACTTAAAATAGTCACATCTTTACATCCTCAGGTTGACACTTATGGAGCGTTCATTTCACAGATGACAGATGAAGAACTGAATACGGAAATCCTAAAATACATATGTGAAGAAAAGGTGGAGCAAGAAGCAGAGCAAATGGAGGAGCAAATGTATGACCATATTGAAGATTCCATGCATTCAGGAGAAACATCACTGTTTTGGGGAGTACAAATTAAAGACATCACCCAGAAACTTGACAGAATGGAACTTCCATTCAAAGTCAAGCACCATAGGAGATCTCTTGATTTTCTTTCTTTCTTTTCAGGAACCATTGGAGCAACAAAATTTATGAAGGTGACACAAGCACCGACTCTGACAAAATTCTTTTTGCCACCTTACTGTTGGAAGAGACACTTCAAAAGCAACGCTCATGGGATCGTCCTTAATCGAACATCCAAAACCACGCTGAAACCTCATTGACAAATGGATTTTAGTCACGTCTGGCTGAAGAATAAAAATTTAACGCTAGTAGGTAGGCAACCCATGCAATTTATTATAATTTATGTTTTCATTTTTTGTGTATACATGTTGTAGAGTTTTTAATTTTGTGTGTTAGTTTTGTAGGGAAAGGCACAAACAGAGCATTTAAGGCAAAACAAGACAGAAGGAATGATGTTTGGCAATCACAAAGGGGATAACTAATTCATTAGAGATGGCTGAGTAAAGAATGAATTCTTGAGACACATCCTGATGAATTTATACTAAGCGAGTGGCGTATTGCGTACACAATTCCTTTGCCTTAATAATTACTTTGATTTGCTTTTCTGTTGTAGTTATCTTTATTTTCGCTAACAGGATCCATACTTTTTGACCTTTCACGATTTCTTTTATTATTTAGCTAATAATCGTCCTTTGGAAGATACTAGTGCTATTATTACTCACCCTATTCAGGTGATATAAATTCAACTCATCATTGCACTTTTTAAGGTATCCAAACTTGAGGAAAAAAAATACATAAAAAATGGAAGCAACTTCAAGAAGATGAGTTGTAAACATCTGTGTATTTTTCGGTACTAGTGTTGGTTCTAAGCCAAAATTCGTTGCGGTAGCACAAGAGTTGGGTAGAGTCATATCTGAGAGGAATATGCACCTAGTATATGGCGGTGGCAATCTTAGACTAATGAGTATCGTTTCAATGGCTGTACAGGAAGGAGACAGTCAAGTCTTGGGAATCATCCCAAAACCTTTGGCAGAGGCGAATCTTATTGGACCATCAAACGGAGAAGAACTGATCGTGCCAGGTATGTCTGAACGACTGGTAGAAATGATTAACTGTGCTGATGCTTTTATTGCTTTGCCAGGTGGCTTGGGCACGATGGAGGAAATTTTTACAGTGCTATCTTGGGTGAACCTGAATATACACCAGAAACCGATTGGACTATTTAATGCTGATGGATTTTATGATTTGTTTTGTGTGTTTCTTGATGACGCCCGGAGAAATGGGTTCGTGTCAGAACCTGTAAAAGAACTCCTCTTAACTGCCAGAGCTGCTAATATTTAATTGACCAAATCTTAGCCTTTGAACCACAAATTGACCCTATCATTTCCAAGATAATCTGGTCTGATAATGATCATGGTAAGAAGCTTCGGATAAATCTGGATCTTAACCTTTAATTATCTTTTAAAAGATGTAGAATTTCAGCTAACCAGGTACTATCTTCTAAACTCATCTTCTACTTTTTAAGACATTGGGGACCATGTCTCATTTAGGTTTGGGGGAGGGGAATAGTTAACTAGTATCTTGTTTTTGTTGTGTTTTTTTTTTTTTTAGTCTAAAATTTTCGAAAAATTCAAAAAAAAAATTATTTAAATTTTTTTTGTGTTTTTGTTTTTAACATGACTAATCTAGTGAAATTTGTGTGAGATAGCTGTGTAAGGAATTTCCATTCCTGAGACGTTTCTCAACCTATTTCGAAACAAGTTAATTTTTATTTGTTTCTTTTTGAACTATTTAATTTGTAAATTCTCCATAAAATTGACTAAAATGAATCTTCATATGCTCAGTTGACAAGTATTATCAACATGCATGGTAACATACAGGCATGAGTTGTAATTGAAAAGTTTGTAATATTCAGTGCTCTAGTTTAATTGAAGGAAGCATCTAAAAAAAAGCGATGGGATAAAAAAAAACGTCTGAGCTCTGAGTTATTAAGTCCGTATGAGTGTTTGAACACCTAGTGCCCTAAAGCCAACTGGTTTGGGAGTCACTGGCCCAAAGCTCGCTACATGGATTGAAGATATTACAAAAAATATATATATATGAAATTCGAGTAATTAAGTCCGTAGGGGTGTCTTAACACCTAGTGCCCTAAAGCCAACTGGTTTGGGAGTCACTGACCCAAAGCTCGCTACATGGATGAACGATATTGTATATAAATAAAAAAAAGTGAAAAAAAAATTCAGAAAAATATTCCATTGCTTAAAAAAGGTGTGAAATCTGATATAACTTTAGAATAAAAATATTACCCTCTTTTCAACTACACTTGTGAATATTGTGGGCACAATGACTTGATTAATACCTTGTTAGATGTTTGTATGGAGAATGGTAAAATTAATCAGAGAATTTACTTATTCGGTAATTTAGAAAGAAATAAAACAACTCTTAACTTGGATAAGAAGTTTCACCAGTTTAGTCATTAACTTCTTTATTCTATTTTCTCTTGTCTTTTTGCTTTTGTATACATTAGTTTTATTATCTTTTTTACTTTTGTGTGTGCTAGATTGATGTTTGTGGGTATCGTCACTGTAAGCCCTCACGAGACTACAACTCGTCCACTAGGGATACCTAGGGGTTTAAAGGCTTGTTGCATATGCTAAATGCAACCGTGATCCCTACGAAAATGGCTTAGTTTAAATTTTTTATTTTTATGTATTTTATTTTGTTTGTTTTGCTCGAGGACTAGCAAAATGTTAGGTTTGGGGGTGTGATGAGCGGAAAATATTTCACATTTTATCGCTCATTTAACCTAATATTTTGTATAGTTTCTCGGGTTTCATGAATGTTTTGATGTATTTTTGTTTATTTTGCAGATAAAATAAAATTAGGATTCAATGGAATCATTCAGGATGAAATGTGGAACATAGAATGGCAAAAACTTGACTTGACATATGGATTTTGGAGGTTGGAAACTTGAAATGGCGTTCTAACGAAGTACAATTTCGGAAATTTCAGCTTTGCGCAATTTGCGTATATTGGCCATAACATTTTTCTCTGATATCGGATTGAGGTGATTCAAGTTCCAGATTAAAGAAGATTCAAAGATCTACAACTTGGAAGTTCATAGGAATTTCGAATTCGGAATTTTTCATGACCGACATTGATGAACAATCCGAAATTATGTTATGTTTAATTACTAAAGTCATTATAAAAAAATAAAAATTGTTAAGATGTTTTGTGAAGTGTTTTGTGCCATGTTTGGTGGAGTGTTTGGTGGAGAAATTGATGTAGAAATTGGTGGAAGCCTTTTTCATTGCCTATAAATACCAAGCCATTTCATTTGTAAATTTCATACTTTTCTTAGGTTTTTGTAAGGAATTTAAGGATTGTGATGAGCGGAATATATAACAATATTTATCGCCATTTTTACTTAATATTTTGTTTAGTTTCTCGGGTTTGATAAACATTTTGATGTGTTTTAGTTTATTTTGCAGATAAAATAATATTGGCACTCAATGAAATCATTTAGGACGAAATGTGGGTCAAATAAGGGCAAAAATTGGACTTGACATATTAATTTTGGAGATTGGAAACTTGAAAGGGCGTTCAAAAGAAGTGCAGTTTCGAAAATTCCAATTTTGCGCAACTGTCATATTTTAGGCATAACATTTTACTCCGATATCGGATTGAGCGGATTCAAGTTCCAGATTAAAGAAGACTCAAAGTTCTAGAACTTTTAAGAACAAAATAATTTCGAATGCGGAAGATTTCATGACCGAAATTGATGAAACATCTGGAAGTGTGTTATGTGTAATTATTAAAGTCATTTTCGAAGCAAATAAATAAATAAATAAATAAATAATAAAAATAGTCAAGCTCCCACCAAACATGATAGAAATTAATAATGGATTTGGTGGAGCAATTAGTGGAGTAATTAGTAATGGATTTGGTGGAGAATTTAATAATGGATTTGGTGGAGGCAAAATTTTGCCTATAAATACCAAGCCATTTCATTTGTAAATGCATACTTTCTTCTTTGAAATTCCTTAAGAATAACTAAGAAGATTGTATCTTACTTGTTTATTTACAGCTTTCATTAATTAATTTCCACTTTCGCACTTTCTTTTCGCTACTTTTAAGTCTTTACTTTCCGCAATTTACTTTTACGCAATGAGGAGGTTACTCCCCCTTGCTGGGGTAAAAGGTAAAGCTTTTATTATTGCTATTTAGATTAATCTCCCTTAATTATAATATAATAAACCTGACTTAATGAGGATACCGCCATATTGGTCGGTTGATAATTAATTATAAATTGGTTTTAACCTGACTAAGCATGGATACCGCCTGGTTGGTCGGTTGGTAATTAATTATTAATTTGACTTAATCGGGATACCGCCTATATGGCTGGTTGGTAATTATCACGCAAAGTTAATATATTATATTAAGGGAGATATCTAATATAGTAGTAATAAAAGTGGATCCTTTTACCTCAGCATTTTCTTTATTGTACTTTTACTTTATTTACTTTCAGCATTTACTTTCCAGTCATTTAATTTCCAGCATTTACTTTATGTCTTTTCTTTTATTTAAGTTTTTACTACCCGTAAATATGTGTCGTAACTAAGCCAGTTATATAGGGTTGTGATGAAATCCAATATCACCGGTTTATAAGGGGTTAAATTATAGTTTTGGTAATATAAATGTTTATTTATTGAGCCTTACTCCTAATGCTTTTTATTAACTGGCCATTAATAAAATTGAACTGGTAAACTTAAAATGAACTTGGAAAAGAGATTTTAGGTTAAAGACCTTAGACTCTATAGCCCACGATCTTCCTTGAGGATAGATAACCCTTTAATAGATTTCCTTACATGATATGAATATACCTGTCAGGCGGGAGTAGTCATAATTAGAACTTAATCTTAATGAATTCAGATAACTTGGTTAACATATGAATATGATTAATTGGGTTATACTTGGTATTTGTATTTGACCATCAGAAGAGGCTTTTACATAATTCCGTGTTCCAGGTTAATAAACCAATATATTACACAAACGTAAAATATCCACTTCATCTTTTAAAAAGATATTGGAAGGATTCACAACCCTGGATAGTTTTATAAATTTGAATTTTCTTCAATATACTTTCAAGCAATTTATTTACTTGTTTTAATTTTAAAGTAACCACCCAATCAAACAATCAATCCATTAGATACTTGTAAACATTTAACTTCATAAATTGATAACAAAAGGTTTTAAGTCCTCGTGGGATCGATACTTTTTATACTACTTGAACGATACGTGCGCTTGCGTTATACACGTGTGATTACGCCGGTCAGATTGCATCTTGTTTGTATTTATTTTCAGTATTTTAATTATGTATTTTTATTTTCAGTAATAGTAATAGTTTATTTTATTTTATTTTCTTTTATGTTTAGTAGTTAAATTTCTGCTGGGGGAAGGGTGAAGCTTTTATTATTTCAGTTTAGATCAATCTCCCTTAATTATAATATGGAAATTATAATTTAAACTAAAAGTTATACCGCCTTAATGGCTGGTTTTATTTATTTGACATAATGTGACACCGCCTATATGGTCAGTCTTTAGGTGAAGATGATTACCGCCTATATGGCTGGTTTATGGACAAATAATAACACCGTCTTTATGGTCGGGTGGACTTAATTGAAAATTTGACTTAATCAGGATACTGCCTATATTCCTTGAAAGACAGAGCAAAATCTTGGCTACATTCACTACCAGTAGGTTCCATCACAACTTGGAACACTCTAGCCACCAAATTCCTTGCAAAGTACTTTCCACCAACCAGAACAGCAAAACTGAGAAATGACATCACATCCTTTGTACAACTTGACTCGAAAACTCTCTACGAAGCTTAGGAAAGGTACAAAGATTTGCTCTGGACATGTCCTCACCATGAGATTCCAAAATGGCTTCAAGTCCAAACTTTCTATAATGGACTTTCTGGATTGATGAGAACCACAATTGATGCTGCTGTTGGAGGAGCTTTGATGGCAAAAGGAGAAGATCAAGCCTGGGACTTAATCGAAGAAATGATTAACAACAATTCATTGTGGCCAATAGAAAGGAGCATGATTCAACGAATTGCAGGAATTTATGAAGTTGGAGCTAACTCAGCAGTGAATACTAAGTTGGAGCAAATGTGCAAAAGCCTGGAAATACTTAGCACGCAAGTTGCAAACATCGCCAGAGCCACAAGTTCACCATATGGAGGAGCACCAGAGCCAAACCAACATGAAGAAACGGCGAACTATGTCAACAATTTCAAAAGACAGGGGAACAATCCATATTCCAACACCTACAACCCAGGGTGGATGAATCATCCCAATTTTTCATGGAGCAACAATTAAGGGCAAAAGAACACTCCACCACCTGGATTTCAACAGCAAAATAAAAGCCATGAGTTTGAAAAAGAACTAGAAATGAAAGAATGGATTGCAGAGATGTTCAAAAAGAACCAAGCAGCATATGATGCTATTTTTCAAAGCCAATCTTCTTCCATCAAAGCACTGGAGAATCAAATTGGACAACTGGCCAATGCTCAGAGTTACTGACCGCCAGGTAACCTTCCTAGCAACACAGAACCAAATCCAAGGAACATGAGGAAGGAGCAATGTCATGCCATCATGTTAAAAAGTGGTACTGAAATCAACAAAGATGTTGGAATCAAGACATTTGCTAAGGAAGTTCCAAAAGAAAGCAGCGAAGCAGTTCCACAGATGGAGGAAAAAGAAGCAAAGGAAAAAGATCAAGAAAAGATCACTCTACCTCCACCTTTTCCATAGCGTCTCCAGAAGAATAAACTAGACAAGCAGTTTTCTCAGTTCATGGAGATCTTCAAAAAGCTTCATATCAACATTCCATTTGCAGAAGCTTTGGAACAAATTCCCAGCTATGTCAAATTCATGAAAGACATTCTTTCACGAAAGCGGAGATTAGGAGATTACGAGACAGTAGTATTATCAGAAGAATGCAGCGCTATCATCCAGAGGAAGCTTCCCCCAAAGTTGAAAGATCCTGGCAGTTTTACTGTTCCTTGCACCATATGAGAATATGACTTCGGTAAGGCTTTGTATGATTTAGGTGTGAGTGTTAATTTGATGCCTCTTTCTATTTTCAGGAAATTACAGATTGGAGAAATAATGCCCACCTCAGTCTCTCTACAACTTGCAGATAGAACACTCGTATTTCCGAGAGGTGTAGTTGAAAATGTGTTGGTCAAAGTTGACAAATTCATTTTCCCAACAGATTTTATTGTCCTTGATATGGAGGAAGACGAAGACGTGTCGATCATCCTCTAGAGACCATTCTTGGCTACAAGTCGAACCATTATTGATGTAAAGAAATGAGAACTAACCATGAGGGTACAAGACCAAGAAGTAACATTCAATGTTTTTAAGGCCATGAATTTCCCAGATGATGAAAAGAAGGAGTAATGTTTCATACTTGATGTGATAAATAGTACCATCCAGAACTCCAATGCATTGCAAAGTTTTACTAACAAACTTAAAGCATGTCCATTGCCTGTGGAGCCGGAAGATAAAGCGTACTGCGTACTGAAGAAGCCTATTCTTGCACTACAAGCAACAGAAGAGGAACAATTCCACCAACTCAACGAATTGGAGGAATTTCACATACAGCCTTTTGAGAATGCCAAATTGTACAAAGAAAAGGCCAAGAAGAGACATGATGAGAAATTAGTGCGCATACAACTAGAACCAGGGCATATGGTACTCTTAAATAAGTCAAGCTTGAAACTTTTCCCATGGAAACCAAAATCACGGTGGTCAGGTTCATTCTTAATCACCAAGGTTTTACCAGATAGAGCCGTTGAGTTACATGATCCCGACTCCAACAAAACATTCAAGGTTAAAAATAAGCGTGTCAAGCACTACTGGGGAGAATCAATTGAGCGACAAAAAGAAAGTGTCACACTTTCAGATCCAGCCTAACGTTCGGGAAATCATATCTAGCTGACGACATTAAACTTAGCGCTAGCTGGGAGGCAACCCATGCAATTTATGTATATATTGTGATTTGGTGTCTTTTAATTTTTGTGTGTTTAGTTTTTACAGGTTAAGTTATTTCAAGATGGAAGATGCTATCGCAAATCTTCACAAGCAATTTCCCTCTCTCCCTCAAAAATCTCTGATGAAAGTTTACAAAGCTCGCTTGGAAGGGATGAGACTACTGATGATCAAAGGTATGCCTACTGACTTTCGTTGGATTATTGAAGCACGGGTCCGATTGACAAGTGAGTCTTCTGACTCTTTTATTTCACATCTGCCTGGTTTAGGAAGAAGCACCTATGCTAAAAAGAGAAGAGCTAAAAGAATGGGTGTTTGCTATAAATGTGTTCGCATGACATGTAATACTCATTGTCGTTATTTGAAATGGTGTTTGATAACCGTGAAGATAAGATTAATTTCATTAGGGATGACTTGAGTAAGGAGTCTTTGGATGACATATCTAAAACTCTTGAGACGCATCCCAGTGGATATGTGTATCACGAAATTCGCATGTTATATGCACAATTCCGTAAAGAAAGACAACAGTTAAGTCTCGGGAATCTGACTCTAAAAGACCCTGTTTGCCAATTTATAAGAAAATAGGATGTGAAGCTTGTCCCTGACGCATAGATGTCAATCAAGCCGTTAATTCCTGTAAATATATATCTCTTTGTCTTTTCCTAATAATTTGATTTGTTTTGATATTTTCTTTTATTTTCTTCGACAGGATCCAGACCTTTTGACCTTTCACGATTTACTGTTTTGCTACTAATAGTCCTTTGGAAGATACTATTGCTATTATTACTCACCATTTCAGGTTCTATAAATTCAACTCATCATTGCACTCTTGAAGGCATCCAGAGCTAAAAAAAAGAAACACATAAAATATGGAAGCCACTTCAAGAAGATGAGTTGTAAACATTTGTGTCTTTTGTGGTACCAGTGTTGGTGTTAAACCAGAATACGTAACAGCGGCACAAGAATTGGGTCGAGTCATTGATGCAAGGAATATGCACTTAGTATATGGCGGTGGAAATCTTGGACTAATGGGGATCGTTTCAAAGGCTGTACAGGATGAAGGCAGTCAAGTCTTGGGAATCATCCCAAAACTCTTGGCGGAGGCGAATCTTATTGGATCATCAAACGGCGAGGAACTAATCATTCCATGTATGTCTGAATGACTAGTAGAGATGATTAACTGTGCTGATGATTTTATTGCTTTGCTCGGAGGGTTGGGCACGTTGGCGGAGATTTTTACAGTGCTATCTTGGGCGAACTTGAACATACACCAGAAACCGATTGGACTATTTAACGCTGATGGATTTTATGATTTTCTTTGTGTATTTATTGATGATGCCCGGAGAAATGGGTTCGTGTCAAAACCTTTAAAAGAACTCCTCTTCACTGCCAGAACTGCCCCAGATTTAATTGATAAAATCTTATCCTTTGAACCACAAATCGACCGTATCATTTCCAAGATTAACTGGTCTGATAATGATCGTAAGAAGCGTCAGATAAATCTGGATCTTAATATTTAATTTTCTTTTTAGATGTAGAATTTCAGCTAACCAGGTACTATTTTCTAAACTCTTCTATACTTTTTAAGACATTGGGGACACTGTCTCATTTAGGTTTGGGGGAGGGGAATAGTTAATTAGTATCTTATTTTTATTGTGTTATTTTAGTCAAAATTTTTCGAAAAAACAAAAAAAATTGAAAATTTTTACAAAAACCAAATTTATTTTTTGTACTTTTGTGTTTTTATTTTATTAATCAGGTGAAATTGATGTGAGATAGCTGTGTAAGGAATTTCCACTCATGAGACGTATCTCAACCTATTTCAGAACAAGTTAATTTTTGTTTATTTCCTTTTGAATTATTTAATTTGTGAATTCTGCATAAAACTGACTAAAATGAATCTTCATATGCTCAGTTAACAGGTATTATCAGCATACATGGTGACAACCGGACATGAGCTGTAATTGAAAAGTTTTTAATATTCGGTGCTCTAGTTTAATTGGAAGAAGCATCTATAAAAAGTGATGGGATAAAAAAAAACGTATGAGATCCGAGTTATTAAGTCTGTATGGGTGTTTTAACACCTAGTGCCCTAAAACCAACTGGTTTGGGAGCCACTGGCCTAAAGCTTGCTACATGGATCAAAGATGTTGCAAAAAAAAAATATATATATATATCTGAAGTCTGAGTAGTTAAGTCCGTAGGGGTATCTTAACACCTAGTGCCCTAAAACCAACTGGTTTGGGAGTCACTGGCCCAAAGCTCGCTACATAGATGGATGATATTGTATATAAATAAAAAAAATAATCAAAAATCAAAGAAAAAATCAAAAATGTCAGAAAAATTATTCCATTGCTTAAAAAAGGTGTGAATTCTGATAAAACTTTAGAACAAAAATATTACTCTATTCTCAAATACACTCGTGACTATTGTGGGCAAAATGAGTTGATTATTATTTTGTTGACTGTGTATATGGAGAATGGTAAAAATAATCGGAGAATTTACTTATTCGGTAATTTAAAAAGAAACAAAACAACTATTACCTTGGATAAGAAGTTTCACTGGTTTAGTCACTAATTTCTTTATTCTATTTTCTCTTGTCTTTTTGCTTTTGTGTGCATTAGTTTTACTATCTTTTTTAATTTTATCAAACGTTTGTGGGTATCGTTGTTGTAAGCCCTCACGAGACTACAACTCGTCCACTAGGGACACCTAGGGGTTTAAAGGCTTGTTGCATATGCTAAATGCAACCGTGATCCCCACGAAAGTGGCTTAGTTTAATTTTAATTGTTTCTTATATTTTATTTTGTTTTTTTGCTCGAGGACTAGCAAAATGTTAGGTTTGGGGGTGTGATGAGCGGAAAATATATCAATATTTATCGCCATTTTTACTTAATATTTTGTTTAGTTTCTCGGGTTTGATGAACGTTTTTATGTGTTTTAGTTTATTTTGCAGATAAAATAATATTGGGACTCAATGAAATCATTTAGAATAAAATGTGGGTGAAATAAGGGTAAAAATTGGACTTGACATATTAATTTTGGATATTGGAAACTTGAAAGGGCGTTCTAACGAATTGCAGTTTCGGAAATTCCAATTTTGCGCAACTGTCGTATTTTGGGCATAACCTTTTACTCCAATATTGGATTGAGCTGATTCAAGTTTCAAATTAAAGAAGACTCAAAGATCTATAACTTTTAAGAACAAAATAATTTCGAATTCGGAAACTGTCATGACCGAAATTGATGAAACATCTGTAAGTGTGTTATTTGTAATTATTAAAGTCATTTTCAAAGCAAATAAATAAATAAATAAATAAATAATAAAAATAGTCAAGCTCCTACCAAACATGATAGCAATTAATAATGGATTTGGTGGAGCAATTAGTGGAGCAATTAATAATGGATTTGGTGGAGAATTTAATAATGGATTTGGTGGAGGCAAAATTTTACCTATAAATACCAAGCCATTTCATTTGTAAATGCATACTTTCTTCTGTGAAATTCCTTAAGAATAACTAAGAAGATTGTATCTTGCTTATTTATTTACAGCTTTCAGTAATTAATTTCCACTTTCACACTTTCTTTTCTTTACTTTTAAGTCTTTACTTTCCGCAATTTACTTTTACGCAATGAGGAGGTAACTCCCCCTTGATGAGGTAAAAGATAAAGCTTTATTATTGCTATTTAGATTAATCTCCCTTAATTATAATATAATAAACCTGACTTAATGAAGATACCGCCATATTGGTCGGTTGGTAATTAATTATAAATTGGTTTTAACCTGACTAAGCATGGATACCGCCTGGTTGGTCGGTTGGTAATTAATTATTAATTTGACTTAATCAGGATACCGCCTATATGGATGGTTGGTAATTATCACGCAAAATTAATATATTATATTAAGGGAGATATCTAAAATAGTAGTAATAAAAGTGGATCCTTTTACCTCATCATTTTCTTTATTGTACTTTTACTTTATTTACTTTCAGCATTTTCTTTCCAGCAATTTAATTTCCAGCATTTACTTTATGTCTTTTCTTTTATTTAAGTTTTTACTACCCGTAAATATGTGTCGTAACTAAGCCAGTTATCTGGGGTTGTGATGAAATCCAATATCACCGGTTTATAATGGGTTAAATTATAGTTTAGGTAATACAAATGTTTATTTATTGAGCTTTAATCCTAATGCTTTTTATTAACTGGCCATTAATAAAATTGAACTGGTAAACTTAAAATGAACTTGGAAAAGAGATTTTAGGTTAAAGACCTTAGACTTAATAGCCCACGATCTTCCTTGAGGATAGATAACTCTTTAATAGATTTCCTTACAGGATAGGAATATACCTGTCGGGCGGGAGTAGCCATAATTAGAACTTAATCTTAATGAATTCAGATAACTTGGTTAACATATGAATATGATTAATTAGGTTATACTGGGTATTTGCATTTGACCATCGGAAGAGGCTTTTACATAATTTCGTGTTCCAGGTTAATAAACCAATATATTACACAAACGTAAAATATCCACTTCATCTTTTAAAAAGATATTGGAAGGATTCACAACCCTGGATAATTTTATAAATTTGAATTTTCTTCAATCTACTCTCAAGCAATTTATTTACTTGTTTTAATTTTAAAGTCACCACCCAATCAAACAATCAATCTATTAGATACTTGTAAACATTTAACTTCATAAATTGATAACAAAAGATTTTAAGTCCTCGTGGGATCGATACTTTTTATATTACTTGAACGATATGTGCGCTTGCGTTATACGAGTGTGAATACGCCGGTCAGATTGCATCTTGTTTGTATTTATTTTCATTATTTTAATTATGTATTTTTATTTTCAGTAATAGTAATAGTTTATTTTATTTTATTTTATTTTATGTTTAGTAGTTAAATTTCTGCTGGGGGAAAGGTGAAGCTTTTATTATTTCAGTTTAGATCAATCTCCCTTAATTATAATATGGAAATTATAATTTAAACTAAAGGTTATACCGCCTTAATGGCTGGTTTTATTTATTTGACATAATGTGACACCGCCTATATGGTCGGTCTTTAGGTGACAGATGATTACCGCCTATATGGCTGGTTTATGGATAAATAATAACACCGTCTTTATGGTCGGGTGGACTTAATTGAAAATATGACTTAATCAAGATACTGCCTATATGGTCGGTTGGTAAAATCAGTGATAATTTCTATATTATAATAATGGAGATTTCTAAATTAGAAATAGTAAAGGTGGATCCCCTAACCCCAATATTTTATTTTTAATTCTAGCGAAGTGATGAAACACAATATTCACATGCTTTGTAATTGATTTAATTTTATTTTGGGTAATACTTTAGTTTGTTTATTGAATCTTAAGCTTAATGCTTCTTGGTACCTGATCACCAATAAGATTGATATGGTAAACTTAAAATGAACTTGGAAAAGGGATTTTAGGTTTCAGCCTTAGATTTAATAGCTCACGATCTTCTTTGAGGATAGATAACCCTTTAATAGATTTCCTTACAGGATAGGAATATATCTGTCGGGCGGGGGTAGCTATAATTGGAACTTGAACTTAATGAATTCAGATAACTTGGTTAACATAGGAATATGATTAATTGGGTTATACTGGGTATTTGTGTCTGACCATCGGAATAGGCT
The DNA here is from genome assembly GCA_019454045.1 of Zanthoxylum bungeanum. Classification (NCBI taxonomy): domain Eukaryota; kingdom Viridiplantae; phylum Streptophyta; class Magnoliopsida; order Sapindales; family Rutaceae; genus Zanthoxylum; species Zanthoxylum bungeanum. Next base: position 441,312 of record SKCR01050730.1, on the reverse strand, counting down.
TTTGCATATTTTCGTGCTCCAGGTTAGCAAACTAATTTATTACACATATATAAGAGAATCAATTCATCATTAGAATAATATTGTGTGGAATCACGACCCTAGTTATTTTTGTCTTTTATTTATTTTCTTTAGTATTTTCTTTTATATTTTTATTTATTTATTCATTCAGCAAATCCACATTCAACCAACCAAAAGCAATCATTCCCTTCTCCCTTTAATTAGATGCCTGTAAATAATAATATCAATAATTAATAACAACAGTAGAAATTAGTCATCGTGGGATCGATACATTTATACTACTTGAACGATACGTGCGCTTGCGTTATACGCGTGTGATTACACCAGTCAGTACTTTGGGGACATAGTTTGGTATGTGACTGTGGACATTTTACACATATATGGAATCCACTCCTTCTTGCGAGAGTTTCGGTATAAAATATATTTGTAGTAACGAGAGTGTAGCTTTAGGTTCTTAGAGGAATAACCTAAAGTTAATAATTCAGAATATTTGATTAAAGAGTTTTAATTAATATTTTGGGATTATTGGAGCTCGAAGCTGCAGGTCCATTTGGTCCCCGTGTTATCTCGATATACTATAACAAATCATATCATAATTGGATTGTCCAATTATGAACTCACATGCATAATATTATATTATGTTAAAAATATTAATGTGATTAATAATTGAAGTCACACTTGAAAATTATATTAAATAAGTTTAATATAATGTTTTCATTATTTAATGATTATGAAATAATCATAATCATATACATTTAATATTTATATTTTATAAAAATTAAATTATTTGATAATTTAATAATTATTTGATTTAAAATGTGTATTAATATTTGATATTAATACACATTATTTCAAAATGAGTTACAAAATATGAATTAAGGTGGAGGTTTAATGTCTTCATAATGAAAATATTTAACTATGGATATTGTTGTTACAAAATTTGAAAAGTTTGGCAAAAAATGCCTAGGGTTTAGGGATATAATGGTAATTTTAATTACAATTATGTTAACCTAAGCCTTAGCATATAAAAGAAAAAGTTGTTTTGCTTTATGAAAAAAATATCATTTTGAAAAAATACATAGCCACCTTGTTCATCTTTTTTTCTCTCAAGTGTTGAAACAAAAAGAAAAAGAAGAAAAACTATGTGATAATATTTTTCTTCTCTAAAGAGTTTAGAGATTAAAGATTGTGAGTGAAGCATACACTTCAATTAGTTGTTGACGAGAATAGCACGAAAGGCTGAGTGATGTTGACGAAACCATCTTCTCATTCTTCTTCGAGGCTGATTGGGGGTTATCTCTAGGCTCTTTCGGAGTTTAAAAAAACTGTTACATAAGATTTAGCATTGTGAGCATAATTTTTGGTACTGTAGCAGTTAATAGTAATCGTGACTATTGTAACAGTGAATAATAATTGCGCGTACTGTAACAGTGAACACTAACTGCGCGTACTGTAGCATGACTAAAATTGTGAATACTGACCGCAAGCATTGTCCCGGTGCAGTAAAATTGTTACTGTTCATAAATTTTTAAAAAATAACAAGTAAATAAGATCTGATCCAGATTCGGCTTAAGAGAGGAAATGGCTTAAAGAAATTTTCAGGTTAAAGGGTTGCCTAAGTGGTAAAGGATTTGGACTTGAGTGACTTGCTCCTTCTCAGGTTCAAGGTTCAAATCCCACAAGATACATTTCTTCGGGGCCATGCCCCCTGGTGTAAAAAGCCAGTGACTTACCCTGATTTATGTTGGAAAATGTTTGAGGGCGCGAAGCACCCCGATTATCAAAAACAAAAGCCATCGGGTATTAGTCGAGGTGCGCGTAAGCTGATCTAGACACCCCGGTTATCAAAAAAAATAAATTTTAAAGGTCGATCCCTGTGCCCGAGGTCACCTCCGCCGTGCGGGAAATCGGTTTCCTACAATTGGCATCAAGAGTGAGGTTGAAAAATATTATAACTCTTCTCTTTTATTTTAATTATGTGATAATTATGGTTGGTTTATTTTTAATGTATGAGATGTTTGAAAAATAAAATTTTATTTATCATAAGAGTGGGCATAAAAATAAATAATTTTATGAGATAAAATAAATTCATATGATGAACGTTTATTTTTTAAAATGCATTGGTCTTAAATTTTCCGGCGCTTATTTTTATTTTATTTAATTTTGGGTTGTAAGACCATAAGGTCAATTTTCCAAGTGTTGTAAATATATATATATATATATTATGTATTTTGAGTTGTATCATTTTATGTAATATTGTGGAGGTGTTCTCGTTAACGACATTGGAAGGAGTTACATTGCGGAAGCCATTCCATGATGCAAGAATTGAAGACCAAGGATACCTTGGTAATTTATGTATTAATTAGATTAGTATAGAAAAAAGTGTACGGTCAATGCATTAGTTTTGTTGCATGTATGTTTTAATTAAAATTGTTTGAATAACATGTCATATGTCATATGATGCCCACTCATGCATTATAACATATCATAACATTGTATGCATGTTTAATTAATCAAAGCATAAAAGTTATGTAAATTTAAATAGTTTAAATTTAAATTAGTACATACAAATAAATTAAATAGTTTAATTTAAATAAGTTAAAAATTTGGTAATTGGAAAAAGAGAATTAATAGGTGAGTAATTATTTATTTTGATATATAAAATGGAAACATAGAAATAAATTCCATAGGCGATTACGAATGGACGGAAGTGTGATTTGCACTCGGGATATAATTCCACGTACTAAATAAAAATAACATAAGTCACATGTATTCTTAATTAAATAATTGTTAACATCCAAATTCAAAAAAAAATGAACTTTAAATAGTGAACTAAAATTTTAAGAGTTAAAATTGAAATAGCTCACTAAAAGGAACACTTAATTAAATTGTTTAATTAAGCTATATTAGTTAAGACTAATAAAATTAGGGAATGAAATTTTAAGTGTTAAAGTTTAGAGATATCACTAATAATCCAATAGTATTTGTTAGGTTATGTTTTTAGTCTCGCATAATCTAAACAAATTTGATAATAGTGTAATAGAAACCTTAAGTTATAAAATAGTGAGTGGGAGAGAGATATATGAGAATATAACCCGCGATCTCCGTTGTTAGTTCGATAACATGAGATTCGAAAGATGCATTGAGACGACTTTATTTTCATCTCCAACGGATGGTGTCTATTTTAAGTAAATATTAAGATCGGATTCCAAAATGATAAGAATTCTAGATGTATCTGGTGAACTGACCTACCCTACGACGGTAATTCACTAGTTAAGTCCAAGAGTCTCAAAACAACGGGTTACACTCACAAATAAATGATTAAATGTTAATCAAAATTCCTTGATCAAATCAAAGGTGGTTGATTAATATAGGAATAAGAGTTATTCCCGCATTTATTAATCAATTACGACTGTCTTGATCTAGCATGCAAATATTTGACCTACCATACAGCGACACTTATTTATGGAATGTTAGGTTGTTGGGGTTGGTGCTCAGAGCGCCAATCCGGACCGTATTTATGTCAGATTCATGAATACGAACATCCCATTTTCCATAATATTACTTATTTATGGTTGCACCTCTTGTTTTTATATACATATTCGATCTGATTACGATTAGATTGAAACTAAAAGTTGTTTAGTGATATGTATATATTAGACAAAGGCCCGATAATATATAATGCAGTACACAGTTACAAAGCTAGTTTGTAATTGACATTGGGAAGTGTCACTGTTAAATGTATATTATCAAATATAGTTCCTGGTCAAGATTCACTAACACGGGTCGGTTAGTCAAATCTGTTGAGACCAGTACATGTCGTATATCGAGACTTGGTCCGATGGTTTATCCCAATGAACCATGAGTCTAGGGAGACTCGTATAGATGTGTAGGTGTTTATAGTGGATAAACACTGAACGACTCACCGAAGATTCTTAATGGATGGTACACCAACGTCAATAAGAATCTTCTCGGGTTGAGTAGCATAGTGGTCCTTCGACTTGAGATACCACTGTGGATGTATGAGACATCCTCCACACTTAGATGGTAGTCACGTCACCGATCTATTTAGATCAGACCTCCGCCTGTTCGTTGGGTGTGGACCGATCCTCAGGATATCCTGTGTGTATCAAGATAGGATCCGTCAGTTCTGTGTACAGAGCATAGGTAGTCCATATATGATTAGCAGTCTGTTAAATCTGTGGCCACAGTATACTTCGGAAGTAAGTTCCGAATGTTATTTAGAGATTGCTAATAGATACGTCGACGGGATAATACCTATAGAGATTTGACGTTTACATCTATATCTCTGGTATTATCCGGATACCTGTGACAGACGGATTATACGTATGCAATGACCTCGACCTGTATGATTCAGCTAGTTTATCCGTGGTCGTCATAATTTACGGGTGGGTAAATTATGAACACGAAATTGGATTTTGTGACGGATATACCTGAATCTAGAGAGTCTCACTAATGAAATATACTCGTAGAGCACTAGGGCAACTTTTATGAATAATGTTGATTATTTATAAATCGTTTAAACGTTAAACGAAAAATACATGCGAACGGGCCGAACCGTCATTTCCTAATTAATGTGTATTTGTATTTAATATATGATATTATTAAATACACATTAATAAATTGTCAAATAAAGGTATTTGACATATATCATTAATATATGTATTTGAAATATTTAAAGTAAATATAATACATATATTTGAGATATTTGTATTTAATTAATTATATAATTATTTAATTGTTAAATGATTAATATAATTAAAATATAAATATCTCATCAAATGATAAAGTTAGGAAATGATTATAAGTGTAAATGTTTGACTTTACATTAAAGGAAAAGGTTGTCAAATTGAATTTGACTTCCTTGGATATTTGTTTTAATTGTTAAAATTGAAAATATCATTTTTCCTTTTTTATTTGTAATTTTCGGCCATTACTTATTAAATATAAGTGTTATATTTTTTAAGTTGTCATTGTTGACTTGTTTAGAATCATTAAAGTGTAATGATAAAAGCAAAACAAGTTGATAAACCATTAAATGAAACAAAAGCAAAATATCTAGATATTTTATTTATTTCTCCCTAAAATTCGGCCAAGGCTTATTTTGGAGGAGGTATATATTATTTTGTTTCATTTTTAGGGTTTAACAAGTTCATTTGATACAAAATAAACATAAAAGAAGTTGAGAGAAAATGCTTGGAGGCTAAAGAAGAAAGCTTGGAAAAATCTTGTTTTTGTAAGTTTTTCTTTAAAAGTCTTCAACATAGAAAATGTTTCTAATATGCTTAGCTTCATTTTGTGATGCTTTGATGTTATCTCTACTTTTATAGTTTGTGTTTATATGGTTGTGAACTTTGATGAAAGATTGAAGCATGTAAGTAAGCTTGAAATTGTTTCAAAGCTTTACTTTTGATTTTTAGAAAATCAAGTTGTCATTCTAGAGTTGGTAAGCCACTCCTTGGTGACCTATAATTGTTCTATAGTTGTTTCAAAGTGGTGAGGCTATATTGGTGAAGTATTGAATGGATTAAAGTGTTGGATTTTAAAGATTTGGTAAAATTGGACAATTTGATGAAATTGAAAAATTAGGGTTCACAACCTTCTCCAAATTTGGGGCTTTTCATATATGTGATGTATTATGGTATGAATATGATGCATGTAAAATTTTGGGTTAATTGGATTTGATCTTGGCTTGTTTTTGAACAAAAGGACCAAATTGCAAAAAAATTGAAAATTGGGGGTGCTCTCGGCAATTTCAAAAAAATTGAGGATTTGTATGAAATCTGATTTTGATGCATTAGATGTGTTGAAAAATATTTTAGAAATGATTTAGAATCATCCAAAATTGTATTTGACAACTTTTGGACTAAAATGATAAATTTACAAAGTTTTAGGGCAATTCGGTAATTACCAAGAAATTTGATTTCTTGTGTAATTTTTCAGAATTTGATAATTGGATAATTAAATAAATAAGTTTATTTAATTGATCCGAGAAAAATTTTGAAATCAGAAAATTTTGATTTTCCGCGATTCCGCTGCGTTACCGATATTTCCCCTTAAAACCCCTTCAAAATGGTATCAGAGGGAGTCTGATTCTGACACCCTGATATGATTAGCCCTTTAAAATCTAATGTTTGTTCTTATCTTTACTTGATACATGCATGCTTTCATTTAATTTGATTAAATTTAAATTGTATGACACTTTATGGAATATCCCCGCTTAATAAGGTTTTAAAGTAACTGATATTTGGAATACTTGTTTCTTGGTTCGCCTTGTCAATACGGTTTATAAATATTTTTCCGTGACTACATCCGAGACCGTGCCTCTGCTGTGAGGGTGTAGCCGATAGAGATTTATTTATGCCAGATGTATATTAGATACTAGATAAGTTCAAGCGAAAGCGGAATTCTGAACGTGCCCTAGCTGTCAAGGTTACGCAAGTAACTTGAGTTTATCATTGACGAGTTTAACCTTGGTACGTCTCCTTGTGGGCCTGCCTTAGCAGCGACAACGAGAAACGACCAGGACCGGAACCTCGGAGTCACTATTGAGTGATTGACAAATGAGTTGTCTACCTGTGAATATACGTAGGCGAGACCGTGCCTCTGCTGTGAGTCGAAATATATTCATGGGGTCCACTTCCCATTATGGAATTCGATTTAATTATTGAATTTTTATTTTTCCGTTGGGGATTACGGTATTACGTAAAATAGTGGGAGGCACTGCTAAGTTTAAAATATTCCTTAACTTAGGCAGTGTGTATTATTATGGAAATAGCCGCTTGTTTGTTTTCCTTAATCTATATTAGATAGAATTAAATTTTTAATTCACTGTACACATATTTTGATATGTTATCTGACTTGACTCTTGGTTGCAGTTATTCTAGAATAGGTTCTAGATACTACTAGACTAGGATATTATTAGATTGGTCTAAACCATCGGGAACTATTGTTTCGATTTTCTTCAAAAATCAAGATGGTTAATGACTTAGTTTCTAAGTCATGATAGATAATCTAGATAAATATCCCTTTTAGGATATAATACTTTAGAGAGAATAGTTTCTTATACAGTAAGAATTGACTTGAATTAGTTTATGTCTCGAGATTATTGACTGGTATTAAGAAAGCCCCATTAGGTATTTGTTTATCTAGTAATGACGTTTCTTAGCTTTAATGACCTTTAGAGGCAATGTGTCTCACACAATTTGCTAATCAATTATTTACAATTGTTGTGAATAGTTGAATGCAAATAGTAAAGCTAAAGAAAGAAGATGCATATAGTTGTGTATAGAAAATATCGATTTTCAAAATACTACAACTATAGGTATTGGATACCAGATCTCCCATCTAGTTATTTAAAAATATTAGTTAACGATTGTTTTGATATTTGATATCGGAACTCGCGACTATTGGATAGTTACTTGTTCTTTATAAACAATTGTTATATATTTTAAATATAACTAGTAGTGTCATTGGCGTAGAGATAAACATTAAGAAAAATTATTCGGTAAAATAAATAATTTAGAACGGTGCTTTATGAGTTTAATCACTTAAGCATTATATGCTTATTCCGTATGGTAAATGATGGTTTGATACAAGATCACACCACACATCCTTATCCATGTAATGAATATTGTATTCAGGAAGGTGATTGAATTCTCGTTTAACCAATGATTTGTCATTGGACCACCAGATTCATTAAACTGATACATTAGATGTATGTAGTTTTAATGAATTGTAATTGCTTAAGGTAGTTTTCTTTACTTCGTAACTTAGTTTATGAATTGTCATAACTTAGTTACGTGTTTCTAAAAGAACACATATTGAACGTCTTGAAATGATCAAGAACTTTCAATCTGTTTTGATGAAACGTAGGTTGAACATTTTTGACTTGTTCAAATATATTCAATCTGAAGTTTTGTGAGAACTCTATCATTAAAATTCATTACATGTCTTTGAACTGTTCAAAGATATTTGATACGATCAAACATATGAATTTAAAGCAATTAGTTCTAAAGTTATTCAGTGAATATGATTCTTATTCAATATTATTCTTCCATGATTCCATCTTGATGAAATTGAGTAGTGGCAGCAGTCGAATCTTATATGATTTGATTCGTTTGATATTGAATGTTACCAAATTAGTTTCAATACTCTTGGGGATATGCTCCAGTAACACTAGTTCATCCTTTTAATTTAGGTTCCATTAATTTCCACAGTTGCATATATGATATGTATAGGTAGAAAATCTGAATCCTGAAAAGTTTGAGATTTGAATCTTTCTATTTATATAATAGTTATATAATGGAAATTACTTACACCTCGGAGGTATAATTAAAAGTTTATCATTTATTCTATTTTATAGAATATTGTATTCTATTTAATAAAATATCTTTCCTACGATCCTAAGTAATGAAATCGTTTTATTACTTGGTGTGTAACATCAGATGTTAATTATTGTAAAAAGGACTTGACTTATTGAAGTCAAATGTGAGAATGATAAACTATAATTGGAACTACTTAATTAATAAGATGAAAAAACCCTTATACATCTTCCGTACAAGTCCAATAGGATAACAAAATCATTTACGAGTATTTGATACTTAATGGTTTTGTTGTTTTCTTATTGAAGAAAATTATCCTATAACTTATAATGGAAGCGATATTTGATATCGATTCTGGAAGTTCACCATTGAACCATAGATCTAAGATTGTTCATAGCTTACTACGATCAAGTTTTGAACTTGATTAAGCTTTCATTATGAATTAGTTCATGATATGTGCTAATTGTTTGCGCAGCGAAAGCAATGTGAGCTTATTAAAGGTTTGACCTTTACAGTATGACAGTGAGAAAAGTTATACTCAGCAATCTATTGTAGATTCTGAGGAAAGTTGTCTCTAGTCACACTAATTGAACAATTAAAGATATATTAGTTAATGTTGATATTAAACTATACATTTTAGCTAAAGAATGCAAAGTGGAATTTTTTGAATGACTTATTCAGATAAAAGATCAGTTGTGATTTCTTTGTTTGAAGAGTTCATTCTGGAATGGCCCTAGAGTTTGTGTTCTGCTGAGATCGCAGTTTAGTGTGCTAGCTTATAGAGCCTATTGTAGACTTGGATAAGTCTTTCGGAAATCCGTATTCTCTATTTTTGATATCAGTCAGATTGTCTGATCTTGTCAAAGTATAGAGAATACATATATGCTTGAAGGGTTAGTGGGAGCGTACAAATTACTTTCTAGTGTTATATATCCTAATAAAATTATCATTATTATAGTAATAATGAGATGTTTGTAAGGTAAAAGATTTACCTAAGTCTTCTTTACTCCGTGAAAGCAGTGGGAGTAGTCTCTGTTATATTTGATATAAAGTGTTATATATGATATAAAACTTGGAGACTTGTGAGATACTCCTATTAGTCGTGCTTTAGATATGATCTAATAAAGGACATAACTAGGCTATCTGTATGACAGTTAGTATAACTGTTGGACAGTTATTGTGTGTTTTATATAAAGTATACATCTTTCGTAAATGATGATTCCTTTTTCGAAAGAGATATTGATTAGAATTTCTAATCAATCTTATGTATCATTTGATGATGACATAATAAATACTTTATAATGTGCGATTGTAGATATCGATTTAATCGTAATTGTTACGAGTTATTTTGATATCCAATAGACCATAGGATGGATCTACGTTCTTTGTGATATTTGAGATATTAAGAACGAGATTCTAATTCATGGAGAATACATTCTGCAACCAATAGGGTCATATTAGTTTTGAGACTAATTATGACGTTAGACAGTCTACGTCATAAAGAGTCACAAAAGATGCAGTGGGAGTGTGGGGACACAGGATCTGGGGCGACGCATGCTGTCCCGGGCTCGCGGCCCGGTTGGGAGTACGGAGTAGCCACGGGGGACTAAACCGGAGAATAATGGAGTCGCCACCCGGTGTGAACCGGGAAAATGAGATTTAAGGTCGCACTCACCCCTCGCAAGGGAAGACCTCAAACCGTTGGGTTCGGAATGGTCCCTTACTTATGTCACTTGTAATGAAAGGATTTATGTAATAATTTAATCAAATATAAGTAACACTTATTTCCAAGAGTATCATGCTTCTAAATTCACATGCATAAATCAACAAGTTCATCACAACATGCAACATCACATGGCAATCTCATGAACATATTTCAATCATATGATATGGAAAACTAAGAACAACCTAATCATGCTTGAGTACTATCTCATGAATACATCGAATGGATAAATACAGGAATACAAATAATATGATTGGCTACATAATGCAAGGGAGATCACCCAAGAGGCAATTGTGCATGAAATATGATGAGACATACTCAGTTCAGTGTGTGCGCGTTCGTGTAGCGTTCGTAAACGCGTTCGAACGGTAAACAGAAGGTTCACGTTCGTGTAGCATTTGATAACGCGTTCGAACGGGACCAGACCTGATGATACAAAATGCATGCGCGTTCGAGTAGCGTTTGATAATGCGTTCGAAAGGTAAACAGAAGGTTCGCGTTCGAGTTGTGTTCGATGACGCATTCGAACGGGAACTGGCAGATTGCATACATTCATATGGTTTTAGATACCGCATTCAAACAGGATCACAACAACGACATATCTAATCACATGGATATCTAAATCATGCATAAAGATTAACATACTAAGGACTAAATCATGCTTAAGAATAAATAACGCACTAGGCCTAATCAGGCTAAATAAATAAATAACGTACTAACTACATCATGCTCAAATACAAGTTTGGATGAAACTAAATATATGTATCTCTCAAGTGGTACGTGGAGTTGTATCCTGAGTGCATACCGTACTACCGTCCATTCGGATTCGGCTACGGAATTTACGTCCGGGTTTCCATCCGGTATACCACAAAAGAGAACATGCATTCCGTTTATCCAGAATTCACAACATGCCTAACCAAACGACTCTTATGCAATAAAAAATATATTAGAATAAGTAAAAGACAAATGAAAGATAATAAATACAAGGTGCCCTCAGGTCTAACCTTTTATGTCGTCTTTCGGTAGTACGGTGTACGGTCGTCGGAAGGGTGGATGCTCCGCAACTCTTCCAGTTCACTGGTTCACTGCTCTCGTTCGTTGTCTTACTATTTTGGGTCGTCGTTCTCCATCTTTTGCTGCTGCTTTTGACTCTGATTCGCTGCCGCTTTTCTGGTGTATCTTAGTTACTGTTTTTAGGGTGTTTTGGCTACTGTTTTGGGTGTGATTTTCGGTGGTGTTATGGTGTGGTTCGAGGGCTGTTTTATGTGTGTTTTAGGGCTGCTGTGTGGCTGACGAAGTGGGGGCAGTGTGTTGAAGGGGCGAAGGTGAGGCAGTTTGTTAATTGTGTTGTGTTTATGGCGTTGAAGGGCTGTGTGGCATGGGCAGATTTGTTAGGCTTATGGACGTGTAGGGCTGATCGGTTTGTGAAGATGCTTTTAACGTGAAGGCTTGGGGTTATTTTCTTTTGTGTCTTGTGATTTGTGTGGGTTGTGTGTATATTATTTGTATGAGCTAGGGGAGGCTTTTCTTGTATGAATGAGCTAGGGGAGGCTTTTCTTGTATGAATGAGCTAGGAGAATGCATGTCTTGGTTAGGGGTTGTTTATATAGAGAATGGCTAGGACTACTCCTTGTCTCACAAGGAAGGGATTTTGGCATTAAAATGAGGATTTGATTTGGTATTCAACAAGGAAAGGATTCATATTTATGTGTGGCGGTGGGGGTGTAGAAGTTGCTTGCCTTCTAATGGTTTCAAGAGTCCTTGTCCCTACAACTTTTCAAACACCTTCGACAAAGGTCTACCAAGGTTGGAGAATTGCCTGTTTCTGATGGCAGCGACTTCGGCAGTAGCGGGCTTTGTCTCAGAAGGCCCCCCAAAAGTTCATTTATTTAGGCCATAAAACTTTCTGTTTTCAGCCTCCTCTTCCTCAATATCCATGACAGTTTCCCTCAACTGTCGAAAATCAGAAATCATCGAAGTCATCCTCCTCAGCTTACCATAAATAGAGGGCTTTGTGCCCTTGATAATCATCTTAATTTGGTCTTTCTCTGAAGGCCGAGTCTGCATTTTCAGAAGCTGGCTTCTCCAGCGATCCACATACTTTTTGAAACTTTCCTCTGGCTTCTGTTTAGTGTTCTCCAAATCACGGAGTGACAAGTCAATCTCTAAGTTTGTAACATACTGCTTCAGAAAAGCATCAGCTAGTTCCCTCCAATCTTCCTTAACCTTCTTCTCAAGGCTATGATACCAAACCACAGGTGCCCCCTCGAGTGACATCCCAAACATCTTTTGGACTTGGCGCTGTGATAGGCCCACTGAACTAATGACTGAGACATATTGCTGCAGATGGACTCTCGGGTCTCCATTCCCATTAAACTTGGCCATGTCGGGCATTTTAAACTGAGCTGGCAGCTGTTCTCCGAAGGTCATTGCCTCATAATCTAACAACTCTTCATATTTACCCCTCATTTTGTGGGTAACCGTTTCAACTTGATCCCGAAGCTTCTGAAATTCTGCCTAAGACCAAATCACTCTGCCTGTTGCAAACTCTGCCATGTCATCATCAAAAGTGGGGATATCATCCCCCAACCTGCTCGGAGGCTCCTCACGCCTTATATTCTCAGAATTTCCCCCAGCACGGGGCTCAACCATATTTGCCATGGCAGTGGTCATGGCTTGCAACTGTTCGGTTACCTTGGCGAGACCGTTTTCCAACTGATCCATACGGGATACCTCAATATTTGATTCACTCATGTCTGTTCCCAGTATTTTGGTGAGTCTTCCCTTTTCCCTAACCCAACGGGAATCTATGATGGCTTTCAGAACACAAGGGTTAACATGATGTATGTATGCATGGGGTGCATGAGATGCATGTAACATATATAACATACTAAATCAACTAAAATTTTCAAACAATTCGGCCCGTTATCATTTTAGAAGCTTTTGGGCTAATTGTCATAGGAGTGAACTCGTCCCAGTTTAAATGGCCCAACGAGTACACATCTTATGGCAAGGAGCCTAACTAATTCCAAATGGTAATGTTCCGAACACAATCACAAAGTGGCTCATCAATCACTTAGAAGCCTTTCGCCCAATCGTCATAAAATACGTTCTTGTCCCAGTTTAAATGGCCCAACAAGCCCATATCCCATGACAAATGGTCCAAATGCATCCAAACGACGATGTTCCCAAACACAAGTATAAAATAAAGATAATGCAAACATAAAACAATGATTTCTACAGAATGGCCCATCAACATTTCAGAAGCTTTGGGCCCAATGGTCATAAGGTACGAACTCGCCCCAGTTTAATTGGCCCAGCAAGTCCGCATTTCTGACAATGGTCCAACTGCATCCAAATGAGGATGGTCCACAAGCACATACTCAAGGAAATAATTGTTACTTTAACCATACAACCCCGGTCTATGGGTGGGTTCACAAGAGTGTAGACAAAGGCTCTCATCGGCGAAGGATGGCCCACAACTAGGTCTCCCCAATCAAGGGTTCGAGCGACCAAGTGAGCGCACCCTTTTTTATACACTAAGGTACGTGCCAATGAGCTATGGTGTGTGACTGACTGTCAAATGGATTTCCCGTTGTAGATTCCCCAGAGGGAAGGTGGAGCGAGGCTCACTTAAATACCCAAGCCTCTTAGGCTCTTATCGCTTGGTGTCAGGAATAAACAACGAGTCCTCCAAATTAGTCCATCACAATAGGCTACGAGTAGATGGATATATAGGTGCCTTCACAGCTTTTCCTTCTAGGAAGGTAGTGAATGAAGGAAGACACCAAACCATTACCTAGCCTCAAAATGCCTTTGATTAACCCTCATTTTACCCACTATAGACACGGTCAATTAAAACATAAATCCAAACATTACAAGACAATATTTCGGGGCCGATTCTCTATCCCCACTGGAATCGCCAGACTGTGGGGACACAGGATCTGGGGCGACGCATGCTGTCCCAGGTTCGCGGCCCGGTTGGGAGTATGGAGTAGCCACGGGGGACTAAACCGGAGAATAATGGAGTCGCCACCCGGTGTGAACCGGGAAAATGAGATTTAAGGCCGCACTCACCCCTCGCAAGGGAAGACCTCAAACCGTTGGGTTCGGAATGGTCCCTTACTTATGTCACTTGTAATGAAAGGATTTATGTAATAATTTAATCAAGTCTAAGTAACACTTATTTCCAAGAGTATCATGCTTCTAAATTCACATGCATACATCAACAAGTTCATCACAACATGCAACATCACGTGGCATTCTCATGAACATATTTCAATCATATGATATGGAAAACTAAGAACAACCTAATCATGCTTGAGTACTATCTCATGAATACATCGAATGGATAAATGCAGGAATACAAATAATATGATTGGCTACATAATGCAAGAGAGATCACCCAAGAGGCAATTGTGCATGAAATATGATGAGACAGACTCAGTTCAGTGTGTGCGCGTTCGTGTAGCGTTCGTAAACGCATTCGAACGGTAAACAGAAGGTTCGCGTTCGTGTAGCGTTTGATAACGCGTTCGAACGGGACCAGACCTGATGATACAAAATGCATGCGCGTTCGAGTAGCGTTTGATAACGCGTTCGAACGGTAAACATAAGGTTCGCGTTCGAGTTGCGTTCGATGACGCGTTCGAACGGGAACTGGCAGATTGCATACATTCATATGGTTTTAGATACCGCATTCAAACAGGATCACAACAACGACATATCTAATCACATGGATATCTAAATCATGCATAAAGATTAACATAATAAGGACTAAATCATTCTTAAGAATAAATAACGCACTAGGCCTAATCAGGCTAAATAAATAAATAACGTACTAACTACATCATGCTCAAATACAAGTTTGGATGAAACGGAATATATGTATCTCTCAAGTGGTACGTGGAGTTGTATCCCGAGTGCAGACCGTACTACCGTCCATTTGAATTCAGCTACGGAATTTACGTCTGGGTTTCCATCCGATATACCACAAAAGAGAACATGCATTCCGTTTATCCAGAATTCACATCATGCCTCAACAAAACGACTCTCATGCAATAAAAAATATATTAGAATAAGTAAAAGACAAATGAAAGATAATAAATACAAGGTGCCCTCAGGTCTAACCTTTTATGTCGTCTTTCGATAGTACGGTGTACGGTCGTCGGAAGGGTGGATGCTCCGCAACTCTTCCAGTTCACTGGTTCACTGCTCTCGTTCGTTGTCTTACTATTTTGGGTCGTCGTTCTCCGTCTTTTATTGCTTCTTTTGACTCCGATTCGCTGCCGCTTTGCTGGTGTATCTTAGTTACTGTTTTTATGGTGTTTTGGCTACTGTTTTGGGTGTGATTTTCGGTGGTGTTATGGTGTGGTTCGGGGGCTGTTTTATGTGTGTTTTAGGGCTTCTGTGTGGCTGACGAAGTGGGGGCAGTGTGTTGAAGGGGTGAAGGTGAGGCAGTTTGTTAATTGTGTTGTGTTTATGGCGTTGAAGGGTTGTGTGGCATGGGCAGATTTGTGAGGCTTATGGACGTGTAGGGCTGATCGGTTTGTGAAGACGCTTTTAACGTGAAGGCTTGGGGTTATTTTCTTTTGTGTCTTGTGATTTGTGTGGGTTGTGTGTATATTATTTGTATGAGCTAAGGGAGGCTTTTCTTGTATGAATGAGCTAGGGGAGGCTTTTCTTGTATGAATGAGCTAGGAGAATGCATGTCTTGGTTAGGGGTTGTTTATATAGAGAATGGCTAGGGCTACTCCTTGTCTCACAAGGAAGGATTTTGGCATTAAAATGAGGATTTGATTTGGTATTCAACAAGGAAAGGATTAGATTGAGGGGGGACAAATTTGGTTTAGATTAGGAAGTCAATATCTTTAATTTGTTATAATTGATTTTAATTAGGCATGACATCTTTTTAATTTAGTATGTGATTTTGTTTAGTTAGGAAGGAATCTTGTGTAATTGGTGGGTGAATATCTTAATTAAGGAATTAAAATATTTGATTGATTTTAATGTTTATTTTAATTTGGTATGTGATTTTTAGATTTGTTTTGATTTCACCATGTGTTAAATATGTGTTTTAAGTGGGCTTGGGCGTGTGGGCCAAGGCTTGGGCGAATTGGGCTTAATGTGAGGCTAGCAGCAAAACCAGAATTACCGACACCGTTCGAACGCTTCCTCGAACGCGGCACGAACGCCCGTAATCTGTTTGGCGTTCGAACGTATACACGAACGCAGCACGAACGAAAACAGTGAACCTTGTTTATTCTGAATTTCCCCTTCCGATGTCCGTTTTCCGTGACCTCTGTGACTTAAAAGGTAGTGTCTCCAAATGAGACTCATCATAGGGACTTATATGCAAAAAATGCAGTGCCTACATGGAGTGTCACGAAAGATTCTACTATTTAGTGGAATTAGATGCAACTTATGAAGTATTGACTTATGAAGTTGCATAGTGACCTTATAAATTAGAAGTTTTATATTGTTGTTGTGCTTGCGGTTGTCTTCATAGTATTTTGGATTTGATCCCTAAATACTTGGACAACTCAGTAGTTGTAGCACAATATTGATGTAGCATCAGAGTCATATTAATGTATAATTTAGATTCTACAAAATATGAATGATGCTGACTATGGGAAACGATGGAGTTTGTTTGACAAACTCAATATGTAATAGCGGACCTACTTCTTGTTGCCTACCTCTTAAGTGCTAGGTGAGCTTTTGAGAGCCATGAGTATACGATACACATTGAGATGTGTATATGATACCGTGGATTGGCACTAGAGCAAGTGGGAGAAATTGTTGGGGTTGGTGCTCAGAGCGCCAATCCGGACCGTATTTATGTCTGATTCATGAATACGAACATCCCATTTTCCATAATATTACTTATTTATGATTGCACCTCTTGTTTTTATATACGTATTCGATCTGATTACGATTAGATTGAAACTAAAAGTTGTTTAGTGATATGTATATATTAGACAAAGACCCGATAATATATAATGCAGTACACAGTTACAAAGCTAGTTTGTAATTGACATTGGGAAGTGTCACTGCTAAATGTATATTATCAAATATAGTTCCTGGTCAAGATTCACTAACACGGGTCGGTTAGTCAAATCTGTTGAGACCTGTACATGTCGTATATCGAGACTTGGTCCGATGGTTTATCCCAATGAACCATGAGTCTAGGGAGACTCGTATAGACGTGTAGGTGTTTATAGTGGATAAACACTGAACGACTCACCAAAGATTCTTAATGGATGGTACACCAACGTCAATAAGAATCTTCTCGGGTTGAGTAGCATAGTGGTCCTTCGACTTGAGATACCACTGTGGATGTATGAGACATCCTCCACACTTAGATGGTAGTCATGTCACCGATCTATTTAGATCAGACCTCCGCCTGTTCGTTGGGTGTGGACCGATCCTCAGGATATCCTGTGTGTATCAAGATAGGATCCGTCAGTTCTGTGTACAGAGCATAGGTAGTCCATATATGATTAGCAGTCTGTTAAATCTGTGGCCACAGTATACTTCGGAAGTAAGTTCCGAATGTTATTTAGAGATTGCTAATAGATACGTCGACGGGATAATACCTATAGAGATTTGACGTTTACATCTATATCTCTGGTATTATCCGGATACCTTTGACGGACAGATTATACGTATGCAATGACCTCGACCTGTATGATTCAACCAGTTTATCCGTGGTCGTCATAATTTACGGGTGGGTAAATTATGAACACGAAATTGGATTTTGTGACGGATATACCTGAATCTAGAGAGTCTCACTAATGAAATATACTCGTAGAACACTAGGGCAACTTTTATGAATAATGTTGATTATTTATAAATCGTTTAAACGTTAAACGAAAAATACATGCGAACGGGCCGAACCGTCATTTCCTAATTAATGTGTATTTGTATTTAATATAGGATATTATTAAAAACACATTAATAAATTGTCAAATAAAGGTATTTGACATATATCATTAATATATGTATTTGAAATATTTAAAGTAAATATAATACATATATTTGAGATATTTGTATTTAATTAATTATATAATTATTTAATTGTTAAATGATTAATATAATTAAAATATAAATATCTCATCAAATGATAAAGTTAGGAAATGATTATAAGTGTAAATGTTTGACTTTACATTAAAGGAAAAGGTTGTCAAATTGAATTTGAATTCCTTGGATATTTGTTTTAATTGTTAAAATTGAAAATATCATTTTTCCTTTTTTATTTGTAATTTTCGGCCATTACTTATTAAATATAAGTGTTATATTTTTTAAGTTGCCATTGTTGACTTGTTTATAATAATTAATGTGTAATGATAAAATCAAAACAAGTTGATAAACCATTAAATGAAACAAAAGCAAAATATCTAGATATTTTATTTATTTCTCCCTAAAATTCGGCCAAGGCTTATTTTGGAGGAGGTATATATTGTTTTGTTTCATTTTTAGGGTTTAACAAGTTCATTTGATACAAAATAAACATAAAAGAATTTGAGAGAAAAGGCTTGGAGGCTAAAGAAGAAAGCTTGGAAAAATCTTATTTTTGTAAGTTTTTCTTTAAAAGTCTTCAACATAGAAAATGTTTCTAATATACTTAGCTTCATTTTGTGATGCTTTGATGTTATCTCTACTCTTATAGTTTGTGTTTATATGGTTGTGAACTTTGATCAAAGATTGAAGCATGTAAGTAAGCTTGAAATTGTTTCAAAGCTTTACTTTTGATTTTTAGAAAATCAAGTTGCCATTCTAGAGTTGGTAAGCCACTCCTTGGTGACCTAGAATTGTTCTAGAGTTGTTTCAAAGTGGTGAGGCTATATTGGTGAAGTATTGAATGGATTAAAGTGTTGGATTTTAAAGATTTGGTAAAATTGGACAATTTGATGAAATTGAAAAATTAGGGTTCACAACCTTCTCCAAATTTGGGGCTTTTCATATATGTGATGTATTATGGTATGAATATGATACATGTAAAATTTTGGGTTAATTGGATTTGATCTTCGCAAATTTGGGGCTTGTTTTTGAACAAAAGGACCAAATTGCAAAAAAACTGAAAATTTGGGGTGCTCTCGGCAATTTCAGAAAAATTGAGGATTTGTATGAAATCTGATTTTGATGCATTAGATGTGTTGAAAAACATTTTAGAAATGATTTAGAATCATCCAAAATTGTATTTGACAACTTTTGGACTAAAATGATAAATTTACAAAGTATTGGGGCAATTCGGTAATTACCAAGAAATTTGATTTCTTGTGTAATTTTTCAGAATTTGATAATTGGATAATTAAATAAATAAGTTTATTTAATTGATCCGAGAAAAATTTTGAAATCGGAAAATTTTGATTTTCCGCGATTCCGCTGCGTTACCGATATTCCCCCCTTAAAACCCCTTCATAGGTTTCGGTGCCATAATAATTATTTTTAGGTTTCTAATTCATTTTAAATGGTCCAAGCATCATATTTAATTTTATGCTAAAATACTTGTGATAATTTTAATATGCGACGAATGAAATTTTAAAAGCATGGTTGTTAATTAAAATTTTCAGCCATTTTTCTCCGATATTTCCATACTTATTAATGACAAATCAGTGAGATAAAATTACGTTAAATGGAAAAGTAACTTGAACATTGTCCCGGTCTTTTAAAGACCTTAAATTTATTCCAAAGGAGGAGTGTCCTTCAGAGCCAAGTTGTATATGATACTCACCAAAGGTGGGTACGGCCAATGAGAAGACCCAATGCTACTTGCTAGCATGGATGTATGACGTTCTTGCTGCAAATCATGAACCAATGGCTATAGCATCTATGATGATGGATTCGTTACAAGACATGTTTGGGCAGCCTTCGGATCGACAATATCATGAGGCCTTTGTTGGGGTTCTAGCGCGGGCACATCAGAAGCTCGCGGTTCGGGCGAAATCGCAACTTTAAAAACTTTTAAAATTACCAAATAAATTATTCAATATCTAATATAAATAATTCATTCATATTTCACCTAAACATATTTATTCGATATCAAATAACGACATAAATAGGATAGAAACATCGCGAAAATTTTACGAAAACGTTTTTTCCGTAAAATGGCATAAAACGCATTTTTTCCCGAATTGACCAACCAATACACATGAGGGCTGCCCAGGTTAGCCCCAATAGTACTTGGACAGTTCATGAGCCACCCAAACAGTGGCCAATTCACTGTTTGGACAGCGGACACCCGGTAAGCCCGAAACTCACCCGGTGACGCCATTTTTTGCCGTTTTCGCATATTTCAACTCCGAAATAATTTCCGGCAATTGTTCCAATGCCCAAAATATATCCAATACATTTATACAACATACTTTTCATCAGCAAAATCACAGAAATTCCATATCTGATTTGGTAACTAAAAATATTATTTTTCATGCTTTAAATCCAATTTTCTCAACATTAATCATATTAATACTCACACCAACCAAAGTCACCACAAATGAAGAACTCAAGAACAATTATAGGAGTTACAAGTGTGGTCATAACACTCTAGAATGGCAACAAGTCATCAAATGATAAAATTGAACATTTATTACACTAATATTATTCAATCAAACTTCACACATGCATCTAGCCTCCAAATCCATCCTCCAAATCAAAAATTCCAAAATATAAGAAAGGAAGAAACCCTAGAACTTGTCTATATACTCAAGAACAAGAAAAAAACATTCTAAGTTTAAGAGTTATGAAGATTACCTCCAAATATCCTAATTTCCTTAAACTTTTTATTGATTTCTTCACTTTCTTCCTTGATTCTTCTAACAACTTTTTGGGTGCTTTCTTTTATGAAGGATTCGGCCATGGAGGTTATTGAATGAGAAAATAAAATTTTCTCACTTTAAATACCAAGGATAACCGACTTTAGGAGGGGGAATATGGGTATTTTGGTCATTTAGTCAATTAATCTAATTAATTAATAATAATAATCTTTAAGTTAACAAATCCAATTTGAAAACTTTTAGCTTAATAAAATCATGCCACATGTAACCAATAATAATCAAACATATTGCATAACAATTATGTAATATTGATATAATTTAATTATCTAGATAGTTAACATTTAAATACCTAAATAATTAATTAATGCGATTATTATTATATATGTATTTTTATTTACATTAAATAACAAATACATATATTAATGGCATGTGTCAAAATCTCATTTGACAATTAATTAATATGTATCAAATCAAATCTTGTATCAAATACAAATACACATTAATTATTAATTGACCGAAATGCCTCTAATGGATGTATTTTCGTTTAACCGTTTAAACGATTGGAATTAACTCATTTAATTCTGTGAAGTGTCATGAATAATCTATATTATTCATAACGTATTGCCCAAGTGCCTAACGAGTACACTTCATATTGTGAGACTCTCTAAGTTTAGGTTTATCCGTCACGGAATCCAATTTCGTGTCCATAATTCACCCACTCATAAATTATGACGACCATTGATAATATCGCTAAACTATGCAAGTTGAGGTCATTGCATACGTATAATCCCTCTGTCAGAGGCTATCAATATTATATCGGGGATATAGATAAGAACGTCAAATCCTTAAGGTATAATATAGTCGACTTTTAAATTTACGATCTCTAAATAACACTCAGAACTCGCTTCCGAAGTATACCACGGTCATGGATTTACTAGATCGCAAATACATACATGATACCTATGCCCTGTACACAAGACTGACGAATTCTTTCTGATACTCACAGGATATCATGAGCATCAGTCCACACCCAACGAACATGCGGAGGTCTGATCTAAATAGATCGGTGACGTGACTGCCATCAAAGTATGAATGATATCTCATATATCCACAGTGGTATCTCAAGTCGAATGACCACTATGCTACTCGACTCGAGATGATTCCTATTGACGTTAGTGTACCATCTATTAGGAAATATTTGGTGAGTCGTTCAGTGTTTATCATATAAACACCTACACGTCTATACGAGTCTCCCAAGACTCATGGTTCATTGGGATAAACCATCGGACCAAGTCACGATATATGGCATGTACTGGTCTCAGCGGATTTTACTAACCGACCCGTGTCAGTAAATCTTGACCAGAAACTTTATTTGATAATATACTTCTAGTAGTGACACTTCCCAATGTCAATTACAAACTACTTTGTAACTGCGCACTACAAAATATATTATCGGGTCTTTGTCTAATATATACATATCACTAAACCATATTTTATTTCAATCTATTCGTAATTAGATCGAATATGTATATAAAAGTAAGAAGTACTACCATAAATAAGTAATATTATGGAAAACTGAATTGTTCTTATTCATGAATCAGACATAAATACGATCCGCATTGGCACTCCGAGCACCAACCCTAACAATTTCTCCCACTTGCTATAGTGCTAATCCACGGTATCATATACACATCTAAATATGTACTACATACACATGGTCCTTAAGAGCTGACCTAGCACTCAAGAGGTAGGCAACAACAAGTAAGCCCGCTATAACATATTGAGTTTGTCCAACAAACCCAATCGTTTCCCTTAGCCAACACCATTCATATATTTTGTAACCTATGTTATACATCAATATGACTCAGATGCGACATCAATATTGTACTACAACTATTGGGTTATCTATGTATGTAAGAATCAAATCCAAAATACCATGCAGACAACTGCAAGCACAATACTAATATTAAAACTTCTAATCTATAAGGTCACTATATAACCTCACAAGTCAATACTTCATAAGTTACAACTAATTCCACTAACATAGTAGAATCATCAGTGACACTCCCACTGCATCTTTTCTGACTCTATATGACGTAGACTGTCTAACATCATAATTAGACTCAAAACTAATCTGACCCTAATGGTTGCAGATTATATTCTCCATGAATAAGAAACTCGTTCTTAATATCTCAAAGATAACAAAGAACATGTTTTAAGACCCATCATATGGTCTACAACGTATCAAAATAACTCGTAATAATTACGATTAAATTGATATCTTTAATCGTACATAATATAGTATACATTATGCCATCATCCTATAATTCAAAAGATTTACTAGACATTCTAATCAATTTCTCTTTCGACAAAGAAATCATCCATTACGAAAGATAAATACTATATACAAGAGACACACTAACTGTCAAATAATTATACTAACTATCACACAGATAGTCTTGCTGTGTTCTTTATTAGATCATTTCTAATGCACGACTAATGGGAGTATCTCACAAGTATCTTGTTTTATATCATATATAAAACTTTATATCAAATATAACAGAGACTACTCCTACTTCTTTCACGGAGAAAAGAAGACTTATGTAAACCTTTTACCTCACAAACATTTCATTATTACATTAATAATGATAATTATGTTAGGATATATAACACTAGAAAGAAATTTGTACGTTCCCACTGACCCTATTATCACATATGTATTCTCTATGCTTTGATAAAATCAGACAATCTGACTATACCAAATTAGAGATCACAAATTTCCGGAAAGCTCACATGAGTCTACAATAGGCTCTATAAGCCATTATACCAAACTGCGATCTTAGCAGAATACAAACTCCAAGGCCATTCTAGAACAGACTCTTCAAGCAAAGAAATCACAATGGATATTTTCTTCGAAGAAACCATTCAGGAACGCCACTTTTTATTCCTAGCTAAAATTCATATTTTAATATCAACATTCAACAAAAGATCCTTAATTTTTCAATTAATGTGATTAGAGACAAGTTTCCTCAGAATCTGTAATAGATTGCTAAGTATAACCTTTCTCATTGTCATACTATAAATGTCAAACCTTTAATAAGCTCACTTTGTTTTTACTGCGCAAACAATTTGCACATTTTATGAACGATTCATAACGAAAGCTTAATCAAGTTCTAAACTTGATTGTAGTAAGCTATGAAAAATCTTAGATCTATGGTTTAATGCTAACTTCCGAAATCGATATCAAATATCCCTCCCACTATAAGTTATATGATAATTTTCTTCGATAAGAAAACAACAGAACCATTAAGTATCAAATACTTCGCAAATGATTCTGACATCCTATTGAACTTATATGGAAGCTGTCTAATGGTCTTTTTATTTATTAATTACGTAGTTCCATTTATAGTTTATCACTCTCACATTTGACTTCAATAAGTCAAGTCTTTTCTACAATCGTTAACATCTGATGTTACACACCAAGTAATAAAATAATTTTATTACACGAGATTATCGAAAAGATATTCTATCAAATAGAATACAATATTCTATTAAATAGAATAAATGATAAACTTTTACTTGTACCTCCGAGGCGCAAATACTTTCAATTATATAACCATTATACAAAAGAAAGATTCAAATCTCAAACTTTTCAAGATTCAAATTTTCTACTTATACATATCATATACGTAACTGTAGAAACTAATAGAACCTTAATTAAAAAGGATGAATTAGTGTTACTGGAGCATATCACTAAGAGTATTGAAACTAATTCGGTAACACTCAATATCAAACGAACCAAATCATATAAGATTCAATTTCTCTCACTGACTAATTCCATAACGATGGAATCGTAGAAGAATAATATTGAGTAAGAATCATATTCATTAAATAACCTTAGAACTAATTGCCATAAATTCATATGTTTGATCGCATCAAACATCTTTGAACAATTCAAAGACTCATGCTGAATTTTAAAGATACGGTTTTCAAAACTTCAAATTGAATATCTTTGAACCAGTCAAAATATTTTATTCGTGTTCATCCGAAACATATTGAAAGTACTCGAACCATTCAAGACGTTCAATATGTATCCTTTTAGAGATACGTAACTAAGTCATGACAACTCATTAAATAAGTTACGAAGTAAAGAAAACTATCCAAGGTAATTTATAATTCATTAAACTACATACATCCAATGTATTAGTTTAATGAATCTGTGGTCCAATGACAATCATTGGTTAAATGAGATTTAATCACTTCCCGAATACAATATTCATTAAATGGATAAGGATATATGGTGTGATCTCGTATCAGACCTTCCTTTATTATACGGAATAAACATATAATGCTTAAGTGATAAAATCTCATAAAGTATTGTTCTAAGTTATTTACTTAACTGAATATTTTTCTTAATGTTTATATTTTCGTCAATGACACTACTAGTCATATTTAAATATGAAATAACTGTTTATAAAGAACAAGTAACTATCCAATAGTCGCAAGTTCTGATATCAAATATCAAAATAATCATTAAATAATATTTTAAATAACTAGACGGGAGATCTGGTATCCAATACCTACAGTTGTCGTATTGTGAGAATCAAAATTCTCTATACACAACTATACACATCTCATTTCTTTAGCTTATAATTTGCCTTCAACTATTCACAACAATTGTAGATAATTGATTAGCAAACTGTGTCTGACACACTACCCCTAAAGGTCACTAAAGCCAAGAAACGTCATGAACAAATACCTAATGGGGTTTTCTTAATGCTAGTCAAGAATCTCGAGACATGAACTAATTCAGGTCAATTCTTACTGCAAAAGAAACTATTCTATATAGATTATTATATCCTAATACGAATATTTATTTAGATCACCTAATGTGACTTAGTAACTAAGTCACTAACCATCTTGATTTTCCAAGAAAATCGGAACAACAGTTCCCGATGATTTTGTCTAATCTAATAATATCCAAGTCTACTCTAAATCTAGAACCTATTCTAGAAATCTGCAACCATAAGGAAAGTCAGAAAACATATACAAATAATATGCATGCAGTGGATTAGAAGTTCAATTCTATCAACAATATAGAATAAGGAAAACATAAGCGGTAATTTTCATAATATTACACACTGCTTTAGTTATGGATTTTTAACCCAGCAATGCCTCCCACAACTTCACATAATACCGTAATCTCCAAAGGAAAATAAGAATTCAATAATTAAATTAAATTCCATAGTGAGAAGTGGACCCCAAGAATATATTTCGACTCACTACTTTGGCATGTTCTCGCCTACGTATATTTACAGGTAGACAACTCATTGTCAATCACACTCATTGTGACTCTTAATTTTGGTCCTGACTGTTTCTCGTTATGATAGCTTTGGCACGTTCACAAGGAGGCGTATCAAGGCTTCACTTGTCAGTGACAAACTCAAGCTACCGATGTAGTCCTGACAGCTTTGGCACATTCAGGATTTCCACTTTCACTTGAATTTATCTATTATCATATAAGTTCTACTGGCGCGAATGAACTACCATCAGCCATAACTGCACAGCTTTGGCACGATACAACTACAACATCAGGAAATCATTTGCATCCGTACTGACAAGGCGGACCAAGAAATAAATATTCCTAATACTAGTTACTTTAATGTCTTATTTAAGCGGGGATATTCCTAAGGAGAGTTTTACTCTACATAAAATACAGAATTAAATCTAGATCAATTTCTCAACAGTTTAATTCTACCCGGTAAAACATAATTTAACTTAACCATAAAATCTGCGTTATGTTTTCCATTAGCGTAGAAACGAAAAGTTGAGAAACATCTAAATTACATGCATGTGAAAATATCAAAATTGGATTATATATCATATATCAAGCATAAAAAATGTAACGGATAAAGGATCAGACCTGCTCTGATACCAATTTTGTTGGGGTTCTAGGGCGGGCGCAGCGGAAGCTCGCGGTTCAGACGAAATTGCAACTTTAAAAACTTTTAAAATTTCCAAATAAATTATTCAATGTCCAATATGAATAATTCATTCATATTTCACCTAAACATATTTATTCGATATCAAATAACGACATAAATAGGTTAGAAACATCGCGAAACTTTTACGAAAATATTTTTTTTTCTTTGTAAAATGGCATTAAACATATTTTTGTCCGAATCGAGCAACCAATACACATGAGGGATGCCCAGGTCAGCCCCAATAGTACTTGGGCAGTTCATGAGCTGCCCAAATAGTAGCCAATTCGCTGTTTGGACAGTGGACACCCGATAAGCCCGAAACTCACCCAATAACGCCATTTTTCGTCGTTTTCGTATATTTCAACTCCGAAATAATTTTCGACAATTGTTCCAAAGCCCAAAGCCCAAAACACATCCAATATATTTATACAACATACTTTTCATCACAAAAATTCCAAATCTTATTTGGTAACTAAGAATATCATTTTTCATGCTTTAAATCCAATTTTCTCAACATTAATTATATTAATACTCACACCAACCAAAGTTACCACAAATGAAGAACTCAAGAACAATTCTAGGAGTTACAAGAGTGATCATAACACTATAGAATGGCAACAAGCCATCAAATGATAAAATTGAACTAATATTATTCAATCAAACTTCACACATGCATCTAGCCTCCAAATCCATCCTCCAAATCAAAAAGCCCCAAAATATAAGAAACGAAGAAACCCTAGAACTTTTCTAGATGATCAAGAACAAGAAACAAACAAAGTTTAAGAGTTATGAAGATTACCTCCAAATCTCCTAATTACCTTAAACTTTTTCTTGATTTCTTCACTTTCTTCCTTGATCCTTAAAACAAATTTTTGGGTGCTTTCTTTTATGAAGGATTCGGCCATGGAGGTTATTGAATGAGAAAACAAAATTTTCTCACTTTAAATACCAAGCATAACCGACTTTAGGAGGGAATAAGGGTATTTTGGTAATTTGGTCAATTAATCTAATTAATTAATAATAATAAGATTTAAGTTAACAAATCCAATTTTTAAACTTTAAGCTTAATAAAATCATGCCACATGTAACCAATAATAATCAAACATATTGCATAACAATTATGTAATATTGATATAATTTAATTATCTAGATTTTTAATATTTAAATACCTAAATAATTAATTAATGCGATTATTATTATATATGTATTTTTATTTACATTAAATAATAAAAACATATATTAATGGCATGTGCCAAAATCTCATTTGTCAATTAATTTATATGTATCAAATCAAATCTTGTATCAAATACAAATACACATTAATTATTAATTGACCGAAATGCCCACAATGCATGTATTTTCATTTAACCATTTAAACGATTCAAATTAACTCATTTAATTCGGTGAAGTATTATGAATAATCTATATTATTCATAACTCGTTGCCCAAGTGCTCAACGAGTACACTTCATATTGAAGAACTCTATAAGTTTAGGTTTGTCCGTCACAAAATCCAATTTCGTGTCCATAATTCACCCACTCATGAATTATGACGACCACGGATAATCTCGCTAAACTATGCAAGTCGAGGTCATTGCATACGTATAATCCTTCCGTCATAGGCTATCAATATTATACCGGGGATATAGATAAGAACGTCAAATCCCTAAGGTATAATATAGTCGACTTTTAAATTTACGATCTCTAAATAACACTCGGAACTCGCTTCCGAAGTATACCACAACCATAGATTTACTAGATCGCAAATACATACATGATACCTATGCCCTGTACACAGGACTGACAGATTCTATCTGATACTCACAAGATATCATGAGCTTCAGTCCACACCCAACGAATAGGTGGAGGTCTGATTTAAATAGATCAGTGACGTGACTGCCATCAAAGTATGAAGGATATATCATATATCCACAGTGGTATCTCAAGTCGAATGATCATTATACTACTCGACTCGAGAAGATTCCTATTGACGTTGGTGTACCATATATTAGGAAATCTTTGGTGCGTCATTCAATGTTTATCATATAAACACCTACACGTCTATACGAGTCTCCCAAGACTCATGGTTCATTGGGATAAACCATATGACCAAGTTACGATTTACGATATGTACTGATCTCAATGGATTTTACCTACCGACCCGTGTTAGTAAATCTTGATCAGGAACTTTATTTGATAATATACTTCTAGTAGTGACACTTCCCAATGTCAATTACAAACTACTTTGTAACTGCGCACTACAAAATATATTATCAGTTTTTGTCTAATATATACATATCATTAAATAATATTTAGTTTCAATCTAATTGTAATTAGATCGAATATGTATATAAATGTAAAAGTACTACCATAAATAAGTAATATTATGGAAAAAAGAATTGTTCGTATTCATGAATCAGACATAAATATGATTCGGATTGGCAATCCGAGCACGAACCGTAACAGCCTTAGTCTCAGAGATGACCATGAAGATAAAGGAAGAGACATCCATCCAAGAGCATATCTCAAGCATCATGATCCACTTCAGAATGGTCGAAACCCATAGCTAGGTGACCATGATCATAGAGACTTTTTAGAAAAGTTTCATTTAGTTTTAGAGCAACTATGTTATGAACAAGTTGATATTCACTCTTACATAATTGCTAAATGAGCCCACCTCTTAGGCGTCCATGATGATTGATCCTATCTGCTAAATGAGCTCACCTCTTACGAATCCATGCTAATGGATCATTGTAAGCCTAGTGGAGAGGCAAATGTTGCCAAATCTTTCAAATCTACAAAGAAGAGAAAGAAACATTGGGAAGGCTAGATACATGGAAAGACCTTGTTGAAGGAAACTTTGCCATGAGATTCAGAATATGGAATTTCGTTTCAGTAAAAACAGTGGGAGTTATCAGTTATCAATTTTCAAATAAAAGTTATTTGAATTTAAACAAAGTGTTATTAATTCATGTTTTGTCGCAGAAATTTGATTTTTGTTTCAAAACTATTGCATGATATTTTTTCCATTTTATTTAATAATAGCAGTTATTATTTAAAAATGGATTACCAATATGCAAAGGAAACTAGGAGATAACTTGTATGTGTTTAGACTGTTAACATATGACTCACTGCTCAACATTAAGATGTTTAAGGTTGAAAAAGCCAAAACTAAACGGCAAAGGATTTCTCACGATAACACATATTTGTGGCATCTCAGACTTGACCATATTAACCTTGACAAGATAAACACATTAGTAGAAAGTGGTCTTTAATTCAGTTAAAGGACCGCACCTTACTAGTCTATGAGTCTTGTCTAGAAGGTAAAATGACCAATAGAACTTTTATTGGAAAAAGACTAAGAACCATTTATCCCATCGGTGGTTATGAATATTTCGTTACATTTATTGACGATTATTCTAGATATGTCTATTTACCTAATGCATCTCAAGTCACATACTTTTGAAAAGTTCAAAAGGTATCATACTGTGGTTGAGAACCAATTAGGTAAAACTATCAAAATTCTATAATCAGATCGTGGAGGCGAATACCTCGACAATGAATTCGAAGAGTTCTTAGTTGAGCATGGGATTGTATTCCAACTCACAACACCTGGAACACCACAACATAATGATATTACAGAAACGTGAAATCAAACACTATTATACATGATAAGATCAATGTTTAGTGATAGTTCATTACCTAGTTCGTTCTGGGGATATGCATTATAGACAAAAATGTGTACCATTGACGTAGTCCTATCTAAGTTTGTTCCTAAGACTCTCTTAGAATTGTGGAGTGGTCGCAAAGCTAGTTTGGGACATTTTCACATATAGGAGTGTTCAGCAAATGTGCTGAAGTACAAGACTACCAAGTTGGAACTACGTTCACAGGTGTGTCTATTTGTAGGCTATCCTAAGGAGACTATGGATGGATTCTTCTACAGTCCAAAAGATAAAAAAATATTTATGTCGACAAATGCTATATTTTTTAGAAGGGCTATATGAGAGAATTCAAGTCTTGCAGTAGAATGGTACTCGATGAGTTACTTTATCACCAGTAAACTATCAACTATAGTTGATGATAATAATGTAGCACCTTCAACATCTGAGTGGCAGATGCAGTTACATCGGGATGATCTACCACCTAGACTTAGTGGTAGGGTTGTATGACAACCTGATCACTATCTAGGGATTGAAGAGGAAAATATTGTCTCATCCAATAATATGTAGATGATCTAGTGAGCTATCGTAGTGCGATGAATGATCCTGATAAAGAGAAATTGCTCAAAGTCATGAATCTCGAGAACTAGTCTATGTACGCCAACTTAGTCCGGGAGTTTATAGACCAGCCTCATGAGGTAAAACCTATTGGTTTCAAGTTGATTTACAAGAGGAAGAGATGAGTAGACGGGAAGATACAAATCTTCAAAGCTAGGTTAGTGGACAAGGGTTATACCTAGAAAGGAGAAAGTCGATTATGAAGAGATTTTCTCGCCAGTAGCCATACTTAAATCTATTCGTACTCTTCAATCCATTGCCATATATTATGAATATGAGATATAACAGATGGATGTCAAGATAGCATTCTTGAATGGTAGTCTTGATAAACGCGTCTATATGGTACAACCAGAGAGATTCATTGCACAATGGTAATAGCAAAAGGTTTGCAAACTGTAAAGGTTTATTTATGGACTGAAGCAAGCATCTTGATCTTGGAGTATAAGATTTGATAGGATGATCAAGTCTTATGATTTTGAGCAGAACATCAATGAGCTCTGTGTATACAAGTGTGTCATTGACAGTAAGGTGGTTTTTCTCATATTATGTGCGATGATATTTTACTCATTGAGAATGATGTAAAAGTATTATCGGACGTAAGAATCCTGGCTAGCTAACCAATTTGAAGTTAAATATTTGGGAAAGGCCAGTTATGTACTTGGGATCCAGATCATTCGGGATCACAAGATACGACTATTAGTTATGTCTCAAGCATTTTATATCGAAAAGATTAATGTACGATTTTGAATGTTGAATTCCAAGAAAGGTAATTTATCTCTTCGATATGGAATTCATTTGTCAAAAGAACAGTCTCCTAAGACACCTCAAATAGTTGAGGAAATGAGACAGACTCCATATATCTCAGCATTTAGTAGTCTCATATATGTTATGTTATGCACGGGACCGAACAACTACTTTGCAGTGGGAGTAATAAGTAGGTTTCAGACTTATCCAGGATTAGATCATTGGGTAGCCGTGAAACAGATTCCCAAGTATCTTAAGAGAATGATAAATTTTATTCTTATGTATTCTGGTGAGGGTATGATCCTTAGAGGAGATACAAATTCTGATTATCAGACGAATGTAGATTATTAGAAATCAACATCTGAATTAGTATTCACCCTAGTTGGTAGAGCTATAATATGGAGGAGTTTAATGCAATCTTGTATTGCGGACTCCCCCATAGAGGTTGAATATGTAGTAGCTTGTGAATTAGCTAAGGAAACAGTATAGCTCCAAAAATTATTGAGAGATCTAGAAGTTGTTCCATATATGGATAAACCATTCACACTTTATTACGATAATAATGGTGCAGCTGTAAATTCCAAAGAACCAAGAAGCCAGAAGGGAGGGAAACATATAGAGAGAATATATCATATATTTAGGGAGATATTACAGATAGCGTCTGCAGAGAATATGTCTAATCCATTTACAAAGACCTTGATGGCTAAAGTGTTTAAAGGTCACCAAAAGGGTCTAGGATTATACGACAAATCTCATTTGCTCTAGTGCAAGTGGGAGATTGTTGGCATATAT
Organism: Zanthoxylum bungeanum; assembly: GCA_019454045.1. NCBI lineage: Eukaryota > Viridiplantae > Streptophyta > Magnoliopsida > Sapindales > Rutaceae > Zanthoxylum > Zanthoxylum bungeanum. Next base: position 408,655 of record SKCR01050730.1, on the reverse strand, counting down.
GCCCAAAAACATAATGTAATATGTAAAATAAACTTGTGGCAAACTCTGAAAATCTTGATGATCCTTAACTATGTGTTAGCTTGTCTAAGCAAAGGAATTGAGAAAATGAACTAAAATATTAACATTTATCTACACTTAGCAACATCATAAACCAATCCAGGTTGCACGTAATTCTTTGTAAAAAAAGCACACATATACAAGGAAAAGCATTTGAAAAGTGAAGTTTTTGTTAGAATTGAATTTTTGATTTGGGCAATGCTCACACTTTGAAAAGAGACATGATTACGAGAAAAAAAATCTTTTGAGAACATACAAAGAGTCATTACATGGTAAAAAAAAATTGGAAAGCAAGATCGATAACCTTGAAGGACAGCCTGCTGGATAAAAGTGAGAAAGACCTGACGATATCTCCGTAAAAAAAAATATCACGACTCATGCACTCATACAAGCTGAAGAATATGCAGTCAACCAAAGATCAATTGCACACATGTATACATGCATACATGTATACATACAAATAACATTTCTTTTGTAGGAAATTGGGGTATGCTGTGAGATCCTCCAAGAAATAGAGCAAGATACATAACACTATATTATAGACAATAATTAAAGCCTTCAAGACACAGAGCATCCGATAGTCAGAAGGTCTAGACATGCTGGGAGCGATGTTGGGCTATATATCCTAAAGCATAATGTAATATGTAAACATGATTTTATTTTAAGTAATAAATGGTGCATTTATTCATTTATTAAAATATTGATATGAAAATTACATATTATAAATTGTCATGTATGCCTTTGGATTCTAATTGTACTTTCAGACTTAGTGTATAAGTGTTATACACAAGAGAATTTTATTCTGAAATTAGTAATCCGAAATAGTCCGTAGAGGGAAAAAAAGACAGGCACTTTGTTTATGATTTATCCACAACTATGGTCCATTCCATATTGTATGACGACTTTGATCCTTGTTCATTCATATGATGACATGGGAATGAAGTCACCTTATATGATGCGATCATATAAGACTGGACCAAGGCAAAAGAATTTCTTTTAACATCCGTTAAACAAAGAAATTCATATCAGTCTAATAGATTATGGGTTGATTTGAATCATGAGTGTACTACGAACTCCTGCATGGCATGCTATGTCTTTTGATTTACAAATGGGAGGTTGGTGAAAAAATCATGACCAATAGATCTATACTTTGGAGACATGTTTTGGTGTGTGGATGGGGATGTTTTACAAATTTATGGAATCCACTCATTCTTAGGATAAGTAGATGAGCATCTTTCTTAAGGGTTTATTCGGTACTTGAATAGTTAGAGCGCTCAATTCTTTCTATTATGAATAGAAATATATATTCACAATAGTTATGAATAAATCGTTCAATAGAGAATCAATGTTACTTATAGTATAAAATAATTAGAGGGATATAACAGACATTACGATCCGACTATAATTATGAGATATTTATGGATGATCAATCTGTATTTAGTGACTATATCGATGGACGTCGATGAGTTTCGATAAAAATATAAATTTGAAGTAACGATAGTGCATCTTTAAGTTTTTAGTGGAATAATCTAAAGTTAATAATTTGAAATATTTGATTAGAGAGTCTTAATTAATATTATGGGATTATTAGAGCTCAAAGCTGCAGGTCAATTTGGTCCCCATGCTAGCTCCATTTACTATAGCAAATCATATCATAATTGGATAGTCCAATTATGAACTCAGATATATAATAATAGATTATGTTAAAATATTTATGTGATTAATAATTGAAGTCACTCTTGAAAACTATATTAAATAAGTTTAATATAATGTTTTCATTATTTAATGATTATGAGATAATCATATATATTTATATTTATATTTTGTAAATATTAAATTATTTGATTTAAAATGTGTATTAATATTTGATATGAATACTCATTATTTCAAAATGAGTTACAAAATATGTATTAAGGTGAAGGTTTAATGTCTTCATTATTAAGACATTTAACTATGAATTTTATTGTTATAAAATTTGAAAAGTTTGGCCAAAAATGCCCAAAGGTTTAGGGATATAATGGTAATTTCAATTATAATTATGTTAACCTAAACCCTAACATATAAAACAAAATTTATTTTGCTTTGTGAAAAAAATATCATTTTGAAAAAAATACCTAGCCCACCTTGTTCATCTTTTTTTCTCTCAAGTGTTGAAAGAAAAAGAAAAAGAAGAAAAATTATGTGATAATATTTTTTCTTCTCTAAAGAGTTTAGAGATTAAAAATTGTGAGTGAAGCCTATATTTCAATTTTTTGTTAACGAGAATAGCACGAAACACTGAGTGATGTTGAAGAAACCATCTTCTCATTCTTCTTCGAGGCTTTTTTGGGGTTGTCTTTGGGCTGTTTATGAGGTTAAAAAACACCCATAACTGTTGTAGAAGATTTAGAAAAGTGATCAGAATTTGCATTACTATAGCAATGAATAGTAACCACGAGCACTGTAGCATGAACAGTAAAATTATAAAAAAATTTAAAAAATAATAAACAAATATATAAGATCTGATCCATATTTGGCTTAAGAGGGGAAAAGACATAAAGAAATTTTCAAGGTTGATCCATGCGTCTAACGTCGCTTCCACCGCACGGGAGATTGCTTTCCTTCAAGCAAGGCCCACCTAAAAGGAAATGGTGGGGGTGAATACAGCCTAGACGTGATAATTGGGGGTGACTCCCGCCGTTCGATTAGGATTTGGAACACCAACTAGAGCTGACAAAAAATGGATCAACATACCAGAAGACATTGGAACAAGATGCCACAAATTGATGGAGAAGCAGGTTGAGTCCATAGGTTACGAGCCCAGAATGGATTTATAATACCAACGGGTTTGAAATACTGATAAGTTTAGAAGGTTGTATGGCAATTGAAACGCCACTAGATTTAAAATGAAATTAGAACGCCAAGGACTCTGAAACTCACGTTGATTTGGAATGCCAATGGAATTAGAAAGCCAGATGAATTTGGAAAGCTGAATAGAATTGGAATGCTGAGGAATTTAGAACGCCAAAAGATCTAGAAATGGATTTGGAACATCGAACAGATTTGGAAAGTTGAACTGAATTGGAACGCCGACGGGTTTGGAATGCCAATGGACTTATAACGCCAAAAGAATTGAAAACGTGTTTAGAACGCCAATAGATTTGGAATGGTAGATGAAATTAGAATACCGAGGGATTGGAAATGAGTTTGGAACACTGACAAATTTGGAAGGCTAGATGGACTAACAATGCCAATGGATTTGGATTACTAATGGAAATTGGAACATTTAGAGAGATGTATAGAATGCTAATTAGAACGCCGAATTATTTAGAACACCAACAGATTTGGAACGCCAATGAAATGAATGAACTCAGGAATAAAACAACAGAGTGAAACCTCTCAAAACTGAATGAGTCAATAGACCTAATGGTCCATCATCCTATGAACCAAATGAAGCTAGGGATCTAAGAGTCCCTCATCTCATGTATCGATAGAGTTGGAATGTCACTAGATTTAGAATGACAAATGGATTTGGAAGAGTTGGAATGATTGAAAAACGCTAGCACGCCAGGTGAATTTTGAGTGCCACCGGACTTGGAATACTGAAGAAATTTGGATTTAGAATGCCAATATGGTTTGGACTTGGAATGTCAATCTTCATAGACAAATTTGTAGACAAAGATCAAGGCATCTCAGACCGATCGGGGCATCAGAGGACATATGGGTTCATCAATCAATTCTAAACAAAAGTCGAAGCACCTCAACCGATGGAAGCACCGGGGGCTCGAGTGCCCATTTTTCATCTCATTCGAGGTTAAGGCACCTCAATCGATCGAATTATCGGAGGCCCGAGTTCCCATTTTTCATCTTAATCGAGGTTGAGGCATCTCTAACTGATCGAGGCAATTATTACAGCAAAGATCGAGACATCTCAAACTGATCGAGGGATCAGGGGACCTGTAGGTACATTAATCATCAGAGTTATAAAGACGGGTTCGATGTATCTCATAATTGATCGAAGCATCAGAGGGCTTGAGGGTCTATTAACCAACAATCAGACTACAACACAATGCCAAGTAAGTCCGGTGATGAAAGATGAGCCATGTAAGTAAAAATGCATGCATGACTTTGATAGAATTGTCACTGTCACACACTGCACAAGCCTACCAAAGTGGGGGCGACTGTAGACACTGTATTTTTACATATAGCCCGATGATGAGTCTCTTATGAGAACACACCCAAAAGGTTTGGGAAAGTTGTAAGGTTTAATGCTGGAAGGGAAAAAATCTCGACAAATTCAAGAGATAAACTAAAACCCGGGCCGGACATCACTTATGTTCGACTAGACATAAAATTACCATAATATCCGGCCGGACAAGCTCCAAGTCTGACCGGAAATACGTCAAGTTTTCAATTTTTCTAAGGATTCGATCTCTTTCATTCTTAACCAATTTCCATAAAACCTCACTTTCCTCAACCAATTTTGGTGAAGAATAAATGGATCAAAACACACAAAGAGGAGATCGAATTCAAAAAACCAGAAACCAAAAATAATTATTAACTATAATTCCCATTTCCAGCAGCCAAACCAAACTTTAAAGGGTATTCTCGGAGCCAAATTACAATTAAAGGTATGACTTGAGGGTCCCAAAATCTTAACTCCGCATCTTATTTTCCCAGTTCATTGACGGCGTATATCCGGACGTACATCCTCTATGTCCGACCAGACATATAATTGTCACACTAAAAATTCGGCTACTCAATTAACTATATCCGACCGTTTGTGTTTTGTGGTATATAGGATGAAAATCCGGATGTAGATTCTATAGCCGACTCTGAATGGACGGTAGTATAGTTCGCACTCAATATACAACTCCATCTATCATGCGAAAATAGACGTGTGTGACCTTATTTCTATATTTATGATCCTGTTTCTGTCTTCTTAAATTGTTTAATTATTGCTTTACTGCTTTGATTGTTTTTTCACTTTATTATTATCATAATTAATGTTATGTATGATCCTGCACTTTTTGGTTACTAGTTTCAAGTATGCTATACAACTGTTATTTATTGTCATGCACGGTTTTCACTTATGTCTTACGCAGCATATCCGGCCAGAATTCCAGCCAGTTCATACGGACATTAATGTGAGCATAAATCCGGCTAGACGTTGAAAAAAATGTCCGGACATTAAGTAACAATTTTTTTTTATCCAGCCTAGTTTTCTGATCTGTTTAATTAACGTTGCATTATGATGTTCACTATTTCTCGATATTTACATCTATTAATTTACTCTTTTGTTATCAATGTTTGCACTACTGTGTGCATTTAAGTTGTTGTTGTGTGATTCTTAAATTATAAGACATGTGGACCCACTTTTGAACGTGGATATTATATTAGCATCAATAAGAGACCATTCTGAACCCAAAAAAGTTTAAGGCCGGACCTTGCAAAGAGTGTGGTGCGGCCTTAAATCATTTCCATTGTCTTATACTGGGTGGCGGCTCCTTTATTCTCTGGTCAGTTCCCCATGGGCTATCCGTACTCTCTATGGGTTGCGAGCCCAACGGTGTCGTCATCGCCGACTTCATATGCATAATGATAAACCCCATTTTTCTCCTATAATTCCCATCCCTTCAAGTGAGGGAAAAATCTTATATTTTTTTTGATCCATTTTGGGTGTACAATAGATACGTTTGGTGCCCAAACATCACAGCTATATTTCATCTTTTTGCAAGACACATCCGACCTTATATTCTCAAATATGTCTGATCGGATATTTTTTCCAAGATATATCTAGCCGGACATTTATCGGGATATAAAAATGTAGATCTCCCTTTATTCTTCACCGATACCTTATACTTTAAGGAAAATAACTTCGGTTCGATTATTTCTTCACCCAAAGTTTCTCCGGCGAACTTCCGACAATCCTTCATTATTTTCCGACCACCATCATTGACAATATCTTGGCTAGGACTCCCAACACCTAATCGTGCGGCCAATGACCCATATTTACCGTTTGTCTCCACGCTAGAACGTGTCTCCTACCGCCAAAAGGCATACGGCTTGAAATATGGGGACACCATCCCTAATCTCAAGTCTTTGAGAGACCATGTTTTCTCCCACATTGAGCCGATAAGCTTGATTCTTCCCTTCTTTTTTTACATATGTTCTGGATTTTTTGAACATTGTAAACTTTTATATATGTCCGGCCGAATATTTTTTTGAATATTCGACCAAATAGATTTTATGTTTGATCGGATATTATTAATAATAGAAAATGTTTTGCCAGTCCACCTTATTCTATGGCGACTCCCTTGGTTGTCTAGGCCCGTTCTGTGGCTTTTAATGTTTAATTAATATGGTTTCACCCTTTTCAGATTGATTCTTCACACTTGAAGGCTAGCGGTAACCACACTAGCCTTTAAAGATGGTACAATGAGCTCCCTTTGGCCGCGCGGGCTTGGATTGCTACCACTAGGTTCGTGACCTTCATTCATTGTATCTCCACTCATTCTAGGAAACACAACAAGCGGGGGCTTCAAGCCTCAATAGAGCGATGGATGGATACGAATCATACATTCCATCTGCCAATCGAGGAGATGACTGTGACCCCAAGGGACTTCTCCTATCTTACCAGTATCCCATGCGAGGGGTGTCTACAAGAGTTTGATGAAAATCTCTACCATTCCATGGTTCATGCTGGCTACATCTGCTGCCTACAATAGGGTCATTCCCAAACTTCATTTTGGCGTCATTCCATACAAGGAACTGCAGTCCTATTGGGAGAGGAGGAACCCTACCAACGAGCAGGAAGTCGATCATCTTGTGTGATCATTCATTCTATATATCTTTAGCTGCACCCTATTTGTTGATGCAACCAGTTCACTACTTCGATAGCCTACGATGAAAGGATTGTTTAACATATGTGATGACCGCGACTTGTATAGTTCAAAAAGGTCGTTAGTATTCTTCGCGAATTTGGAGGTGGACGAATTGCATACATATAAGCTAGCCTTAAATGATGAACATGTCTGGACTTAGAGTCCTACAATATAAAGTGTACTCGTTGAGCACTTGGGTATGCAATAATGTTTGATAATAAATAATATTTGATATTATAATTATCAATTAAAATAATTAAGTGTTATTGGATAACATTAATTATTTACTTTGACCCAATTGGATTGATCCAAAATTACGCAAGGGTTTTGTTGTAATTTCATAAATATATCTACCATTGGAGGATATTTTGGTAATTATAAAATATGTAATAATAGGTGTATTTGGCTTGATTTAATTGGATTAAATCAAAATGGTAGACATTTAACTAATCAATTGGTTAAACTTTGTCTAGATTTAATTGGATTAAATCAAAGTGGTAGACAATGAACTAATCAATTGGTTAAACTTTAACTAAATTTAATTGGATTAAATCGAAGTGGTAGACAAAAGTTGATTAGGCACACATAATTATGCATATTTGGACAAATTGGATTAATACCACATAAAAGTTGATTAAATTTTTTATTAATTAAAAATTACATAAGATTCACTATAAAAGGCAAACTTGAGCAAGTTTTTAAGCAAGCAAGTATTAAAGAAAATCATAAGAGAAATTAGCCTAAAGAAATATTTAGAGAAGCTTTGGAAGTTCTCTACATTTTTAAACAATGAGGAGAATATTAGATCTTTGGTTCAAGCTTACTAGGTAAGTTTGATCTTCCCTAAAAGTTATGTTTTTGTATGTGATACATAAAGCTTGAAGTTGAAATTAGGCTAATGAATTGTGTATGGATGCTTTGGAAGTATAAACACAATAAATATATATTTTGTAAAAATATTTGATATTTCTAAAAATATAATTTTATTCTATAACATGTGTTGATGTTGGTTTTTATGTTAAAAATTAATTTTGCGTATTTGAAAGTATTTAGGAAAGATTAGAAGCAAATTAGGTTAAACACCCAATTTGCATCAGATTTCTATTTCTAGAGAGCTGATGCTTTCAAAAGAAAGCATTAAATAAAAAATAAAATTGAACTGAGTGCTACAGTGTGCACACGGACTATAGCGAGTACTATAGTACGGGCAGCACGTGGGCGCACTATGCACGCGTGTACGTTCGCCAAATCTTGTTTATGTCCATTTTTGAGTTTATAGACTCCGATTCAGTCCCAGTTTTTTCCTATATACTCGTAATGCAATATAGTATTCCATTAAATTATTTAAAAATATATCCATGCTTGATATCCATGGGTTATACCCACTTCCACTATGTGGGGTATTGATCCGACCCAATGGGTTCCACAACTGCCCTGACACATTTCACTTCCCTTTTCTGATTTTTCTTCTTCTATTTTGGCTAACATATTTTATAGTTCTTTTTAGATTTACACGGCCTGGTGGGGGATCACTATTGATAACCTACCGGAGTCAACTTTTTCTTCTTTCTAGAAGAACGGGTTGCGTTTGCTTCTCCTTGGTATTGACCAGCAACTATGGTACATAGATGAGCGTGTGATTTTCTGGCACCTAGGCCCCCAGGCCCATAGAGTTCCTACCTATCTACCTCTCAATATTTTCCTTGGTATCCGAATCGAAGAGGAAGATCTGTTAGTAGCTCTGATTGGCTTCCCCGTCGAGAATTTCCTGGTGGAGGGTGAGTATTGGCAGTGGGCCTATTATGCTATTCTTGGGTCTTTACCTTTGTCTGAGCCTCACTAGGCTACTCAAGTATGTATTGTTGGTTGTCGTTCAAAATTCCCTTTTACATTTGTGTCTTCTACTAACATGGTTCTTGATGCAGGCTCACATGAGAGGCCATGTGATACGCTGGGCATGTCACCTCTCTAATATTGAGGAAGAGGAATAGTGTGGTGTGTCAACGGATCCATCATCGTCCAATAGGCGGGCTCAGGCCTGGGCTTCCTCTTCTATGCAGGATCCGTCTTCAGCTTTAGCATTGACTTCCTTTAGCATCATTCCAAATACAATGGATCTTTGGTCGGACCTGGCCTATTTAGTCTGCAATGATGCAGGGGTGGAGGATGTCCACTTACTGGCCTTGGAGGGGAGGCAACCACTGATTGTTACCCTGGTAGATGCTACACATGTAAGTTTATTCAAATGCTTGTTTTTCTCTTTTCTGCCAGGTTCTTAACACTGATCAAGCCATGTTGCAGGTTCCTATTGAGTTCGCAAATCATTGTTACAGCATGACGCAGGCAGCGAAGGTGAAACTTACCTCTTAAAGCTTAACCTACCTGATATTTGTAGATAAGAGTTAGTGTGTGTAACACCCCGCGAGAGGCAGGATGCTATCGGCAGGAGAGAAGATTGACCCATCTCCACAAGCCTCTAAATTTAAAAAATCCGGCATGATGTATCCTAAAACCGGACAACTTGGATCTCAGTCCAGCATCAAAACAAACCTAAAATAAACATCACATATCAAAAGGACCTCAGGCCCACACAAAAACACATCAAATTATATCCTAAGGGCTTCATGCCCACATCATCTATCAACACTCAAGGGCTCTGCCCACCACATCATAAGAAATCAAAACACTAACTCAATATTACAAACAACGTGCTCAGTACGATAAATAAAATATTAACCAAATATTTTAACTTTTTAAACTACTAAACTTCTTCCAGGATACTTGCTAGGGTGACTGCCGCTTAGGTGATCATCATCTCGAGCATGAAATCTAAAACTAAAGTGGTTGTCATGTCAAGAGCTAACCTGCAAAACTACAAACTGGTTTAATGTGAGTTATAAAAACTCAGTAAGTAACCATGCTCATGCATCAAATAAACATAAAGTCAAGCATACTAGGAACTTTTCAACATTACCCAGTTACAAATTCAGCTTCATCAACTTTTAATTAATCATTTATCTATTACATATGCAAATCATCATATCTATTTACATATATATGTGCCCATCTAAAAACCCAAAACATTCAAAGCGAAACTCGAATACAATCGAGTATATCGTTTAATATCAAATTCACTTCAATCACATGATACATGAAGTCATATATATATACTTTTATCATAAATATTCATCTTTGAAATGTCAGCAAATCGGTAAATCCAATAAACTTCATTCTATTCGATTTCAAACTATCTTCTATACCAAAACAAACTATCTTTAACTTACTTTAATCACGATAACCTTACAATGGTTTAACATTGAGGATTCATATGCATTTACACATACCGTAGCACACCTCTCTTATATTCATGGCAAAACAATTCCAAAGTTCTTATACATGTACATACATACCAATACAACTTAACAAACGCGTTTATAACATCTAATGCTTACATTAGTTTACAATTTCATTCATTCTTTAAATTCACATCAGCATTCATTATCCATGTAATCTACAAGTTCCATCATATACGTACTTACACACAGTCACATACATAATCATCATACGACCAACTACGAAACACACATAACAACCAATTCATCACAAAGCAAATGTAAGGTTGGCTTATGCATACAATTGACCGGCGTAAACACACACGTATAACGCAAGCGCACGTATCGTTCAAGTAGTATAAAAATATCGATCCCACGAGGACTTAATTCCTATTGTTGTTATTAATTGTTGAATCTATTTATTTACAAATATCTAATTAAAGGATAGAGAGAATTGTTGTTTGATTGGTTGAATGGCTTTACTAAATGAATAAATAAATACAAATACTAAGAAAATACTAAGAAAGAAAATAACAAAAGACACAAAGATCTAGGGTTGTGAATCCTTCTAATATCATTTAAAAGATGAAGTGGTTATTTTATGTTTTTGTAATAAATCAGTTTACTAACCTGGAACACTAAATTATGCAAAAGCCTCTGTCGATGGTCAGACGCAAATACCCAGTTTAACCCAATTGAACCATATGTCTATGTCAACCAAATTATCTGGATTCATTAAGTTTAAGTTCCAATTATGGCTACCCCCGCCCGACAGGTATATTCCTATCCTGTAAGGAAATCTATTAAAGGGTTATCTATCCTCAAGGAAGATCGTGGGCTATTAAGTCTAAGGCTGAAACCTAAAATCCCTATGTCTAGTTCATTTTAGATTTACCACATCAATCTTATTGGTGATCAGACAACAAGAAGCATTAAGCTTAAGACTTAATAAATAAACCTTTAAATTACCCAAACTATAAAATAATCCCTTATAAACCGGTGATATTAAAAATCATCACAACCCCAGATAACTAACACATAATTAGGGCTAGTAAAAACATAAAAGTAAAAGACATAAAGTAAAAGCTGAAAAGTAAATTACAATAAAATAAAATGCTAAGGTAAAAGGAATTACTTTTACTACTACTAATTTAGATATCTCCCATAAAATAATATATAAACTTGTGATAAATTAACCAACCGACCAGTCTGGCGGTATCCTGATTAAGTCAAATTAAGTCCAACCAGCCATTAAGGCGGAACCAAAAATAAATTTACCAACCGACCAGTCTGGCGGTATCCGTGATTAGTCAGGTTTAAACCAGATTAAAATTAAATTACCAACCGACCAATATAGCGGTATCCCTTATTAAGTCAATATTTTAAATAGTTAATATATTTTTTTTAAGGGAGATTAATCTAAATAGCAATAGTAGAAGAATTACCTTTCACCCTAGCTGAGGAAATTACTTCAACATGGTGAATAGTAAAAACTGTAAAAAGTAAAAAGTAAAAATTAAATTACTATTATTACAAAACGTAATTAAAATTATTTACAAAACTAAAAATTAAAAACTAAAAAAATAAAAAAATAAAAATTCTATAGAGAGAAACTCTCTCTTTAGAGAGAAATCAAGAGAGAGAGAGGTCTGTTGAAATCTGAAATTTCGCGCTGAATTTATAGGCAAAAATTTCACTGTTCGCGCGTTGCGACGCCAAGGACCTCAGCGTCGCGACGCTGGATTTGTCGACGTGGCACGATGACAGCTTGACACGTAGCGATTCGGATAAGAGGATAAGGTCGACATGTGTCATGGCGGCTAAGACTCAATTTTATGCTGACGTCATTGGTGACGTGGCACTGTTCATGACGTCATTGGTGACGTCATGATGATGTGGCGTGCGCACGTTAGCGGATCTTCTGGGTGGTGACACGTGTCACGGCGCATGTTAGCAAAGTCAAACTTCTCAAATTCTGATCCGTTGACCCGGCGTACATTAGCAGATTCGGCGCATGCTGGGCGTCGCGACGCCGAAATGACGATTTTGCCCTTTTTGTCCAATTTTGTCCATTTTGCCCCAAAATTGTCTCCAATGCTTTCCAAACTTTATTTATCTGCAAAAATAACACAAAATACATCAAAACGTTCACAAAACTCAAGAAACTATACAAATATTAGGTAAATGAGTGGGAAATAGTGACAGAAATACCACTCATCACACCCCAAACCTAATATTTTGCTAGTCCTTGAGCAAAATACAAAATAAAATAACATAACAAAATTTTAACTAAGCCACTTTCGTAGGGATCACGATTGCATTTAGCATATGCAACAAGCCTTTAAACCCCTAGGTGTCCCTAGTGGACGAGTTGAAGTCTCTTGAGGGTTTACAGCAATGATACCCACAAACATTTTACAAAAGTAAAAAGATAGTAAAACTAATGCACACAAAAGCAAAAAGACAAGAGAAAAGAGAATAAAGAAGTTAGTAACTAATCAGGTGAAACTTCTACTACAAGTTACTAGTTGTTTTGTTTCTTTCTAAATTACCGAATAAGTAAATCCTCCGATTATTTTTACCTTTCTTCATATACACAGTCAACATAATATTAAACAACTCATTTTTGCCCACAACAGTCATAAGTGCAGTTGATAAGAGAGTAATATTTTTGTCCTAAAGTTCTATCAGATTTCACACCTTTTTGTAGCAATGGAATAATTTTTCTGATTTTTCTGATTTTTTTCTTTGATTTTCTGAATTTTGACTTTTTTATTTATATACAATACCTTCCGTCTATGTAGCGAGCTTTGGGTCGGTGGCTCCCAAACCAGTTGGCTTTAGGGCACCAGGTGTTAAGACACCCCTACGAACTTAATTACTCAGACTTCAGATATAAATATATTTTTTTGTAGCATCTTCGATCCATGTAACGAGTTTTGGGCCAGTGACTCCCAAACCAGTTGGTTTTAGGGCACTAGGTGTTAAAACACCCTTACAGACTTAATAACCTGGATCTTAGATACTTTATTTTTGTACATCAGAATTTTTTTTTTTTTTATTCCACTACTTTTTATAGATGCTTCATCCAATTAAACTAGAGCACGGAATATTACAAACTTTTCAATTACTGCTCATGTCTGTATGTTACTATGCATGTTGATAATACCTGTCAAATGAGCATATGAAGATTCATTTTAGTCAGTATTATGGAGAATTCACAAATTAAATAATTAAAAATGAAATAAACAAAAATTAACTTATTTCGAAATAAATGGCTTGAAATACGTCTCAAGAGTGGAAACTCCTTACTCGGCTATTTCTTACCAATTTCACCTTTTTAGTTAAAATAAAAACACAAAAATGCAAAATATTTTTGTAATTTTTGAAAATTTTTCAATTTTTTTTTTTGTATTTTTCGAAAAATTTTGGACTAAAAATAAAAACACAATACAAACAAGTACTATTAACTATACCTCACCCCCAAACCTAAATGAGACATTGTCCCCAATGTCTTAAACAGTAGAAGAAGAGTTTAGAAATAATACCTGATTAGTTGAAATTCTACAGGAAATTAAAGGTTAAGATCCAGATTAATTCTACGCCTCTTACCACGATCGTCCTCGGACCATTTATCTTTGATATGATAGGGTCAACTTTTGGTTCATAGGCTATGAGTTGGTCAATTAGATCTGGAGCAGTTCTGGCAGTAAAAAGGAGTTCTTTTAAAGGTTTTGACACGAACCCATTTCTTCGAGCATCATCAAGAAACCACAAAGAAAATCATAAAACCCATCAACGTTGTACAGCCCAATTGGTTTCTGGTGTATGTTCAGGTTCGCCCAAGATAGTACAATAAAAATTTCCTCCAATGTGCCCAAGCCACCTGGCAAAGCAATAAAAGCATCAGAACGGTTAATCATTTCTACCAGTCGTTCAGACATACCTGGCACGATCAGTTCCTCTCCGTTTGTTGGTTCAATAAGATTTGCTTCTGCCAAGGGTTTTGGAATGATTCCCAAAACGTGACTGCCTCCTTCCTGTACGGCCTTTGAAACAATCCCCATTAGTCCAAGATTACCTCCGCCATATATTAAGTGCATATTCCTTGCTGCTAAGACTCGACCCAATTCCTGTGCTGCTTCTATGTATTGTGGTTTAGTACCAACAGTACTACCGCAAAACACACAGATGTTCTCAACTCTTCTTCTTGAAGTGGCTTCCATTTTTTTTTTTTAGTATTTTTTTTTTTCAACTATGGATGCCTTCAAAAGTGCAATGACGGGCTGAATTTATAGTACCTGAAAGGGGTGAATACAATAATAGCACAAGTTTCTTCCAGAGGACGATTGTTAGCTAAACAACAAAAAAGAAATCGTGAAAGGTCAAAAAGTATGGATCCTGTCTACGAAAATAAAGATAATTACAAAGGAAAAGCGAATCAAAGTAATAATTAAGGCAACGGAATTGTGTATGCAATACGCCACTCGCATAGTATAAATTCATTAGGATGTGTCTCAAGACTTAATTCTTTACTCAGCCATCACAAATGAATTAGCTCTCTTCTTTTTGATTGACAAACATAATTCCTTCTGTATTAAAATGCTTCGTTTGTGCTTTTCCCTACAAAAATAACACACAAAATTAAAAAGTTCACCACACTATGATACACAAAAGAGTTTAGAAGATAATATCTGGTCAGCTGAAATTTTACAGGAAAAATTACCGATAGGAAACATTTATGTTCAATTTACGTTTTTTAACACGATCGATAATTGATCAATTTTTAGTGAAAATTTCGACAGAGTCTCCTCTAAAAACTCAAAATTTCCCCAAATTCATCCTAAAACTAACACTTCAAAAATCACCACAATGTCAAATTTCGCCCCCAATTCTACAAAATTCCATCGATCTGGCAATTCTAAACTCAGAATTCAGCCAGTTATTCACCGCTAAACTTCCAAATTCACAATCCTCCAATTTCAACAAAATTAACCACAAACTCATTTAATTTTTCAATTATCCCCTTTTACTGCCAAAATTTCAAAACCTGTAACATCCAATTTTTATCAAAATTAACCACACAAATTATCCACAAAAATCAGATCTGATCATGGATGGTTTTGATCGTGGGTCAGATGCTGTCTCGGTGATGATTCACGGTTGGGTATCTCGTCTTTGGTCGGTTTTGGCAGTGGCGTGGCTGGTGGATCTCGGTGATGTTGGTCTGGTCTCGGTTTGGTGGTTCACGGCTCGGTAAGGGTGAGGTTTGCGGCTAGTGGTGTCTCGGCTGGTGGATCTCGGTGATGATGGTTCGGTTTTGATTCGGCGAAGGAAGGGTGAGGTCACGGCAAGGGTGGCTCGCGGTGGTTGTTGATGCGTTCGGCGATTGGGTTGCTGTGGAGGTTCTCGGCTTTTGCGGTTTCGGTGATGGTGATTGATTTCGAAGAGGAAGATGATGATGGGTTTGATAGATCTTGGTCAAATGCTCTCGGTTTGGTGGTGTCTCGGCTGGCTGGATCGTAAGTGGTGGGTGGTGGCTCTCGGTTTGGTTTCTGGTCTCAGTTGAGGACAGGGTTTTGCTCGGTGGTGTGAGCTATGGTGAGTCTCGGTTTTGAGGCTATGGTGGTGGTGGTGATGATTCGGTTGTAGTTGGATTTTGACTGCTGGGTTGAGAGAAAATGGTGAGATCTGTGAAGAAGGAGGAGGAGTGATCTGTGCGTGGTGGCTGCTGGTTTTAGGCTTGTAATCAAACCAGTGTCGCGACGCTGAAATTGGTCGTGCGTCGCGACGCTCGGTAATTTTGAGGGATTTTTTTTTTTTTTTTTTGGCAAAACCATGTCTTGCGACAGATAAATCCATAGGGACGCGTCCCAAGAGCTGATTCCTTACTTGGCCGTCGCCTGGATCAACTTTGTATCTTCGTGATTTTGTCAAATTTTATTTTGAAATCCCGCTTGCACTGGTTTGCTTTGTCCTGAAAAATTCCTCCGTTTTTATTTTTCCTGCAAAACTAACACATAAATTAAAAAGTTCACACACAAAAATAAATTACAACAAATTGCATGGGTGCCTCCCTGCTAGCGCTAAATTTTTCGTCTTCAGCCAGACGTGACTGAAATTTATCTGTTAAGGAGGTTTCAGTGTCGTTTTGGATGTCCGATTAAAGACAATCCCGTGAGCGTTGCTTTTGAAGGGTCTCTTCCAAGGTAAAGTGGCAAAAAGAATTTTGTCTCATTCAGTGCTTGTGCCACCTTTTTGATCCTTCTTGCTCCATTGGTTCCTGAAAAGAAATAAATAAATTAGGAGGTCTCGTATGGTGCTTGACTTGGAATGGAAGTTCCATTCTTTCAAGCTTCTGGTTGATATCTTTGATTTGTACTCCCCAAAACAGCGATGTTTTTCCTGAATGCTCTGGATCTTTAATAAGGTCAGACATTTGCTCCCTCCATTTGCTCTGCTTCTTGCTCCACTTTTTCTTCACAGATGTATTTGAAAATTTCTGCATTTAGCTCTTCATCTGTCATCTGTGAAATACATGTTTCAAAATTTTCAACCTCTGGTTGTTGATTCTCCTCAGCATCCTCTTCTGCTAAAGTGTCATCGTGAAATTATCTTGAGGTATGTAGCTCTGGTTTTCTATTAAGTGTCTGATCTGATCTGTCATTCTCTGTAAAGACGCTGTTTGACTCTGAATTTGTGCATCAAATCGAGCTGTTTGTTCTCTTTGAACATGGTATCAAATGATCTTCCTCGGATGTTTCTGGTTGTTGTAGAGATCAAAGGTAGATGGTGGATAAGATGGAAAATGTGGCTCTGTGAATGTGATGGCTCATCATACCATGAAGGATTCTGATAGTTCTGCCACCCTGAATTGTAGTTGTATTCGCAATAATCGCTTGGGTGGTTACCATTACATATGTCACATCTTCCCCATTTCGTTCTGATGAGCAAATGTAGTATTGTTTGGTTCTGCATCCAGTGAAAATTGTTGGGCTGTCACAACAGCCTCAGAAAACCGAACTGTTGCTCCCAGATATTTGGGGTGTACTTCTTGTAAGGCTCGTGATCTTTCAATCTCCCAATAATGTTCCATTTTTCAATCACCTGAAAATACAATAAAGAAATAAAAATTACAAAATAAAAGAAAGAAAATTAGATATAAGTAAATTGATAGTTTCAAAATTAACAACTCAAGAAAATTAAGTCCCCGCCCCGGCAACGGCGCCAAAAACTTGACCGGCGTAACACACACGATAACGCAAGCGCACTATCGTTCAAGTAGTATAAAAATATCGATCCCACGAGGACTTAATTCCTACTGTTGTTATTAATTGTTGAATCTATTTATTTACAAATATCTAATAAATGGATAAGAGAGATATTGTTTGTTTGATTGGTTGAATGGCTTTACTAAATGATAAAATAAATAAAAAGACAAAGAAAATACTAAAGAAATAACAAAAGACACAAAGATCTAGGGTTGTGAATCCTTCTAATATCATTTAAAAGATGAAGTGGTTATTTTATGTTTGTGTAATAAATCAGTTTACTAACCTGGAACACTAAATTATGCAAAAGCCTCTGTCGATGGTCAGACGCAAATACCCAGTTTAACCCAATTGAACCATATGTCTATGTCAACCAAATTATCTGGATTCATTAAGTTTAAGTTCCAATTATGGCTACCCCCCCCACAGGTAAGTATATTCCTATCCTGTAGGAATCTATTAAAGGGTTATCTATCCTCAAGGAAGATCGTGGGCTATTAAGTCTAAGGCTGAAACCTAAAATCCCTATGTCTAGTTCATTTTAGATTTACCACATCAATCTTATTGGTGATCGACAACAAGAAGCATTAAGCTTAAGACTTAATAATAAACCTTAAATTACCCAAACTATAAAATAATCCCTTAAACCAGTGATATTAAAAATCATCACAACCCCAGATAACTAACACATAATTAGGGCTAGTAAAACATAAAAGTAAAAGACATAAAGTAAAGCTGAAAAGTAATTACAATAAAATAAAATGCTAAGGTAAAAGGAATTACTTTTACTACTACTAATTTAGATATCTCCATAAAATAATATATAAACTTGTGATAAATTAACCAACCGACCAGTCTGGCGGTATCCTGATTAAGTCAAATTAAGTCCAACCAGCCATTAAGGCGGAACCAAAAATAAATTTACCAACCGACCAGTCTGGCGGTAATCCGTGATTAGTCAGGTTTAAACCCAGATTAAAATTAAATTACCAACCGACCAATATAGCGCGGTATCCCTTATTAAGTCAATATTTTAAATAGTTAATATATTATTTTTAAGGGAGATTAATCTAAATAGCAATAGTAGAAGAATTACCTTTCACCCTAGCTGAGGAAATTACTTCAACATAGAGATAGTAAAAACTATAAAAAGTAAAAAGTAAAAATTAAATTACTATTATTACAAAACGTAATTAAAATTATTTACAAAACTAAAATTAAAAACTAAAAAAAATAAAAAAATAAAAATTCTAGAGAGAGAAACTCTCTCTTTAGAGAGAAATCAAGAGAGAGAGATAGGTCTGTTGAAATCTGAAATTTCGCGCTGAATTTATAGGCAAAAATTTCATTGTTCGCGCGTCGCGACGCCAAGGACCTCAGCGTCGCGAGGCTGGATTTGTCGACGTGGCACGATGACAGCTTGACACGTAGCGATTCGGATAAGAGGATAAGGTCGACACGTGTCATGGCGGCTAAGACTCAATTATTATGCTGACGTCATTGGTGACGTGGCACTGTTCATGACGTCATTGGTGACGTCATGATGATGTGGCATGCGCACGTTAGCGGATCTTCTGTGTGGTGACACGTGTCACGGCGCATGTTAGCAAAGTCAAACTTCTCAAATTCTGATCCGTTGACCCGGCGTACATTAGCAGATTCGGCGCATGCTGGGCGTCGCGACGCCGAAATGACGATTTTGCCCTTTTTGTCCAATTTTGTCCATTTTGCCCCAAATTGTCTCCAATGCTTTCCAAACTTTATTTATCTGCAAAATAACACAAAATACATCAAAACGTTCACAAAACTCAAGAAACTATACAAAAAATTAGGTTAAATGAGTGGGAAATAGTGACAGAAATACCACTCATCATCAACAATGCTCGTACGGAACTCATTATCTATTTTAGAATATGTAAGAGATGAATGTCGTCCGAACGGATTCCTAACCAGACCGACTATTATAACACGAGATTATCAACCAATTAACTGTTAGGGTTGGTGCTCGGAGTGAAAATCAGGATCGTATTTATGTCCGATTAATAAATACGAGCAATTCTATTTTCTAAAATATTACTAATTTAATGGTAGCACCCTTGTCATTTATACACTTATTCGATCTAATTACGATTAGATATCTGATTATGATTATATCGAAACTAAATCTGGTTTAGTGATACGTGTATATTAGACAAAGACCCTAGGAATTACAATATAGTACGCAGTTACAACGTAGTTTGTAATTAACATTGGGAAGCACACTATTAGATGTATATCCTTAAATAAAGTTCCTGGTCAAGATTCACTAACACGGGTCGGTTAGTAAAATCCGGTGAGATAAGCACATGTCGTATATCGTGACTTGGTCCGATGGTTTATCCCAATGAACCATGAGTCTTGGGAGACTCGTATAGAATGTAGGTGTCTAATTGATAAACACTGAATGACTAACTGAAGATTTCCTAATAGGTGGTACACCAACGTCAATAGGAATCTTCACGAGTTGAGCGAGCATAGTGGTCATTCGACTTGAGATACCATAGTGGGATATACGAGTTATCCTTCACACTTTGATGGCAGTCACGTCACCGATATATTCATGATCAGACCTCCGCCTATTCATTGGGTGTGGACTGATGCTCATGATATCCAGTGCGTATTAAGATAGGATCCGTCAGTCCTGTGTACAGGGCATATGCATCCTCACGTGTTTACGATCTAGTAAATCCATGGCTGTGGTATAACTTCGAAAATTAGTTCCGAGTGTTATTTAGAGATCGTAAATTGAAAGTCGATTATATTATACCGTACAGATTTGACGTTCTTAGCTATATCTCAAGTATAATATGGATAGCCTATGACGGAGGGATTATACGTATGCAATGACCTCGACTTGCATAGTTTAGCAAGATTATCCGTGGTCGTCATAATCCATGAGTGGGTGGATTATGGACACGAAATTGGATTTCGTGACGGATAAACCTAAACTTAGAGAGTCCCACAATATACAGTGTACTCGTTGAGCACTTGGGCAACGCGATATGAATAATACAGATTATTCATAATACTTCATCGGATTAAGTGAGTTAATTTGAATCGTTTAATCAGTTAAACGATAACACATGCATTATGGGATTTTTGCCAATCGTAATTATTATGTATTTGTATTTGATACATAATACGATTAGATACATATTAATTATTCGTCAAATGAGATTTTGACACATGCTATAAATATATGTATTTGTTATTTATTGTAAATAAAAACACATATATAAAAATAATTATATTAATTGATTATTTGGATATTTAATTGTTAAATATTTAAATGATTAATTAATAAAAAATTTCATAAATGTTATGAAATTTGTCCAATTATTATTTGTACACATGGCATGATTTAATTAAACTTTATTTTTCCAAATTTGATTTGTTAAGATAAAGTTTAATTTAATTAATTGATTTAATTTTTCCAAATGGACAAAATTGCCCTTTTAAAGTCGGCTAAGTGGATTTTAAATTAAATTTTTTTTTTATGTTCTTTTTCCGTTGTCTAACACAGCCGAAACCTAGCCCAAAAATAACTCCCAAATTGCCTTTGATGATTCATGGAGAAAAAGAAGAAAAATCAAGAAAAAAGACTAAGGAATTTGAGGATTAAAGCTAATTCTACAAACCCCTAAGCTTGGTAATTGTGTTACTTGTTTCTTGATGATCTAGTGAGATCTAGGGTTTCTTCTTTTGATAAATTTTTGGGGCTTTTGGTTGTGGTGGATGTAATTGGAAGTGATGAAGCATATGTGAAGTGATTTGGATGGAATTAATGTAATTATTGTCCAATTTAGTCATTTGATGACATGTTGCCATTCTAGAGTGTTATGACCACTCTTTCAATGCCTAAAATTATTCTTGGGTGATTCATATGTGGTGACTTTGATTGGTGTTATGGATTAATTGGATTAATCTTGAAAATTGGATTTAAAGCATGATATTTGGAAATTTCGGTTTCTGGATCAGATATGAGTAAACTACAAATTTTGTGATGAAAATAATGTGTTATAATGTATTGGATGTGTTTTGGGAGTTGGAACAATTTCCGGAAAGTGTTTCGGAATTGAAATAAGCGAAAATGGTGAAAAACGGCGTTACTGTGTAACTTTTGAGCCAACTAGGTGACGACTGTCCAAACAGTGAATTTGTCACTGTTCGGGCAGCCCATGAACTGCCCTAACACTATTGGGGCTGACCTGGGCAGTCTCCGTAAGTGTCGGGTGGTCGGTTTGGTCAAAAACGTGTTTTGCGTCATTTTACGGAAAAATATTTTTCGTAAAAGTTTCGCGATGTTTCCTTTAAATTTATGTCGCTATTTGATATCGATTAAATAGGTTTAGGTGAAATATGAGTAAATTATTCATATTAGATATTGAATAATTTATTCGCTATATTGAAAAAGTTTTAAATTATGATTTCGCCCAAATCGTGCTTCCGCTGTGCCCATCGCTCGAAACTCCAACAAAAATGGTATCAGAGCATGTCTGATGCTTCATCCATTACATTATTCATGCTTGATATCTGATATTTAATCCAATATTAATGTTCACACATGCATATAATCTATATATGTTTCTTGACTTTTCGGTTCTACGCTAGTGGAAATGTAACGGAAATTTAATGGTTAAATTGAGTTATGTTTTCTATAGGTAGAATTGAATTATTTAGAAAATGATTTAGATTAAAATTCAGCATTTGATGTATAGTATAACTTCCTTAGGAAAATCCCCGCTTAGAAATAAGGTTGTAAAGTGACGTGTATTGGATACATATTTCTTGGTCCGTCTTGTCAGTACGGTTTATGGGTATCTTTCTATAACTGCATCCAAGATCGTGCCAAGGCTATGAGGGTGTAGGTTATGGGATTTTATCCATGCTAATTATATTTGATACTAGACAAATTCAAGTGAAAGTGGAAATCCTGAACGTGCCAAAACTGTCAGGACTACATCGGTAGCTTGAGTTTGTCATTGACAAGTGAAGCCTTGATACACCTCCTTGTGAACGTGCCAAAGCTGTCATAACGAGAAAGAGTCAGGACCAAAATCAGGAGTCACTGGTGAGTGATTGACAATGAGTTGTCTAACTAATGAATATACGTAGGCGAGATCATGCCAAAGCTGTGAGTCAAAATATATTAATGGGATTCTACTCTCATTATGGAATTCGATTTAATTATCGAATTCTCGTTGTCCATTGGGGATTACGGTATTACGAAAAGTAGTGGGAAACATTGCTGGGTTAAAAATCCATAACTAAGGCAGTGTGTAATTTTATGGAAAATTCTGCTTCGTTTTCCTTTTATTCTATATTGTTTATAGAATTATACTTCTAATCCATTGCATGCTTATTACTTGAATAGGTTTTCTGACTTTACTTATGGTTGCGTAATTCTAGAATAGGTTCTAGAAAGACAGTAGACTTAGATATTGTTAGATTAGTTTAAACCATCGGGAACTGTTGTTCCAATTTTCTAAAAATCAAGATGGTTAGTGACTTAGTTACTAAGTCACGATTAGTAATCTAAATAGATATCTGTTTTAGGATATGATTATCTAGAGAGAATTTTTCTTATGCAGTAAGAATTGACTTGAATAGTTCATGTCTCGAGATTCTTGACTGGCATTAAGAAAAACCCCTTTAGTATTTGTTTATCTTTTAATGACGTTTCTTGGCTTTAGTGACTTTTAGAAGTCACGTGTCTGACACAGTTTGCTAATAAATCATTTTCAATTGTTGTGAATAATTGAACGCAAATTATAAAGCTTAAGAAAGTAAATGTGTATAGTTGTGTATAAAGATTATCGATTCTCATAATACGACAACTATAGGTATTTGATATCAGATCTTCCGTCTAGTTACTTAAAATAATGTTTAATAACTATTTTGATATTTGATATAAAAACTTGTGACTATTGGATAGTTACTTGTTCTGTATAAACAGTTGTTACATATTTTGATATGACTAGTAGTGTCATTAATAAAAAGATCAACATTAAGAAAATATTCGGTTGACTAAATAACTTAAAACCGTGATTTATGAGTTTTTATTACATAAGCATTAGATGCTTATTCCGTATGGTAAAGGATGGTCTGATACGAGTTCACACCATATATCCTTATCCATTTAATGAATATTGTATTCATGATATGATTGAATCTCATTTAACCGATGATCGTCATTAGACCACATATTTATTAGACTAATACATTGGATGTATGTAGTTTAATGAATTAGAAATTACCTTGGATAGTTTTCTTTACTCCGTAACTTAGTTAATGAATTGTCATGACTTAGTTGAGTGTTTCTAAAAGAATATATGTTGAACTTCTTGAATGGTTCGAGAACTTTCAATATGTTTCTGATGAAACACGGATAAAATATTTTGAATGGTTCAAAGATATTCTATTTGAAGTGTTGAAAACTATATTTTTTTTAAAAAATTCATCGTGAATCTTTGAATTGTTCAAAGATGTTTGATATGATCAAACATATGAATTTAAGGCAATTAGTTCTAAAGTTATTTAATGAATGTGATTCTTACTCAATATTAAACTTCCGCGATTCCATTTTGATGGAATTGGTCAGTGGGAGTAATTGAATCTTATATGATTTGATTCGTTGATATTGAGTGTTACCGAATTAGTTTTCGATACTCTTGGGATTATGCTCCAATAACACTAATTCATCTCTTTATTTAATATTCCATTAGTTTCTACAATTACGTATATGATATGCATAGTAGAAAATTCAAATCTTGAAAAGTTTGAGATTTGGAACTTTTTTTTGTATAATGGTTATATAATTGAAAGTACTTGCGCCTCGGAGGTACAAGTAGAGTTTATCATTTATTCTATTTAATAGAATATTGTATTCTGTTTGATAGAATATCTTTTCTACGATTCTGAGTAATTAAATTGTTTTGTTACTTGGTTGTTAATATTGGATGTTGACGATTGCAGAAAAGACTTGACTTATTGAAGTCAAATGTGAGAATGATAAGCTATAATGGAACTACGTAATTAATAAGATGAAAAGACCTTTTGTCAACTTCCATATAAGTTCAATAGGATGTCAAAATCATTTGTGAAGTATTTGATACTTAATGATTCTGTTGTTTTCTTATTGAAGAAAATTATCCTATAACTTATAGTGGGAGCGATATTTGATATCGATTTCGGAAGTTAGCATTGAACCATAGATCTAAGATTGTTCATAGTTTACTATGATCATGTTTTGAACTTGATTATGCTTTCGTTATGAATCGTTCATAAACTGTGAAAATTGTTTGTGCAGCAAAATAAAAGTGAGCTTGATAAAGGTTCGACCTTTATAGTATGACAGTGAGAAAAGTTATACTCAGTGATCTATTGTAGATTCTGAGAAAACTTGTCTCTAGTCGCACTAATTGAACGATTAAAGATCTGTTGGTTAATGTTGATATTAAACTGTGTATTTTGGCTAAAGAATGCAAAGTGGCGTTCTTGAGTGATTTCTTCGAATGAGAGATTCGTCGTGGTTTCTTTGTTTGCAGAGTTCATTCTAGAATGGCCCTAGAGTTTGTATTCTGCTAAAATCAAAGTTTGATATACTAGCTTATGGAGCCTATTGTAGACTCAGAAAAGCTTTCCGAAAATCTGTGTTCTCTAATTTGGATACAATCAGATTGTCTTATTTTATCAAAGCACAGAGAATACATATTTGTTAGTAGGGTCAGTGGGAGCGTACAAATTTCTTTCTATTGCTATATATCCTAACTACATTATCATTATTAAAGTAATAATGAGATGTTAGGAAGTAAAATGTTTACTTAAGTCCTATTTTCTCCGTGAAAACAATGGGAGTAGTCTCTGATATATTTCATATGAAGTTTTATATATGATATAAAACTAAGAGACTTGTAAGATACTCCCATTAGTCGCGTATTAGATATGATCTAATAAAGAACACAGTAAGACTATATGTATGACAGTTAGTATAACTGTTTGACAGTTAACGTGTCTTTTATATATACAGTATATCTTTCGTAAAAGATGATTCCTTTGTCGAAAGGGAGATTGATTGGAATGTCTAGTCAATCTTATGCATCATAAGATGATGGCATAATGAATACTATATTATGTGCGATTAAATATATCAATTTAATCGTAATTGTTACGAGTTATTTTGATATACTACAGACCATATGATGGATCTTGAAACATGTTATTTGTGATCTGGTGGCTCGGGCCGTGAAACGAAGCGACGGGCCGGGATCGAGAAACCTATAGCCGTGCATTTCCTTTTCTTTCTCGCCTTTTCTGGTGACCTGGGGGCTGCCGCCGGCCACCACAATGTGGAGGGGTGGCCGCGCGACTGGCAGTGGCTAGGGGCGAATTTGGGGGTGGGGGTCTAGTGGAGAGAGAGGAGAGCTTATGTTATTTGTGTAATAAGCAGTAACTATGGGTATTTATAGAAAATTTCTGAAATTTTCGTTCAGGCTCCAACGAAATTGCAAACAGATCCCTGCCATGGAACTTTCTAGAGATTTTGCATTTTGAAGCAATTCTGATGTAAATTTCGAAAACTGTTCAACATGAAAGTTGTTCGTCTCAGAAAAAAGAGTTCGATGATTTAAAAATAAGCTCAATCAGATTTCATTTTCTATCTTTATAGCCGAGACAAGATACCTTTACACGAATAACGATAAAATCAGAAATCGCGTAACCGGTTCTCGAAATCACGCGTTTTCTAACGCGATAAGTCTTCCATTTAAAATATTCTGATCTATTTTTTAACACATAAACTCTAATTTTTGATTACCATCCCGTTATAAATCCTTAACTTTAATTCAAAAATCTTCTTGTACTGTTTCGAAAAACTCAGGATATTACAGTATGTATGAATGTATGCGTGGTTTCCTAACATTCTTTCTTTATTTTTGATTACAGTACTGTGTTGCAGAGATAGAGGTGCAAGTTAGGGATCATCAGGACCTTCAACACCGATTTAAATTTTTGAGCAGGTTCTTTTCTGCTTTATGGACCTATGATAGTCCCTGGGAGGTCCATACGAAAGGGGCTGCATTCCCAGAATGCTTAGAGGGTGCCCAAGCCTGATCCTTCGACGTTCGAGGCAAATGAGGAGTCTTCTTACGAGTATGATAACTTTTTTTGTAACAAAAATTATGCTTGTAAAGAAACCTTTTGTAAGATTAACTTCGATTAATAGAAATGTCGATCATTTTCTGTTGTCTTTCAATTTACAATGTATTTTATCATCACATAATAAATATTTTTTGCAAGCTTAGAACTTATGATGCTTCTGTGTGGAATAAATATCTGGTCGTATCTCCTTTACGTCCGGCCAAATATTTTTATCAGATGGAGAAAATATCTGGTCGAATATTTAGTGATGTCTCATGGAAGTAGGATTCCTTCTGAGAGTAGAAATCTTGTCTTCATACGGCAAAACCCTCGATAATGTGAAGGATCAATTATAGAGTTTGACTAAGGAGATAGAAGGCTTGAAACTTGAGAATTATATAAGTGCCCATGCTTCTACTTGAATTGAGCCTAAAACCACTTGTTTTGTTTGCTCTGGATTTGACCATTTAACTCAGTATTTCCCTACTCTTGTCGAAATATTGAGTGTGTATAAGGAACAATGTCATGCTTTATGCAATAACCCATACACCGTTTATTTAAATACATACAATCAATGCTAGGGAACCATCCCAGTTTTGGTTGGAAAATAGAACCACAGTAGTACCCTTAGCCACAGTAGCTTAGATCTTACCTTACCACTCAATATCATGCATATGCACCTCATAGGACTTCCTTAAAGGATATAATCCAAGATTTTATAGTCTCAGAGCAAGACCAACTGAAGAAGAATAAGGAAATAAAGAGTCAAGTATCTAGATAGACCAATGCCTTATCTGTAGTTGAGACTTGAAAGTTTCTAGCCCAAGCCCAACCAAACCCTCAAGGTCAACATATGGCACATATTTCTAGTAATGGGACTAAAAAATTTAAGAAGGTCAATGCCATTACTATTTAGCTCCGCATTTACTTGAATTCTTTATCTAAATTGTATATTTAGAGCTTAGTTGCTATCATACTATTGATGTTTCATCTCATAATAAAAGGGTAATAGATTCTCCACTTTAGGCTCTTAAGCCTTATAAGGCAACACAACACTCTAATGGTAAGAACAAAAACTTAGTTTGGGAGAGAGAACCAGTAAAATTTCAATTTAAAGCTCACTTCTCTGCAGCCCTTAACTCTACATCTTTAAAATTAATCTTCCACTTCTGGATGTGATTAAACAAGTTCAAACTTATGCAAATGATTTCAAGGATTTATGCACCATTAAAAGCACCTAAAACTCCACTCATTATGCCATGAATCCACTTTATAATCAGTTTGATTATATGTTAATTAAGGGGATTGGTTGAAGTGTTGGTCCTTAATACATTATTGCCTTTTAGGACAATTGGGATGTTAATGTGTTGCAAGCTAAATAAAGTGTATTAGTGTGAGATTACATACAAATGAGTAGGATTGAAGTAGATCGAAAATATAGTTTGATTCCACTTAGGCTCTCTCGCCTCTATGCTATCATTTAATAGGATTATGATCGGAGCCATGTGGCTTTTGGCATCCCAACGCACGCATAACACGTGCCCGTGTATAGTCTACACATTATTAATAGTTCTATTATAAGGTTTGTAGAAGAAGACTTCTTTTAGAAAACACACGTGGAACATAAGAAAATGATTAAAATAATGCACCTACAGATTCAAAGAGTTGTTATTTGGTCAAGAAGATTAATTTTCTTAAAAACAGGCATTAGTGACAAACATAAATTATGCTAAATTATTGTCAAATTCACCTACAATAATTCTAGTCGAAGAGTCTTAAATTTTACAACAAATTTTTATTTAGCCACAATATTAACGTTCTTAAAGAAAGTGATTAGTGATAACTAAGAATCATGTTAAAACACAAATAATTTGTGACTATAGTCTTGCATTTAGCCATAGACACAATAATTAACAATGGTGTTATAAAATTAGTGGCAAACAGAAATCGTAGTAAATTGTGAAATACTTAAAGCGTATGGCTAAATAACTTAAGAGGAGGGGATGAATCTTAGTGTGAGCACTACAAATTTTTCCCTTACTCAACAATGGTGTTTAACTCACAGCTTAGCCCCAAGTGTATCCCAACAATCAAATATAACAAAGATTGAAGATAAAATCTCCTCCCAAATAACAAGTTCCTTAAATGAATAAATATACAAGTCTAAGAATAAATTTGAGATTGTTTTGTAAGCAAGCAAGTTAGAGCTAAAGTATATCTAATAAAGATGATCAAGAATAAATAAATGAAGTTCTAAGTGCATCAAATCGAATTTATGAATGTATTTATAGTGCCAAGCAAAAACTAACCCTTTAGGCATAAAAATTCGAATTTTACTGACCATTCTGTTGATCATATATGAAGAGGGCAGTCAACTGAAGTCCATCTGATAGTGATTTTATACAAAATTTTACACATTCGGTCAACCGAACTCACATTATGCTATCGCCTAACTCAAGAAACCACAAAATGATTTGCTTATTGATTCGTACAGACGACTTCATGGACGACCATTAAATCGGCCAAATCAAGAAACCACAAAATGGTTTGCTTACTTATTTGCGCAGACGATTTCATGGACAACCTGTAGGTCAACCGAAGTCCATAAATCTTGACAAATTATACTTTTGGCAGAAATTTCAAAACATCATGTATTTTGCAAATAAGACACATCAGTTTTGAAAATTAATAAGTTGACCCAAAAATATGATGATTAAGTTCAAGATTTCAAAACGTTTAAGAAATTATAAATTTGGCCCAAGAAGTTTAGAAATCTTAAAAATAGGTCATTTTCCGTAAAAACAAATTTAGTGATTGTTATACAAAATTTTACACATTCGGTCGACCGAACTCACATTCTGCTATGGACTGAATCAAGAAGCCACAAAATGGTTTTCTTATTGATTTGTATAGACAACTTAATGGACGATCATTAGATCGACTAAATCAAGAAACAACAAAGTGGTTTGTTTACTAATTCGCGCAGACGATTTCATGGACAACCTGTAGGTCGACTGAAGTCAACAATCTTGGAAAATTACACTTTAGGCACTGTAGACGCAGATTTTCGCACGAGGTCTACAATCAAGATTTCGTAGAGGGGCACTGGTAATCCTGCAAAACAAAGATGTAGGGTGAGCGTGGAGGGTCTACCCACCGGTGTGGTGGATGCCGTAGGCACTCCGACGCCCAAGTCAGTGATGGAAATGAGGTGCGAGAGTTGTAGAAGGAGGAGCAAGGTCAGAGGTTACCTTGATCCCCGTAGGCTGCTGTGGGAGTGCTGGAAGCTACGAGGTGAATATGATTGTGCTGTGGGTAGTAGAGCTTGGATCCCTTCCCCCCTAGACCCTCTTTGTTTATATACACGCCTTTGAGGGAGCGTGTGCATTTACTGCTCTTTGATTGCTTGTCCGTTGGGAGTCGGTTACGGTCGACTTCATGAGGGGTATTTACTGCATCTGCCTGTTGTAGGCTGGAATGGTTGGTTCTTGTTTATGAGTCTGGGCGTTAAGTGGACTGGCCCTTGGATGGTCCTTCAATTATGGGTATTGATGCTCACCGAAAATGGGCCTTCTAAACATCATTGGGCCCACTCAGACTTTATGAGAGCCGGCCCTTTGAAGGGGTGATTTGGGCCTTGATTCCTTTGTTGGGAAGTCTGGGGTGTGTTCAGCATTGGGCCTGAGGCAAAAGGTCGAGATTTCCCATGTACAAAATTTGGCCCCTACAGTTTGTCCCATACTCTCTAAGTCGAGGAGTCCTTGGCTTGGAGAATACTCATTGGTCGTGTCATCTGAACTGACTTAAGGGGATCTCTATTGCAAGCCACAATCGAGCGACTTCAGTGTTGCCAGGTCAATAGAGATGTCCCCTGCGGAAAAAAAATGTATGTTGCCTCTGGTCGTGTTCCAGGTGACTTCGCTGAAGATTGTATGTGTCTCGGTGTCAGGATGGAGTGTGGTCCGCGTTTTTCTACTACTTGGTCATCCTCCAGTCGACAATTCCATATGATGTTCCTGGATGGGCTCCATTCGTCTGGGTAGAGGCCCACTTGAGCCTCCCGATTTGCATGAATCGAGCACGGGCCAAGCCTTCAACTCGCCTTATGATCTCAAGGGGTTCGTCTGTTCATTTGATTTCCAGATAGGGCTCAAAACGAGTCTATATGTCTTTTGGATCGTAAGAAGATCTGTGGCTTCAGCTTGTCCCCCAAGAGGGACCAAATGGAGCCTACATATCGTCCGGATCAGGAGGAGGTCCATTAACTTTACTCGACTCCATCATGAGCCAATTGGGGAGTGTTCCCGTCGACTGGACTTGACGAGGCTAAGAAGACATTCGCTCATTTGGTATCGAAGAGGGACCAAACCGAGGCTACATGTCGTCTGGACCAGGAGAAGGTCCATTAACTCGACTCTATCACGAGCCAATTGGGGAGTGTTTATGTCGACTGGACTTGATGAGGCCAGGAAGACATTCGCTCATTTGTTATCGAAGAGGGACCAAACCTAGGCTACATGTCGTCTAGACCAGGAGAAGGTCCATTAACTTGACTTGGCTATGTACCAACGTAGCAAAAGTATCCAGTCAACAATGCTTCATTGTGTGCCGAGTGTCTCTTGTTTGCCTCGATTTTCCAACTTGTAATAAATGCAGCATTGGTTTCGAGGCCCTTTTTTGGCCGGAAAATGAAGGGTCACTATGTGGAAGCGTATAAGAAGCCTTGAGGGGTTTTACTTACTTCATTCGTAACAACTTCTCTCGAGTCGTAAGGTTGGAAGGCTCTCCTCGAATTTAAGGTATCCTTCTTTTCCATTCTTCATGTTATTCAATTATTCAACTTGTTTGTAGGGTATATTCAATTTGTTCTTGGCTAGAGTTAGGACTTTGATCTTTAATTTGGTTTGGGGATTTTAGGATTGTGTTTGTGTGAAACCTAGGTTTGATCCTCTGTCATATTGGTTTTAGGTTGAATCGTTGTTTGTAGGGTGAACTGTCATGCCGTCTGAAGGTTGTTCAAGCTCAAGTGATTCATTGATGGAGATATTTGTAGGCTCGCCCTTGCGGGTCGTCTCCCATTATAGTATGTATGGCAGGGATACACTGAGTGGGGGTGATGAAGATGTGTTGACTGTCGCATCAACGGAGGCTCCGGTTGGTATTCCTAAGGACGTGCCACCTCTACGATCTATTCCTGCCGAGTCGAGTGAACCCTGCATAAGTGAACCAACCAATCTTCAAACCAAAAATCCTCAAAGTAGTGTAACCGAGAGAGTCATGAGGGAGGTTGGCTTCTTCGAAAGAACGAATCGACTATAGGATTCCTGGGTGGATTGGGTTCTATGAACGTCCCTTTGCAGATGGGTTTAGGTTCCCAGTTCCAAACCTTGTGTGGGAAGTATTAGATCACTATGGAATAGCCCATTCCCATCTTATGCCAAATACATGGAGGGTCCTGATGTCGGTTGAGGTTTTAGCTTATGAGTTGGGAATCAGATTTGGAGTGAAGGACTTACTCTACACTTATTATATGAAGGAACATGTAGTGCAGAAAGGGAGATACCACTTGTTTCTTCGACAAAAGAGGGAACATTTGATTTCTGGGCTGACTACAAACGATAGAGGAGGATGGCAAAAGACTTACTTTTTTTTATAAAGGGAGACGGTGTGTTCGGGTCGACTGAGCTTGGTAGAATTCCCGAGTGTTGGGAAATTACGAGTGAGTGTTGGTCATATTATCTTCTTGCTTGTACACTCAATGTACCTCTTACGTTCTTTTCCTGTTTCTTTCGTAGGTTCAAACCACAATCGTAGCTTCGACGTGACGCCTGGGGTCGTAGCAAATACAAACTATATTCTGAGCCTTCCTCCACCTGATAGGAATTGGAGGGTGGTGTTGGCGGAGAAAAGGTTAAGGTTGACACCGCTGTGGAGAGAAGTTTTCTATCCCGAAGGTATCCCTCTACCTTTGACCAAACATATACTGACATCGTACTCATAACCTGGGCATGTCGACTCCTATACGAAGAGACTTTCTTTTTGCGGA
Source organism: Zanthoxylum bungeanum (assembly GCA_019454045.1). Classification (NCBI taxonomy): domain Eukaryota; kingdom Viridiplantae; phylum Streptophyta; class Magnoliopsida; order Sapindales; family Rutaceae; genus Zanthoxylum; species Zanthoxylum bungeanum. The sequence goes on along the minus strand of SKCR01050730.1, from coordinate 375,909 downwards.
CTCTAACCCCTGAGGAAAATTTATGCGCAGTGGAGAGGATGAGCCAATTCAGGCTACCTTCTTTCGAGGAAATGCTCGGGCGTAGGAAGAAGAATAAGACTAAACGGACGGAACTCGAAGTCATTCATGAACCCGCGCAGCCGAAGAAGGATGATGCTCCCTCAGTCCCAGCAGAACCTGTTCGCAGAACGTCGAGTGGGTCTGGGCATCCCTCTAAGAAGAGGAAGCAATTGATGGATCTTGAAGATGACCCAGAGAATTTCGTGATCAAGATACCGAGGAGCACGACTGTTATGTCGGATCCATTCAGTTTGTCCGGATTTTCCGAGGGTTTGTTGCTAGAGGAGGACGAAAGTCGAATGTTGACACTCGGGGCGCTGGAGGCTGCAAAGAGAGCCGTCTCACGGAACTACGAGGTAATAGTTTTTGATTTCAATAGTTCCTTTGGCCATTTCTCTAACCTTCTATATTGATGTTTATAGACTCTGGAGCACGCCATATTCCAGCAAAAATACGTGGAAGCGAGCTTGAGAAAGTCGAGAGATTTGGAGAAGTCCAATGCTATGCTGCGAAAAGAATTGACTGAGGCCAAAGCTACTTCTGAGGATTCCAAAAAGAAAGCAAAGAAAGCTGAGAGAGAGGTCAATGCCGTGAAAGCTAAACTGGAGACGACGTCGAATGAATTGGAGGCAGTTAAGGAAAATGTCATTGAACTGGAGGGCCAGAAGGCTGAATTGCTGGATAGGCTGGAAGGCGTGGCCATGAAGGCCATTATAAAGGACAATGGTCTCCTGATGAGGCAATTCCTGGCAGGGGAGCATAGCACTTGGAATCCTCAAAAATGGATCTTGATGAGTGAGAGGTTGGAGGCAGGGCTTTCTTTGTCGATCGAGGAAGCAGAGGTGGAAGGAGGACAGGAGGTCAGCTCCAAGGAAGCGGCCGCATAGAAGATCGGAGGGACCGTTGCCAAGAGAGTTGAAGAGGCCCCGATGACTGTTGATATTGTTGATAAGGTTTTTGAAGCCGCCATAGTAGAGTCGGGACCAGAGCCGTTAATGGAGACTGGCCCTCTTTCCCAGCCGGTCGAATCAGTTGAGCCTGTGGAAAGGCAAAGGGATTGAAATATTGATGTAGTTTTACTTTTGTTCGTAATGTCTGCTCGGCCCATTTTGTAAAGACAATGTTTTGATTGTGAATATATACTTCGATTGTCGTTTGGACATTTATTTTCCTGTCGTCTAGAATGAAGTCACATTTGTTAATAGCTCGTTTAATAGACTAAAGCAAAATTACATAAATGATATTGAAATTACATAAAGGTAAAGACTGAAACAGAAATCAAACAAACTGGTCGCCTTATTGCGGTGGAACGGCAATTTGTCGAGTGGTTATCAGTAGTACTTCTTGAGGTGAATGGCGTTTCAGCTGTTATGGACATGCCTCCCATATTCTTTTTCTAATTTGTAGGCTCTGTGGCCTACAATTTTCTTGACAATGTATGGGCCCTCCCAAGTGGGCCCGAGCTTCCCATCTCTAGCTTCCTTGGTATTTTGGAAGACTCGACGAATGACCCAGTCCCCCTCCTTGAAAGTTCTACTTCTCACAGTTTTATCGAAGTGTTTGGACATCTTCTGTCGGTACGCTACGAGCCGTACGGATGAGTCTATTGTTCGTATCCTCATCAACCCACTGGTACCATGGTGAAGGCACACAGAAGTCAGTTGGAATGACTGCCTCGGTTCCAAAGGTCAAGGAGAATGGAGTTTCGCCAGTAGACGATCTTATTATTGTTTGATATGACCATAAGACTCCCGGGAGTTCGTCCGTCCAGGCTCCTTTCGCTTTCTCCATCCTCTTCTTTAGAGTATTCATTATCATTTTATTGGAGGACTCAGCTTGTCCGTTGGCTTGTGGGTAGCGTGGGGTGGAGAAGCTGAGCTTGATTCCCCAATTCTTGCAGAAATCCTGGAAGCGGTGACTGATGAACTGGGATCCATTATCAGTGACAATCTCTCTAGGTAGGCCGAAACGACAGATAATGTTCTTCCGGATAAATCCTTGTACTTCTCGGTCCCTTATTCTCGCGAAGGCCTCTGCCTCGATCCACTTTGAATAATAGTCTGTCAATGCGAGCATGTAGATTCGTTGCCCAAGGGTGACTGGAAGCTTCCTGTAGGCATTGCATTTTCGCATGTGAAACCCGATGATGAGTCTCATTTGGAGGCACTACCTTTTGAGTCATGAAAGCCGCGGGAAACGGATATCGGAAGGGGGAATTCAGAATAAACAAGCTCACTGTCTTCGTTGGTGCTGCGTTCGTTACTTCGTTCGAACGGAAAACAGATTGCGGGCGTTCGTGCAGCGTTCGAGGGAGCGTTCGAACGGTATCGGTAATTCTGGTTTTGCTGCTAGCCTCACACCCAGCCCATTTAGCTCCCCAAAGCCCATAAAACACATCCCAAATTAAATAAATAAATATTAATTTAAATATTAAACATTAAATAAAATATTTAAACCATTTACCATTAAATAAAATATTTACCTAAACTAAAAAGAAGATATGCCTAATTAAAATCAATCTTAACCAATTAAAGCCAATCATATATTTGACTTCCTAATCTAATAAGATATTTACCAATATAAAATATTTGTATTCCTAAACCAACACCAATTAAATATTACAACTTCCTAATTTAAAATATCTTGTCCCCCCTCAATCTTGTGTATGCCTTTCTCACCTCTCCTAATTTGGAAACAAGATCCCTTCCCTTGTCAACCCTAGCCATTCTCTATATAAACAACCCCTCACCAAGGCCATTCCTCTCCTTGACACAACACAATTCACACCCAAGCTCTCCCGAAATCTCTCTAGACTCTCTCTACACACCCAAAACAGACAAAAAGAGAAAACACTTCATACACACACGAAAGAGAACAAAAGAACCTCAACCATCTCCTCTATAGCCGAATCTACCACAAGTAACCACCCTCACATCACCGAAACTACAAGCACCAAAACAACCCCTCTAAACCTCCATACATCACCGAAAATCACACAAACACAGCAGCCCAGATCCTTAAAAAAAAAACAGTAACTTAGAAACTACATAGATAATCTTAAAAATAATCACTTTTAATTGCACTAAGAACCCACACAACTTGGAATAGTTCTTTGAAACATTGAAACAGGTAGCCGTGTAGTGAGCAGCAAAACAGGAGCCGAATAGGAGCAGAACGGAGTTCGAATCGTAAGCAAAGCAGCGAAACAGTGAGCTAAGACGTTGAACCAGCTGACCAGAAAAAGTTGCGGAGCGTTACCCCCATTTCGATCTTCGTGGAACGTGAGTCCGAGAGACGGCTTAAAAGGTTAGACCTGAGGGTATCTTTCACACTTATTCTCATTTTACTTTCTGGTCATTTATTTTGATTATATTTTCTGTATTTGTGGTATCTGTGGTGTGTATGATGTATGTTGTGGGTATTGGATGAATGAGAGATGTGTCAACTCTCGCGGTATATCGGATGGAAACCCGGACATAAATTTCATAGCCGATTCCGAATGGACGGTAATATGATCTGTACTCGGGCCACAATTCCACGTACCGCTTGGGTAAACGACACCATCTTTCTTTTGTTATGTTGCTCTGTTTCATTTAGTTTGCTTACTTGAATTCAATATGTCGTTAGTTTAGCATTGATTCACCAAGCGCATGGGCTTAGTGAGTTAGTCCAAAGGTCCTCCATTTAGGAGACAAAGAGCCGAAAAGGCCACCTTCGTGACACTACTCGCTGCGCCGGTTGATGTATTGTTCGGTTGGACGCGAGATACGTTCAATCGGGCATACTTAGTTTGATATTGTTATCTTTATTTTCGTATGTATAAGTCATCGAGCGCATGGGCTTAGTAAGTGTGTTGTGAGATCCCCTATGGGGAGGGGCTAAAAGCCCCTTTACCACGATGCTTTGCCGCGCCGGTTGATGTGTGTTCGGATTGGATGTAAGGTGTGTTCAATCGGGCATACTGGTTGATATGATTGGTCTATTCTTGTATGTGTGATGTGACGCGCATGGGCTTAGCATGTTGGTCTAAAGGTCCTCTCTTTGAGAGATCAAGAGCCCCAAAAGGTCACCTTTACGGCAGTGCTTCGCCGTGCCCTTTTATTTTCTGTTTATATATTGCATCCTATTTCATGCATCAGGTCCGTGTCCGTTCGAACGCGTTCACGAACGCAACTCGAACGCGCATGTGTTTTTGCCTTATTATGTGTCAGGTCTCGTATCCGTTCGAACGCGTTTACGAACGCTACTCGAACGTGATATTCTGTCTCATTCCGTTCGAACGCGTTACGAACGCTACTCGAACGTGAGCATTCTGTTTCATTCCGTTCGAACGCGTTTACGAACGCTACTCGAACGTGAGCATTCTGTTTCATTTCCGTTCGAACGCGTTTATGAACGCTACTCGAACGTGAACATTCTGTTTCATTTCCGTTCGAACGCGTTACGAACGCTACACGAACGTGCACACACTGAACTGAGTCTGTCTTATTATATTCATTGCATAATTGCCTATGGTTGATCTTTCTTATGCAAATGTGTCACAATTCGTATGCTTATGTCATGATAACATTTGAGTATTATTTCTTGTGGTATATCGGATGGAAACCCAGACGTAAATCCGTAGCCGATTCCGAATGGACGGTAGTGCGGTCTGTACTTGGGCTACAATTCCACGTACCGCTTGGAAAGTGCCCATATGTGTGCTTGTAGGGTCAATATGTGTGCTTGTATTTTCCCGAATGTGATATGTAATTTTGTATGTTCATTGCTATCTTGAGATATATTAAGCATGCAATTTTGAATATGAGATATATGTAAAAATGTACACATAAGTTTTTATTTGCATATGAGAATTTAGAGCATGATACTCTTGGAAATAAGTGTTACTTAAGCTTAGTTAAATTATTACATGAATCCTTTCATTACAAGTGGCATAAGTAAGGGACCATTCCGAACCCACGGTTTGAGGTCTTCCTGTAGGCACTGCATTTTTACGCATAAAACCCTATGATGAGTCTCATTTTGGAGACACTACCTTTTAAGTCACGGAGGTCACGGGAAACGGACATCGGAAGGGGAAATTCTGAATAAACAAGGTTCACTGTTTTCGTTCGTGCTGCGTTCGCGTTTACGTTCGAACGTCAAACGGATTGCGAGCGTTCGTGCCGCGTTCGAGAGAAGCGTTCGAACGGTGGTCGGTAATTCGGGTTTTTTGCTGCTAGCCTCACATCCAGCCCAATTAGCCCCCCCAAGCCCATAAAACACATCTCAATTTAAATAAATAAATATTATTAAAACATTAACTAAATAATATAATTAAATTAATTAAATGATTAAATAAAACACTATATACCAAACATAAAATAAACAATTACCAACTTAAACTAAAATCATGCCTAAATTAAACAAATCACATACTAAATCAAAATATAATCATGCCTAATTAAAATCAATCAACCAATTATATTCCCAATCTAATAAGATTATTCCCAAACTTAAAATATTGTATTCCTAATCCAAGCCAATCAAATATTCAACCTTCCCTATCTAGCCAAGATTTGTCCCCCCTCAATCTTTGACTTCCCTTAACCAAACCAAATCAAATCTCTTGACTTCCCTTAACCAAACCAAATCAAATCCCTTTCCTTGTCAACCTAACCCTTTGCCTATAAAAAAAACCATTCACCAACCTTCTCAACCTTAGTCTCTAGTCGCTAGCTAGCTAGTCTCTAACTCATACACAACACACATAAAAAACTACAGGAAGAAGACACCAAAAAAACAGTAAGCAAAAGATAAAGAGGAAATAGGAGCAGAACGGAGTCCGAGCCGCAAGCAAAACAGTAAAGCCAACGAACGAGAACAGTGAACCAGTGAACCGGGAGAGTTGCGGAGCATCCACCCTTCCGACGATCGTGTACCGTACATCCGAGAGATGATTTAAAAGGTTAGACTGAGGGTACCTTTTCATTAGTTTATATTCGTTCTTTTTATTATTATTATTGAATTCTATTCGCATGAGAGTCGTTTATGGATGCATGTTGTGGGTATTGGATGAATGAGAGATGTGTCAACTCTCGCGGTATATCGGATGGAAACCCGGACATAAATTTCATAGCCGATTCCGAATGGACGGTAATATGATCTGTACTCGGGCCACAACTCCACGTACCGCTTGAGTAAACGGCACCATCTCCCTCTCGTTGTGTGTTTTTTTTGTTTATTTAGTTTTCTTTACTTGAATTCAACATGTTGCTCATTTATGTATGATTCAATCGAGCGCATGGGCTTAGTGAGTTAGTCCAAAGGTCCTCCATTTGGGAGACCAAGAGCCGAAAAGGCCACCTTTGTGACACTACTTTGCCGCGCCGGTTGATGATGTGTGCCGGTTGGATACAAGATACGTTCAATCGGACATACTTAGAATAATATGATTGTCTTTATGTGTTATATGCATGATGTGATGTGACGCGCATGAGCTTAGTATGTTGGTCTAAAGGTCCTCTCTTTGAGAGATCAAGAGCCCCAAAAGGCCACCTTTACGGCAGTACTTCGCCGCGCCCCTTTATTTTCTGTTTATGTTGCATTCCATTTTGCCTTATCATGCATCAGGTCCGTGTCTGTTCGAACGCGTTCATAAACGCAACTCGAACGCGCATACATTTTGCCTTATCATGCATCAGGTCCGTGTCCGTTCGAACGCGTTAACAAACGCAACTCGAACGCGCATACATTTTGCCTTATCATGCATCAGGTCTCATTTCCGTTCGAACGCGTTATCAAACGCTATACGAACGCGAGCATTCTGTTTCATTTACGTTCGAACGCGTTTACGAACTCTACACGAACGCGCGCATTCTGTCTCATTTACGTTCGAACGCGTTATCAAACGCTACACGAACGCGAACCTTCTGTTTACCGTTCGAACGCGTTTACGAACGCTACACGAACGCGCACACACTGAACTGAGTCTGTCTTATCATATTCATGCATAATTGCCTCTTGGTTGATCTTTCTTGTGTTATATAGCCAACCACATATTTGTATCCCTGCATTTATCCATTCTATGTGTTCTCATGAGATAGTACTCAAGCATGATTATGTTGTTCTTAGTTTTCCATATCATAGGATTGAAATATGTTCATGAGATTGCCATGTGATGTTGCATGTTGTGCTGAACTTGTTGATGTATGCATATGAATTTAGAAGCATGATACTATTGGAAATAAGTGTTACTTAAGCTTAGTTAAATTATTACATGAATCCTTTCATTACAAGTGACATAAGTAAGGGACCATTCCGAACCCAACGGTTTGAGGTCTTCCTTGCGAGGGGTGAGTGCGGCCTTAAATCTTTGTCCCGGTTCACACCGGGTGGCGACTCCATGTTATTTCATACTTCCCGACCAGGCCCCCCGAGCCTAGAGAAGAGCAAGTGTCGCCTGGATTCATGTGTGTTCCCACAGTCTGGCGACTCCACTGGGGATGTGAGAATTGGCCCCGAAATATTGTCTTGTAATGAGTGGATTTATGTTTTAATTGGCCATGTCTATAGTGGATAAGTGAGGGTTTAATCAAGGGCACTTTAAGGCTAGGTAATGGTTTGGTGTCTTCCTTCACTCACTACCTTTCTAGAAGGAAAAGCTGTGAGGATACCTACATGACCATCTACTTGTAGCCTTTGTGATGGACTAATTTGGAGGACTCGTTGTTATTCCTGACACCAAGCGATAAGAGCCTAAGAGGCTTGGGTACTTAAGTGAGCCTCGCTCCACCTTCCCTCTGGGGAATCTACAACGGGAAATCCATTTGACAGTCCGTCACACACCATAGCTCATTGCACGTACCTTAGTGTATAAAAGGGATACGCTCACTTGGTCACTTGAACCCTTGAGTGGGGAGACCTAGTTGTGGGCTATCCTTCGCCAGTGAGAGCCTTTGTCCATACTCTTGCAAACCCACCCATAGACTGGTTTATATGGTTAAAGTAGCAATTATTTCCTTGAGTATGTGCTTGTGGACCATCCTCATTTGGATGCAGTTGGACTATTGTCAGAAATGCGGGCTTGCTGGGCCATTTAAACTGGGGCAAGTTCGTACTGTATGACTATTAGGCCCAAAGCTTCTGAAATGTTGGTGGGTCATTATGTAAAAATTGTTATGTTATGTTTGCATTATCTCTCTTTTATGCTTGTGTTTGGGAACATCATCGTTTGGATTCATTTGGACTATTTGTCATAAGATATGGGCTTGTTGGGCCATTTAAACTGGGACAAGAACGTACTTTATGACAATTGGCCGAAGGCTTCTAAGTGTTGATGAGCCACTTTGTGCTTGTGTTCGGAATGTTACCATTTGGATTTAGATTTAGTTGGGCTCCTTGCCATGAGACGTGAACTTGTTGGGCCATTTAAACTGGGATGAGTTCACTCCTATGGCAGTTAGGCCAAAAACTTCTAAAATGATGATGGGCCGATTTGTGTGCAAATTTCAAAGAGTTGATATATTTCTTGTATCACATGCATCACATGTATCACATGTACCTCATGCATACATGCACCATGTTAACTCCCTTTTTGATTTAAAAGCCATCATAGATGCATGTTGGTTAGGGAAGATGACAGACTTGTCAAAAGACCAAGCAGCCACCAAGAATACTGGCAGAAGACCTAGCTCAATGGGATAGGAAACCCAATCATGCATGCATGCATACACGTAACACATTGTGCATCCCTTTTGTGTTTGTTCTGTTTTGTAATAACAGGTTTCAGAAGAGAAAAAAGAGAAAGCGGCAAAGACAAGACAACCAGAATCAGTAACATATGAGTAGTAGTTTTGGGGATGAGTCCCAGGGTCGAGGCCCACATCGTCAGAGTGTTGGAATGAATCCAGGGAATGAATCCCAGGGCCGAGGCCCACATCAGCAGAATTTTGGAATGAATCCCAGGGCCGAGGCCCGCATCAGCAGAATTTTGGAATGAATCTGAGGGTCGAGGCCCACATCAGCATCAATCTGGGGGCGAGGCCCATGTCAGTAGCAGTTGGGGCCGAGGCCCACTTCAGCAATCAGTTTTGGGGATGAGTCCCAAGGGTCGAGGCCCACACCAGCATCAATCTGGGGGCGAGAGCCCATGTCAGTAGCAGTTGGGGCCGAGGCCCACTTCAACATCAGTTTGGGGGATGAGTCTCAGGTTCGAAGCCCCAGTTAACACAGTCAGGGAACAAAGCCCAGGGGAAGAAAGCCTCATATCAGTATAAGTTTGAGAACAAAGCTCAAGGGGAAGAAAGCCTCATGTCAGTACAGTTCGGGAACAAAGCCCAGGGGAATAAAGCCTCATATCAACACAGTTCGGGAACAAAGCTCAAGGGGAAGAAAGCCTCATGTCAGTACAGTTCGGGAACAAAGCCCAGGGGAATAAAGCCTCATATCAGTACAGTTCGGGAACAAAGCCCAGGGGAATAAAGCCTCATATCAACACAGTTCGGGAACAAAACCCAAGGGAATAAAAGCCTTATATCAGTATAGTTTGAAAACAAAGCTCAAGGGGAAGAAAGCCTAATGTCGGTATAGTTCGGGAATAAAGCTCGGGAGGAATAGAGCCTCATCTCAACAGTTCGGGAATAAAGCTCGGGAGGAATAAAGCCTCATCTCAACAGTTCGAGAATAAAGCTCGGGAGGAATAGAGCCTCATCGCAACAGTTCGGGAACAAAGTACAAGGGAATATCCTCATCTCAATACAGTTCGGGAATAAAGCCCACAGTCCAAACAATCATGGAATAAAGCCCTATCTCTACACAGTCAGCAGTTCGGGAATAAAGCTCGGAGGAATAAAGCCTCATCTTAACAGTTCGGGAATAAAGCTCGGGAGGAATAAAGCCTCATCTCAATACAGTTCAGGAAGGAACAGGCCGAGAATGGCACTCCAAGAATGGAAGCACGGTTCGGGAATGAACCAGGGGTCGCAGCACCTCACCACCCAAATCAACTCAAACACGTGGTAAGTCAAGTGGCAGCTAGCGAGCCAGGTAAGTAGAAATGCATTGCATAACTTTGATAGGATTGTCACTGTTGCACATTACACAAGTCCCATCAAAGTGGGGGCGACTGTAGGCACTGCATTTTTACGCATGAAACCCTATGATGAGTCTCATTTTGGAGACACTACTTTTAAGTCACGGAGGTCACGGGAAACGGACATCGGAAGGGGAAATTCTGAATAAACAGGTTCACTGTTTTCGTTCGTGCTGCATTCGCGTTTACGTTCGAACGTCAAACGGATTGCGAGCGTTCGTGCCGCGTTCGAGGAAGCGTTCGAACGGTGTCGGTAATTCTGGTTTTGCTGCTAGCCTCACATCCAGCCCAATTAGCCCCCCCAAAGCCCATAAAACACATCTCAATTTAAATAAATAAATATTAATTAAAACATTAACTAAATAATATAATAATTAAATTAATTAAATGATTAAATAAAACATATACCAAACATAAAAAAACAATTACCAACTTAAACTAAAATCATGCCTAAATTAAACAAATCACATACTAAATCAAAATATAATCATGCCTAATTAAAATCAATCAACCAATTATATTCCCAATCTAATAAGATATTCCCAAACTTAAAATATTGTATTCCTAATCCAAGCCAATCAAATATTCAACCTTCCCTATCTAGCCAAGATTTGTCCCCCCTCAATCTTTGACTTCCCTTAACCAAACCAAATCAAATCTCTTGACTTCCCTTAACCAAACCAAATCAAATCCCTTTCCTTGTCAAACCTAACCCTTTGCCTATAAAAAGAACCATTCACCAACCTTCTCAACCTTAGTCTCTAGTCCCTAGCTAGCTAGTCTCTAACTCATACACAACACACATAAAAAACTACAGGAAGAAGACACCAAAAAACAGTAAGCAAAAGATAAAGAGGAAATAGGAGCAGAACGGAGTCCGAGCCGCAAGCAAAACAGTAAAGCCAACGAACGAGAACAGTGAACCAGTGAACCGGGAGAGTTGCGGAGCATCCACCCTTCCGACGATCGTGTACCGTACATCCGAGAGATGATTTAAAAGGTTAGACGTGAGGGTACCTTTTCATTAGTTTATATTCGTTCTTTTTATTATTATTATTGAATTCTATTCGCATGAGAGTCGTTTATGGATGCATGTTGTGGGTATTGGATGAATGAGAGATGTGTCAACTCTCGCGGTATATCGGATGGAAACCCGGACATAAATTTCATAGCCGATTCCGAATGGACGGTAATATGATCTGTACTCGGGCCACAACTCCACGTACCGCTTGAGTAAACGGCACCATCTCCCTCTCGTTGTGTTGCTTTTTGTTTATTTAGTTTTCTTTACTTGAATTCAACATGTTGCTCATTTATGTATGATTCAATCGAGCGCATGGGCTTAGTGAGTTAGTCCAAAGGTCCTCCATTTGGGAGACCAAGAGCCGAAAAGGCCACCTTTGTGACACTACTTTGCCGCGCCGGTTGATGTGTGCCCGGTTGGATACAAGATACGTTCAATCAGACATACTTAGAATAATATGATTGTCTTTATGTTTATATGCATGATGTGATGTGACGCGCATGAGCTTAGTATGTTGGTCTAAAGGTCCTCTCTTTGAGAGATCAAGAGCCCCAAAAGGCCACCTTTACGGCAGTACTTCGCCGCGCCCCTTTATTTTCTGTTTATGTATTGCATTCCATTTTGCCTTATCATGCATCAGGTCCGTGTCTGTTCGAACGCGTTCATAAACGCAACTCGAACGCGCATACATTTTGCCTTATCATGCATCAGGTCCGTGTCCGTTCGAACGCGTTAACAAACGCAACCGAACGCGCATACATTTTGCCTTATCATGCATCAGGTCTCATTTCCGTTCGAACGCGTTATCAAACGCTATACGAACGCGAGCATTCTGTTTCATTTACGTTCGAACGCGTTTACGAACGCTACACGAACGCGAGCATTCTGTCTCATTTACGTTCGAACGCGTTATCAAACGCTACACGAACGCGAACCTTCTGTTTACCGTTCGAACGCGTTTACGAACGCTACACGAACGCGCACACACTGAACTGAGTCTGTCTTATCATATTCATGCATAATTGCCTCTTGGTTGATCTTTCTTGTGTTATATAGCCAACCACATTATTTGTATCCCTGCATTTATCCATTCTATGTGTTCTCATGAGATAGTACTCAAGCATGATTATGTTGTTCTTAGTTTTCCATATCATAGGATTGAAATATGTTCATGAGATTGCCATGTGATGTTGCATGTTGTGCTGAACTTGTTGATGTATGCATATGAATTTAGAAGCATGATACTATTGGAAATAAGTGTTACTTAAGCTTAGTTAAATTATTACATGAATCCTTTCATTACAAGTGACATAAGTAAGGGACCATTCCGAACCCAACGGTTTGAGGTCTTCCCTTGCGAGGGGTGAGTGCGGCCTTAAATCTTTGTCCCGGTTCACACCGGGTGGCGACTCCATGTTATTTCATACTTCCCGACCAGGCCCCCCGAGCCTAGAGAAGAGCAAGTGTCGCCTGGATTCATGTGTTCCCACAGTCTGGCGACTCCACTGGGGATGTGAGAATTGGCCCCGAAATATTGTCTTGTAATGAGTGGATTTATGTTTTAATTGGCCATGTCTATAGTGGATAAGTGAGGGTTTAATCAAGGGCACTTAAGGCTAGGTAATGGTTTGGTGTCTTCCTTCACTCACTACCTTTCTAGAAGGAAAAGCTGTGAGGATACCTACATGACCATCTACTTGTAGCCTTTGTGATGGACTAATTTGGAGGACTCGTTGTTTATTCCTGACACCAAGCGATAAGAGCCTAAGAGGCTTGGGTACTTAAGTGAGCCTCGCTCCACCTTCCCTCTGGGGAATCTACAACGGGAAATCAATTTGACAGTCCGTCACACACCATAGCTCATTGGCACGTACCTTAGTGTATAAAAAGGGATACGCTCACTTGGTCACTTGAACCCTTGAGTGGGGAGACCTAGTTGTGGGCTATCCTTCGCCAGTGAGAGCCTTTGTCCATACTCTTGCAAACCCACCCATAGACTGGTTTATATGGTTAAAGTAGCAATTATTTCCTTGAGTATGTGCTTGTGGACCATCCTCATTTGGATGCAGTTGGACTATTGTCAGAAATGCGGGTTGCTGGGCCATTTAAACTGGGGCAAGTTCGTACTGTATGACTATTAGGCCCAAAGCTTCTGAAATGTTGGTGGGTCATTATGTAAAAATTGTTATGTTATGTTTGCATTATCTCTCTTTTATGCTTGTGTTTGGGAACATCATCGTTTGGATTCATTTGGACTATTTGTCATAAGATATGGGCTTGTTGGGCCATTTAAACTGGGACAAGAACGTACTTTATGACAATTGGGCCGAAGGCTTCTAAGTGTTGATGAGCCACTTTGTGCTTGTGTTCGGAATGTTACCATTTGGATTTAGTTGGGCTCCTTGCCATGAGACGTGAACTTGTTGGGCCATTTAAACTGGGATGAGTTCACTCCTATGGCAGTTAGGCCAAAAACTTCTAAAATGATGATGGGCCGATTTGTGTGCAAATTTCAAAGAGTTGATATATTTCTTGTATCACATGCATCACATGTATCACATGTACCTCATGCATACATGCACCATGTTAACTCCCTTTTTGATTTAAAAGCCATCATAGATGCATGTTGGTTAGGGAAGATGACAGACTTGTCAAAAGACCAAGCAGCCACCAAGAATACTGGCAGAAGACCTAGCTCAATGGGATAGGAAACCCAATCATGCATGCATGCATACACGTAACACATTGTGTATCCCTTTTGTGTTTGTTCTGTTTTGTAATAACAGGTTTCAGAAGAGAAAAAGAGAAAGCGGCAAAGACAAGACAACCAGAATCAGTAACATATGAGTAGTAGTTTTGGGGATGAGTCCCAGGGTCGAGGCCCACATCGTCAGAGTGTTGGAATGAATCCAGGGAATGAATCCCAGGGCCGAGGCCCACATCAGCAGAATTTTGGAATGAATCCCAGGGCCGAGGCCCGCATCAGCAGAATTTTGGAATGAATCTGAGGGTCGAGGCCCACATCAGCATCAATCTGGGGGCGAGGCCCATGTCAGTAGCAGTTGGGGCCGAGGCCCACTTCAGCAATCAGTTTTGGGGATGAGTCCCAAGGGTCGAGGCCCACACCAGCATCAATCTAGGGGCGAGGCCCATGTCAGTAGCAGTTGGGGCCGAGGCCCACTTCAACATCAGTTTGGGGGATGAGTCTCAGGTTCGAAGCCCACAGTTAACACAGTCAGGGAACAAAGCCCAGGGGAAGAAAGCCTCATATCAGTATAAGTTTGAGAACAAAGCTCAAGGGGAAGAAAGCCTCATGTCAGTACAGTTCGGGAACAAAGCCCAGGGGAATAAAGCCTCATATCAACACAGTTCGGGAACAAAGCTCAAGGGGAAGAAAGCCTCATGTCAGTACAGTTCGGGAACAAAGCCCAGGGGAATAAAGCCTCATATCAGTACAGTTCGGGAACAAAGCCCAGGGGAATAAAGCCTCATATCAACACAGTTCGGGAACAAAGCCCAAGGGAATAAAAGCCTTATATCAGTATAGTTTGAAAACAAAGCTCAAGGGGAAGAAAGCCTAATGTCGGTATAGTTCGGGAATAAAGCTCGGGAGGAATAGAGCCTCATCTAAACAGTTCGGGAATAAAGCTCGGGAGGAATAAAGCCTCATCTCAACAGTTCGAGAATAAAGCTCGGGAGGAATAGAGCCTCATCGCAACAGTTCGGGAACAAAGTACAAGGGAATATAGCCTCATCTCAATACAGTTCGGGAATAAAGCCCACAGTCCAAACAATCATGGAATAAAGCCCTATCTCTACACAGTCAGCAGTTCGGGAATAAAGCTCGGAGGAATAAAGCCTCATCTTAACAGTTCGGGAATAAAGCTCGGGAGGAATAAAGCCTCATCTCAATACAGTTCAGGAAGGAACAGGCCGAGAATGGCACTCCAAGAATGGAAGCACGGTTCGGGAATGAACCAGGGGTCGCAGCACCTCACCACCCAAATCAACTCAAACACGTGGTAAGTCAAGTGGCAGCTAGCGAGCCAGGTAAGTAGAAATGCATTGCATAACTTTGATAGGATTGTCACTGTTGCACATTACACAAGTCCCATCAAAGTGGGGGCGACTGTAGGCACTGCATTTTTACGCATGAAACCCTATGATGAGTCTCATTTTGGAGACACTACCTTTTAAGTCACGGAGGTCACGGGAAACGGACATCGGAAGGGGAAATTCTGAATAAACAAGGTTCACTGTTTTCGTTCGTGCTGCGTTCGCGTTTATGTTCGAACGTCAAACGGATTGCGAGCGTTCGTGCCGCGTTCGAGGAAGCGTTCGAACGGTGTCGGTAATTCTGGTTTTGCTGCTAGCCTCACATCCAGCCCAATTAGCCCCCCAAAGCCCATAAAACACATCTCAATTTAAGTAAATAAATATTAATTAAAACATTAACTAAATAATATAATAATTAAATTAATAAATGATTAAATAAAACATATACCAAACATAAAATAAACAATACCAACTTAAACTAAAATCATGCCTAAATTAAACAAATCACATACTAAATCAAAATATAATCATGCCTAATTAAAATCAATCAACCAATTATATTCCCAATCTAATAAGATTATTCCCAAACTTAAAATATTGTATTCCTAATCCAAGCCAATCAAATATTCAACCTTCCCTATCTAGCCAAGATTTGTCCCCCCTCAATCTTTGACTTCCCTTAACCAAACCAAATCAAATCTCTTGACTTCCCTTAACCAAACCAAATCAAATCCCTTTCCTTGTCAAACCTAACCCTTTGCCTATAAAAAGAACCATTCACCAACCTTCTCAACCTTAGTCTCTAGTCCCTAGCTAGCTAGTCTCTAACTCATACACAACACACATAAAAAACTACAGGAAGAAGACACCAAAAAACAGTAAGCAAAAGATAAAGAGGAAATAGGAGCAGAACGGAGTCCGAGCCGCAAGCAAAACAGTAAAGCCAACGAACGAGAACAGTGAACCAGTGAACCGGGAGAGTTGCGGAGCATCCACCCTTCCGACGATCGTGTACCGTACATCCGAGAGATGATTTAAAAGGTTAGACGTGAGGGTACCTTTTCATTAGTTTATATTCGTTCTTTTTATTATTATTATTGAATTCTATTCGCATGAGAGTCGTTTATGGATGCATGTTGTGGGTATTGGATGAATGAGAGATGTGTCAACTCTCGCGGTATATCGGATGGAAACCCGGACATAAATTTCATAGCCGATTCCGAATGGACGGTAATATGATCTGTACTCGGGCCACAACTCCACGTACCGCTTGAGTAAACGGCACCATCTCCCTCTCGTTGTGTTGCTTTTTGTTTATTTAGTTTTCTTTACTTGAATTCAACATGTTGCTCATTTATGTATGATTCAATCGAGCGCATGGGCTTAGTGAGTTAGTCCAAAGGTCCTCCATTTGGGAGACCAAGAGCCGAAAAGGCCACCTTTGTGACACTACTTTGCCGCGCCGGTTGATGTGTGCCCGGTGGATACAAGATACGTTCAATCGGACATACTTAGAATAATATGATTGTCTTTATGTTTATATGCATGATGTGATGTGACGCGCATGAGCTTAGTATGTTGGTCTAAAGGTCCTCTCTTTGAGAGATCAAGAGCCCCAAAAGGCCACCTTTACGGCAGTACTTCGCCGCGCCCCTTTATTTTCTGTTTATGTATTGCATTCCATTTTGCCTTATCATGCATCAGGTCCGTGTCCGTTCGAACGCGTTCATAAACGCAACTCGAACGCGCATACATTTTGCCTTATCATGCATCAGGTCCGTGTCCGTTCGAACGCGTTAACAAACGCAACTCGAACGCGCATACATTTTGCCTTATCATGCATCAGGTCTCATTTCCGTTCGAACGCGTTATCAAACGCTATACGAACGCGAGCATTCTGTTTCATTTACGTTCGAACGCGTTTACGAACGCTACACGAACGCGCGCATTCTGTCTCATTTACGTTCGAACGCGTTATCAAACGCTACACGAACGCGAACCTTCTGTTTACCGTTCGAACGCGTTTACGAACGCTACACGAACGCGCACACACTGAACTGAGTCTGTCTTATCATATTCATGCATAATTGCCTCTTGGTTGATCTTTCTTGTGTTATATAGCCAACCACATTATTTGTATCCCTGCATTTATCCATTCTATGTGTTCTCATGAGATAGTACTCAAGCATGATTATGTTGTTCTTAGTTTTCCATATCATAGGATTGAAATATGTTCATGAGATTGCCATGTGATGTTGCATGTTGTGCTGAACTTGTTGATGTATGCATATGAATTTAGAAGCATGATACTATTGGAAATAAGTGTTACTTAAGCTTAGTTAAATTATTACATGAATCCTTTCATTACAAGTGACATAAGTAAGGGACCATTCCGAACCCAACGGTTTGAGGTCTTCCCTTGCGAGGGGTGAGTGCGGCCTTAAATCTTTGTCCCGATTCACACCGGGTGGCGACTCCATGTTATTTCATACTTCCCGACCAGGCCCCCCGAGCCTAGAGAAGAGCAAGTGTCGCCCGGATTCATGTGTTCCCACACTTCCCTTGCGAGGGGTGAGTGCGGCCTTAAATCTTTGTCCCGGTTCACACCGGGTGGCGACTCCATGTTATGTAATCCTTCCCAACTAGGCCGCGAGCCTAGGAACGGCGTCGCTCAGTTTCTGTGTCCTACACTTCCCAACAATGTCCATTCCCAATTTCATGAACGGCCAAGGAGTTAAGGAGAGGCTAAGCTTTTCAGGTGGAAGATGAGAGACTGGTGCAAACCTTTGACATTTCTCATAATTGCGAGCATATTCAACTGCGTCGGCTCGCATCGTCGGCCAGTAATATCCAGCTGTGTGGGCTCGGAATGCAAGACTCCTCCCACCGGAGTGGTTCCCACATTGTCCTTCGTGCAGCTCAGCCAAAATGTGATGCGCCTCTTCAGGAGAGAGGCATTTGAGGTAGGGCCCGGCGAGTGACCTCCTTAACAGTTGGTTGTCGTACATGACGAAACACGCAGCCTGCTGTTTTATCTTTCGGGTGACCACTTCGTCTGTTGGAAACGATCCTTCATCCAAGTATTTGATTAGAGGTGCATCCATGAGTCAACTTATGTGATATTGGAGACGGCGCCACCTTCCATTTTTGTTATGGCTGGCCATTGCAAATACACTACTGGGATGGCTTGGATATTCCCTTCTTGTAGTATGGATCCAAGGATAGCCAGGGCATTCGCGTGGGTGTTCTCGGCTCTTGGGATCTACGAAATTTCAAATGATTCAATTGTAGACTGGACTTCTTTTACCTTAGATAAATAGGCTGCCATCTAAGCCCATCGAGCCTGGTAGGTTCCATGAAGTTGATTGACGACAAGTTATTAATCGGACGTCGCCTTCACTCTCCTCGCCCCAAACTCCTTGAGTAGTGGAAGCCCGGCTATCAGCGCTTCGTACTCGGCTTCATTATTGGTAGTTTGGAAACCACATTTGAACGCTTGTTGAATATTGTCGCCTGCAGGAGTAGTGATCACAACTCCTAACCCAGAACCACGTCTGCTGGATGAGCCATCCACCGAGAGTTTCCATACTTCTGTAGACTGGACACAATGTACCTCTTCTCTCATGCCCCCTTGTGAATTGGGACTAAAGTCTGCCACGAAATCCGCGAGAGCTTGGAACTTGATGGCGGTCTGCGGTTGATAGGTGATGTCGTATTCCCCAAGTTCAACACCCCACTTGGTCAATCTGCCGGAGAGCTCGGGCTTGTGAAGAATGCTTCGTAATGGGTAGGTGGAATACACGGTGAAAGAATGGCCCTAGAAATATGGGTGAAGCTTTCGTGCCGCCATCACCAGAGCGAGGACTAATTTCTCCATTTGAGTATACCGAGTCTCAGGGTCGAGCAAGGCTCTACTTACATAGTAAACTGGATGTTGTTGTCCTCCATATTCCCTTATCAGAACTGCATTGACTGCTTATGGCGAACTCCAAGATAAAGGTATAGCCTCTCACCGTTGACTGGCTTGGGTATGAGAGGCGGTGTGGTTAGGTACTCTTTCAATCTGGTCAAGGCATCTTCGCAGGCCGGGGTCCACTCAAATTTATTCGACTTACCGAGGGTGGAGAAAAATAAGAAGCTCTTATCGGAAGACTTAGAGATGAATCTATTGAGAGCTGCTATCTTCCCCGCAAGTCGCATGACTTCTTTTGGGTTTGTTGGGGATGGAATGTTGAGTATGGACTTTATCTACTCCGGATTGGCTTCTATTCCTCGTCGAGTGACCAGATACCCAAGGAATTTCCCCGAAGCTACACCGAAGGCACACTTGGTGGGGTTCAGTTTCATCCCATATTTCTTCATTACGTCGAATGCCTCCCGAAGGTGTTCCAGGTGCTGCTTGGCTTGTAATGACTTCACCAACATATCATCGATGTAGACCTCCATGGTTTTCCCATTCTGATGGGAAAACATCTTGTTCACAAGTCGTTGGTAGGTAGCACCCGCATTCTTCAGCCCGAATGGCATTACTTTATAGCAGTAGATCCCCTTGTTAGTGACGAAGGCTGTTTTCTCCTGATCATTCGGATGCATGAGGATCTGGTTGTAGCCTGAATACGCATCCATGAAACTAAATAATCCATCCCATGTTGTAGCGTCAACCAACGAATCAATATGTGTGAGTGGGAAGGAGTCATTTGGACATGCCTTGTTCAGGTCTTTGAAGTCAATGCAGACTCGTCATTTGCCATTCTTCTTCCGTACGACCATGACGTTGGCGAGCCAGTCTGGGTACTACACTTCTTTGACTGCTCCATTCTCCAATAACTCCTGAACTTCCTCGTCGATGACCCGGTTCCTTTCTAGAGAAAACTTCATCCTCTTTTGATTAGCAGACAGGTAGGTCGGATCCACATGTAGCTCGTGTGTCATCAATTCTGGGTTTATCCGTGTCATATCTCCATGCAATCATGGTGCTCTGAAGGAAATCCACCAGTTCGGTGTGTCGCACCGGATCGAGGTCGGCTCCAACTTGGGTCTTGTGGTACGGGTAGTGTGGGTGAATCTGGACCTCGTCGAGTTCCTCCACTTTTGGCACATCTGCGTAGTCTCGATAAGATCCTTCCTGTAATTGCTATGCCGACTGGGATTTAGGCTTTAGGGTGGTTTGGTAGCAAGCCCTGGAAGTAAGTTGATCCCCTCCAATCTCTTGGACTCCCTCATTTAGTTGGAAATTTCAACACCTGGTGGTAAGTGGATGAAACAGCTCGTATCTCGTGGATCCACGGTCGTCCCATTATCAGATTGTAGGCTAAAGGGCAATCAAGGACCAAGAACGTAATCATTTTATTGATTCCCCCTGCGTATACTGGGAGATAGATTTCCCCTATAGTGAATTTCTGCTCCCCGCTGAAGCCTATCAAAGCCGTAGACCGACGATTTAATTTCTCCAATCCTCTTCCCATGTCATTGAGGGCCGCTAGAAAGATGATGTTGGCTGATGATCCAGTGTCAACTACCACTCTCTTGATCATGAAGTTGGCCACTTGCAGGGATATCACCAAGGCGTCATGTGAAATGGTATTAAGGGGGAATATCGGTAACCCATCGGAATAGTGGAAAATCAAAATTTTCCGATTTCAAAACTTTTTCTTGGATCAATTAAATAAACTTATTTATTTAATTATCCAATTATCAAATTCTGAAAAATTTACAAGAGATCAAATTTCTTGGTATTTACCGAATTGCCCCAAAACTTTGTAAATTGATTATTTTAGCCCAAAAATTATCAAATATAATTTTGGATGATTCTAAATCATTTCTAAAATGTTTTTCAACACATCTAGTGCATCAAAATCAGATTACACATAAATCCCCAATTTTTTCTGAAATTGCCGAGCGACCCATAAATTTTCAATTAATTGTGATTTGGTCATTTTTGTTAAAAACAAGCCAAGATCAAATCCAATCAACCTAAAATTTTACATGCATCATATTCATACTATAATACATCACATATATGAACCCTAATTTTTCAATTTTATCAAATTGTCCAATTTCACCAAATTTACAAAATCCAACACTTTAATCCATTCAATACTTCACCAATATAGCCTCACCACTTTGAAACAATTCTAGGTCACCAAGGAGTGGCTTACCAACTCTAGAATGGCAACTTGATTTTCCAAAAATCAAAAGTAAAGCTTTGAAACCATTTCAAGCTTACTTACATGCACACATCTTTCATTCAAGTTCACAACAACTAAAACACAAACTATAAGTAGAGAGACAAGATCAAAGAAACACAACATGAAGCTGAGCATGTTAGAAACATTTTTCATATTGGAAGATTTGAAAGAAAACTTACAAAACCTTAAGATTTCCAAGTATTTCCTTCTTTTCTTAAAACTTTTCTCTCAACCACTTTTGTGTTTCTTTTGTATCTAATGAACTTGTTAAACCTTAAAAGATGAAACAAAACAATTTATACTCCACAAATTTAGCCTTGGCCGAAATTTAAGGTGTATATACTAATATCTAGATATTTTTCATTTCAATTAATTTTGCTTTATCAACTTGCTTAATCATCATCAAAACATTTAATGATTTAAAGTAAGTCAACAATTGCAACTCAAAAATATAACACTTATATTTAATTTAAGGGTATGGCCGAATTTGACATTAATGAAAGGAAATTGATATTTTCAATTTTAACAATTTAAAATAAATATCCAAGGAAGTCAAATCCAATTTGACAACATTTTCCTTTAATGTAAAGTCAAAAATTTACACTAATAATCATTTCCTAACTTTATCATTTCATAAGATATTTATATTTTAAATATATTAATTATTTAACAATTAAATATTTAAATAATTATTTAAATACAAATATCTCAAATATATGTATTATATTTACTTTAAATATCTCAAATACATATATAAATGATATATGTCAAATACATTTATTTAACAATTTATTAATGTGTATTTAATAATATCATATATTAAATACAAATACACATTAATTAGGAAATGACGGTTCGGCCCGTTTGCATGTATTTTTCGTTTAACAGTTAAACGATTTATAAATAATCACCATTATTCATAAAAGTTGCCCTAGTGCTCTACGAGTATATTTCATTAGTGAGACTCTCTAGATTCAGGTATATCCGTCATAAAATCTAATTTCGTGTCGATAATTTACCCACCCGTAAATTATGACGACCACAAATAAACTAGCTGAATCATACAGGTCGAGGTCATTGCATACCTATAATCCCTCCGTCACAGGTATCCGGATAATCCCAGAGATATAGATGTAAACCTCAAATCTCTATAGGTATTATCACGTCGACGTATCTATTAGCAATCTCTAAATAACATTCGGAACTTACTTCCGAAGTATACTGTGGCCACAGATTTAACAGACTGCTAATCATATATGGACTACCTATGCTTTGTACACAGAACTGACGGATCCAATCTTGATACACACAGGATATCCTGAGGATCGGTCCACACCCAACGAACAGGCGGAGGTCTGATCTAAATAGATCGGTGACGTGACTACCATCTAAGTGTGGAGGATGTCTCATACATCCACAGTGGTATCTCAAGTCGAAGGACCACTGTGCTACTCAAGCCAAAGATTCTTATTGACGTTGGTGTACCATCCATTAAGAATCTTTGGTGAGTCGTTCAGTGTTTATCTATTATAAATACCTACACGTCTATA
Source organism: Zanthoxylum bungeanum (assembly GCA_019454045.1). Lineage (NCBI taxonomy): Eukaryota > Viridiplantae > Streptophyta > Magnoliopsida > Sapindales > Rutaceae > Zanthoxylum > Zanthoxylum bungeanum. The sequence continues at coordinate 352,959 of SKCR01050730.1, read as the reverse complement.
CGAGTCTCCCTAGACTCATGGTTCATTGGGATAAACCATCGGACCAAGTCTCGATATACGACATGTACTGGTCTCAACGGATTTGACTAACCGTCCCGTGTTAGTGAATATTGACCAGAAACTATATTTGATAATATACATTTAGCAGTGACACTTCCCAATGTCAATTACAAACTACCTTTGTAACTGTGTACTGCAATATATATTATCGGGCATTTGTCTAATATATACATATCACTAAACCATATTTAGTTTCAATCTAATCGTAATCAGATCGAATACGTATATAAAAACAAGAGGTGCAACCATAAATAAGTAATATTATGGAAAAATGGGATGTTCGTATTCATGAATCAGACATAAATACAGTCCGGATTGGCGTTCTGAGCACCAACCCCAAAAATTTCTCCCACTTGCTCTAGTGCCAATCCACGATATCATATACACATCTCAATGTGTATCGTATGCACATGGCCCTCAAAAGCTCACCCAGTACTCAAGAGGTAGGCAACAAGAAGCAGGTCCGCTATGACATATTGAGTTTGTCAAACAAACTCCATCGTTCCCATAGCCATCATCATTCATATTTTGTAGAATCTAAATTATACATTAATATGACTCTGATGCTACATCAGTATTGTGCTACAGCTACTGAGTTGTCCAAGTATTTAGGGATCAAATCCAAAATACTATGCGGACAACCGCAAGCACAACACCAATATAAAACTTCTAATTTATAAGGTCACTATGCAACTTCATAAGTCAATACTTCATAAGTTGCATCTAATTCCACTGAATAGTAGAATCCTTCGTGACACTCCCACTGCATCTTTTGTGACTCTTTATGACGTAGACTGTCTAACGTCATAATTAGTCTCAAAACTAATATGACCCTAATGGTTGCAGACTGTATTCTCCATGAATTAGAAACTCGTTCTTAATATCTCAAAGATCACAAAGAACGTGTTTCAAGATCCATCATATGGTCTATAGGATATGAAAATAACTCGTAACAATTACGATTAAATCGATATCTTTAATCGCACATAAGAAAGTATTCATTATGTCATCATCAAATGATACATAAGATTGATTAGACATTCTAATCAATATTTCTTTCGAAAAAGGAATCATCATTTACGAAAGATGAATACTATATACAAGACACACATTAACTGTCAAACAGTTATACTAACTGTCAAACAGTTATACTAACTGTCATACAGATAGCCTTGTTGTGTCTTTTATTAGATCATATCTAATGCATGACTTAATATGAGTATCTCACAAGTCTCTTAGTTTTATATCTTATATAAAACTTTATATCAAATATAACAGAGACTACTCCCACTGCTTTCACGGAGTAAAGAAGACTTAGGTAAACCTTTTACCTTACAAACATCTCATTATTACTATAATAATGATAATGTTGTTAGGATATATAACACTAGAAAGTAATTTGTACGCTCCCTCTAACCCTTTTATCACATATGTATTCTCTATACTTTGACAAGATCAGACAATCTGACGATATCAAAAATAGAGAACACAGATTTCTGGAAGACTTATCCGAGTCTACAATAGGCTCTATAAGCTAGCACACTAAACTGCAATCTCATCAGAACACAAACTCTAGGGCCATTCCAGAACGAACTCTTCAAATGAAGAAATCACAACTGATCTCTTATCTGAATAAGTCATTCAAAAAATGCCACTTTGCATTCTTTAGCTAAAATGTACAGTTTAATATCAACATTAACCAATATATCTTTAATTGTTCAATTAGCGTGACTAGAGATAAGTTTTCTCAGAATCTACAATAGATTGCTGAGTATAACTTTTCTCATTGTCATACTGTAAAGGTCAAACCTTTAATAAGCTCACACAGCTTTCGCTGCGTAAACAATTAGCACATATCATGAACTTATTCATAGTGAAAGCTTAATCAAGTTCAAAACTTGATCGTAGTAAGCTATGAACAATCTTAGATATATGGTTCAATGGTGAACTTCCAGAATCGATATCAAATATCGCTTCTATTATAAGTTATAGGATAATTTTATTCGGTAAGAAAACAACAGAACCATTAAGTATCAAATACTCGTAAATGATTCTGATATCCTATTAGACTTATATAGAAGATGTATAAGGGTTGTTTCATCTTATTAATTACGTAGTTCCATTTATAATTTATCATTCTCACATTTGACTTCAATAAGTCAAGTATTTTCTACAATAATTAACATCCGATGTTACACACCAAGTGATAAAATAATTTTATTACTTAGGATCGTAGGAAAGATATTCTATTAAATAGAATAAAATATTCTATTAAACAGAATAAACGATCAACTTTTACTTATACCTTAGAGGTGTAAGTAATTTCCATTATATAACTATTATATAAAAGAAAGATTCAAATCTCAAACTTTTCAAGATTCATATTTTCTACATATACATATCATATATGTAACTGTAGAAATTAATGGAACCTAAATTAAAAAGATGAACTAGTGTTACTGGAGCATAACCCCAAGAGTATTGAAACTAATTCGGTAACATTCAATATCAAACGAATCAAATCATATAAGATTCAACTGCTCCCACTACTCAATTCCATCAAGATGGAATCGTGGAAGAATAATATTGAATGAGAATCATATTCACTGAATATCTTTAGAATTAATTGCCATAAATTCATATGTTTGATCGTATCAAAGATCTTTGAACAATTCAAACACTTGTTATGAATTTTAAGGATCACGTTTTCAAAATTTCAGATTGAATATATTTGAACTAGTCAAATATGTTCAATCTGCGTTTCAGTAGAACAGATTGAAAGTTCTTGATCATTTCAAGACGTTCAATATGTGTTCCTTCTGAAACACGTAACTAAGTTATGAAAATTCATCAACTAAGTTACGAAAAAAAAAACTACCTTAAGCAATTAAAATTCATTAAACTACATACATCTAATGTATCCGTTTAATAAATCTGGTGGTCCAATGACAAATCATTGGTTAAACGAGATTTTAATCACCTTCCCGAATACAATATTCATTAAATGGATAAAGATACGTGGTGTGATCTCGTATCAAACAATCATTTACCATACGGAATAAGCATCCAATGCTCAAGTGATAAAATCTCATAAAGCACCATTCTAAATTATTTACTTTACCGAATAATTTTTCTTAATGTTTATCTCTATGTCAATGACACTACTAGTTATATTTAAAATATATAACAATTGTTTATAAAGAACAAGAAACTATCCAATAGTCGCAAGTTCCGATATCAAATATCAAAATAATCATTAACTAACATTTTAAATAACTAGACGGGAGATCTGGCATCCAATACCTATAGTTGTAGTATTGTGAAAATCGATATTTTCTATACACAACTATACGTATCTCCTTTCTTTAGCTTTAATATTTGCATTCAACTATTCACAGCAATTGCAAATAACTGATTAGCAAATTGTGTCAAACACATTGCCTCTAAAGGTAATTAAAGCTAAGAAACGTCATTACTAGATAAACAAATACCTAATGGGGCTTTCTTAATGCCAGTCAAGAATCTCGAGACATGAACTAATTCAAGTCAATTCTTACTGTATAAGAAACTATTCTCTCTAAAGTATTATATCCTAAAAGGGATATCTATCTAGATTATCTATCATGACTTAGAAACTAAGTCATTTACCATCTTGATTTTTGAAGAAAATCGGAACAACAGTTCCCGATGGTTTAGACCAATCTAATAATATCCTAGTCTAGTAGTATCTAGAACCTATTCTAGAATAACTGCAACCAAGAGTCAAGTCAGATAACATATCAAAATATGTGTGCAGTGAATTAAAAGTTTAATTCTATCTAATATAGATTAAGGAAAACAAACAAGCGGCTATTTCCATAATAATACACACTGCCTAAGTTATAGAATATTTTAAACTTAGCAGTGCCTCCCACTATTTTACGTAATACCGTAATCCCCAACGGAAAAATGAGAATTCAATAATTAAATCGAATTCCATAATGGGAAGTGGACCCCATGAATATATTTCGACTCACAGCAGAGGCACGGTCTCGCCTACGTATATTCACAGGTAGACAACTCATTTGTCAATCACTCAATAGTGACTCCGAGGTTCCGATCCTGGTCGTTTCTCGTTATCGCTGCTAAGGCAGGCCCACAAGGAGATATACCAAGGTTAAACTCGTCAATGATAAACTCAAGTTACTTGCGTAACCTTGACAGCTAGGGCACGTTCAGGATTCCGCTTTCGCTTGAATTTATCTAGTATCTTATATACATCCGGCATAAATAAATCTCTATCGGATACACCCTCACAGCAGAGGCACGGTCTTGGATGTAGTCACGGAAAAATATTTATAAACCGTATTGACAAGACGGACAAAGAAACAAATATTCCAAATACCAGTTACTTTAAAACCTTATTAAGCGGGGATATTCCATAAAGTGTCATACACTTTAAATTTAATCAAATTAAAAGAAAGTATGCATGTATCAAGTAAAGAAAAGAACAAACATTAGATTTTAAAGGGCTAATCATATCTGGGGGTTCCAGAATCAGACTCGCTCTGATACCATTTTGAAGGGGTATTAAGGGGGAATATCGGTAACGCAGCGGAATAGTGGAAAATCAAAATTTTCCGATTTCAAAACTTTTTATCGGATCAATTAAATAAACTTATTTATTTAATTATCCAATTATAAAATTCTGAAAAATTACACAAGAGATCAAATTTCTTGGTAATTACCGAATTGCCCCAAAACTTTGTAAATTGATTATTTTAGCCCAAAAATTATCAAGTATAATTTTGGATGATTCTAAATCATTTATAAAATGTTTTTCAACACATCTAGTGCATCAAAATCAGATTTCACACAAATCCCTGATTTTTTCTGAAATTGCCGAGAGACCCACAAATTTTCAATTAATTGCGATTTGGTCATTTTTGTTCAAAACAAGCCAAGACCAAATCCAATCAACCTAAAATTTTACATGCATCATATTCATACTATAATACATCACATATATGAAAAACCCCAAATTTGGAGTGGGTTATGAACCCTAATTTTTCAATTTTATCAAATTGTCCAATTTCACCAAATTTACAAAATCCAACACTTTAATCCATTCAATACTTCACCAATATAGCCTCACCACTTTGAAACAATTCTAGGTCACCAAGGAGTGGCATACCAACTCTAGAATGGCAACTTGATTTTCCAAAAATCAAAAGTAAAGCTTTGAAACCATTTCAAGCTTACTTACATGCACACATCTTTCATTCAAGTTCACAACAACTAAAACACAAACTATAAGTAGAGAGACAATATCAAAGAAACACAAGATGAAGCTGAGCATGTTAGAAACATTTTTCATGTTGGAAGATTTGAAAGAAAACTTACAAAACCTTAAGATTTCCAAGCTTTTCCTTCTTTTCTTCAAACTTTTCTCTCAACCACTTTTGTGTTTCTTTTGTATCTAATGAACTTGTTAAACCCTAAAAGATGAAACAAAGCAATATATACTCCACAAATTTAGCCTTGGCCGAAATTTAAGGTGTATATACTAATATCTAGATATTTTTCATTTCATTTAATTTTGCTTTATCAACTTGCTTTAATCATCATCAAACCATTTAATGATTTAAAGTAAGTCAACAATTGCAACTCAAAAATATAACACTTATATTTAATTTAAGGGTATGGCCGAATTTGACATTAATGAAAGGAAATTGATATTTTCAATTTTAACAATTTAAAATAAATATCCAAGGAAGTCAAATCCAATTTGACAACATTTTCCTTTAATGTAAAGTCAAACATTTACACTAATAATCATTTCCTAACTTTATCATTTCATAAGATATTTATATTTTAATTATATTAATTATTTAACAATTAAATAATTAATTAATTATTTAAATACAAATATCTCAAATATATGTATTATATTTATTTTAAATATCTCAAATACATATATAAATGATATATGTCAAATACATTTATTTAACAATTTATTAATGTGTATTTAATAATATCATATATTAAATACAAATACACATTAATTAGGAAATGACGGTTCGGTCCGTTTGCATGTATTTTTCGTTTAACAGTTAAACGATTTATAAATAATCACCATTATTCATAAAAGTTGCCCTAGTGCTCTACGAGTATATTTCATTAGTAAGACTCTCTAGATTCTGGTATATCCGTAACAAAATCTAATTTTTTGTCCATAATTTACCCACCGGAGTGGTTCCCACATTGTCCTTCGTGCAGCTCAGCCAAAACGTGATGCGCCTCTTCAGGAGAGAGGCATTTGAGGTAGGGCCCGACGAGTGACCTCCTTAACAGTTGGTTGTCGTACTGGACGAAACACACAGTCTGTTGTTTTATCTTTCGGGTGACCACTTCGTCTATTGGCAACGATCCTTCATCCAAGTATTTGATTAGAGGTGCATCCATGAGTCGACTTGTGTGATATTGGAGACGGCGCCACCTTCCATTTTTGTTATGGCTGGCCATTGCAAATACGCTACTGGGATGGCTTGGATATTCCCTTCTTGTAGTATGGATCCGTGGGTAGCCAGGGCATCAGCGTGGGTGTTCTCGGCTCTTGGGATCTGTGAAATTTCAAATGATTCAAATGTAGACTGGACTTCTTTTACCTTAGATAAATAGGCTGCCATCTAAGCCCATCGAGCCTGGTAGGTTCCATGAAGTTGATTGACGACAAGTTGTGAATCGAACGTCGCCTTCACACTCATCGCCCCAAACTCCTTGAGTAGTGCAAGCCCGGCTATCAGCGCTTCGTAATCGGCTTCATTGTTGGTAGTTTGGAAACCACATTTGAACGCTTGTTGAATATTGTCTCTTGCAGGAGTAGTGATCACAACTCCTAACCCGGAACCACGTCTGCTCGATGAGCCATCCACCGAGAGTTTCCACACTTCTGTAGACTGGACACAATGTACCTCTTCTCTCATACCCCCTTGTGAATTGGGACTAAAGTCTGCACGAAATCTGCGAGAGCTTGGAACTTGATGGCGGTCTGCGGTTGATAGGTGATGTCGTATTCCCCAAGTTCAACACTTGGTCAATCTGCCGGATAGCTCGGGCTTGTGAATATGCTTCGTAATGGGTAGGTGGAATACACGGTGAAAGGATGGCCCTGAAAATATGGGAGAAGCTTTCGTGCCGCCATCACCAGAGCGAGGACTAATTTCTCCATTTGAGTATACCGAGTCTTAGGGTCGAGCAGGGCTCTACTTACGTAGTAGACTGGATGCTGTTGTCCTCCATCTTCCCTTATCAGAACTGCACTGACTGCTTATGGCGAACTCCAAGATAAAGGTATAGCCTCTCACCGTTGACTGGCTTGGATATGAGAGGCAGTGTGGTCAGGTACTCTTTCAATCTGGTCAAGGCTTCTTCACAGGCCGGGGTCCACTCAAATTTATTCGACTTACCTAGGGTGGAGAAAAACAAGAAGCTCTTATCGGAAGACTTGGAGATGAATCTATTGAGAGCCGCTATCTTCCCCGCAAGTTGCACGACTTCTTTTGGGTTTGTTGGGGATGGAATGTTGAGTATGGACTTTATATACTCCGGATTGGCTTCTATTCCTCGTCGAGTGACCATGTACCCAAGGAATTTCCCCGAAGCTACACCGAAGGCACACTTGGTGGGGTTCAGTTTCATCCCATATTTCTTCATTACGTCGAATGCCTCCCGAAGGTGTTCCAGGTGCTTTTTGGCTTGTAATGACTTCACCAACATATCATCGATGTAGACCTCCATGGTTTTCCCAATCTGATGGGAAAACATCTTATTCACAAGTCATTGGTAGGTAGCACCCGCATTCTTCAGCCCGAATGGCATTACTTTATAGCAGTAGATCCCCCTGTTAGTGACGAAGGCTGTTTTCTCCTGATCATTCGGATGTATGAGGATCTGGTTGTAGCCTGAATACGCATCCATGAAACTTAATAATCCATGCCCTGTTGTAGCGTCGACCAACAAATCAATATGTGGGAGTGGGAAGGAGTCATTTGGACATGCCTTGTTTAGGTCTTTGAAGTCAATGTAGACTCGCCATTTTCCATTCTTCTTCCGTACGACCATGACGTTGGCGAGCCAGTCCGGGTACTGCACTTCTTTGACTGCTCCATTCTCCAATAACTCATGAACTTCCTCGTCGATGACCCGGTTCCTTTCTGGAGAAAACTTCCTCCTCTTTTGCTTAACGGACGGGTAGGTCGGATCTACATGTAGCTCGTGTGTCATCAATTCTGGGTCTATCCGTGTCATATCTCCATGCGACCAAGCGAAGCAATCATGGTGCTTCTTAAGGAAATCCACCAGTTCGGTGCGTCGCACCGGATCGAGGTCGGCTCCAACTTGGGTCTTGTGGTACGGGTAGTGTGGGTGAATCTGGACCTCGTCGAGTTCCTCCACTTTTGGCACATCTGCGTAGTCTCGATAAGATCCTTCATGTAATTGCTATGCCGACTGGGATTTAGGCTTTAGGGTGGTTTGGTAGCAAGCCCTGGATGTAAGTTGATCCCCTCCAATCTCTTGGACTCCCCCATTTAGTTGGAAACTTCAACAACTGGTGGTAAGTGGATGAAATAGCTCGCATCTCGTGGATCCACGGTCGTCCCATTATCAGATTGTAGGCTGAAGGGCAATCAAGGACCAGGAACGTAATCATTTTATTGATTCCCCCTGCGTATACTGGGAGATAGATTTCCCCTATAGTGAATTTCTGCTCCCCGCTGAAGCCTATCAAAGCCGTAGACCGACGATTAAATTTCTCCAATCCTCTTCCCATGTCATTGAGGGCCGCTAGAAAGATGATGTTGGCTGATGATCCAGTGTCCCCAAGGCGTCATGTGAAAGGGTATTAAGGGGGAATATCGGTAACGCAGCGGAATAGTGGAAAATCAAAATTTTCCGATTTCAAAACTTTTTCTCGGATCAATTAAATAAACTTATTTATTTAATTATCCAATTATCAAATTCTGAAAAATTACACAAGAGATCAAATTTCTTGGTAATTACCGAATTGCCCCAAAACTTTGTAAATTGATTATTTTAGCCCAAAAATTATCAAATATAATTTTGGATGATTCTAAATCATTTCTAAAATGTTTTTCAACACATCTAGTGCATCAAAATCAGATTTCACACAAATCCCCAATTTTTTCTGAAATTGCCGAGCGACCTATAAATTTTCAATTAATTGTGATTTGGTCATTTTTGTTCAAAACAAGCCAAGATCAAATCCAATCAACCTAAAATCTTACATGCATCATAGTCATACTGTAATACATCACATATAAGAAAAGACCCAAATTTGTAGTGGGTTATGAACCCTAATTTTTCAATTTTATCAAATTATCCAATTTCACCAAATTTACAAAATCCAACACTTTAATCCATTAAATAAATCACCAATCTAGCCTCACCACTTTGAAACAATTCTAGGTCACCAAGGAGTGGCATACCAACTCTAGAATGGAAACTTGATTTTCCAAAAATCAAAAGTAAAGCTTTGAAACCCTTTCAAGCTTACTTACATGCACACATCTTTCATTCAAGTTCACAACAACTAAAACACAAACTATAAGTAGAGAGACAACATCAAAGTATCACAAGATGAAGCTAAGCATGTTAGAAACATTTTTCATGTTGGAAGATTTGAAAGAAAACTTACAAAACCTTAAGATTTCAAAGTTTTTCCTTCTTTTCTTCAAACTTTTCTCTCAACCACTTTTGTGTTTCTTTTGTATCTAATGAACTTGTTAAACCTTAAAAGATGAAACAAAACAATTTATACTCCACAAATTTAGCCTTGGCCGAAATTTAAGGTGTATATACTAATATCTATATATTTTTCATTTCATTTAATTTTGCTTTATCAACTTGCTTAATCATCATCAAAACATTTAATGATTTAAAGTAAGTCAACAATTGCAACTCAAAAATATAACACTTATATTTAATTTAAGGGTATGGCCGAATTTGACATTAATGAAAGGAAATTGATATTTTCAATTTTAACAATTTAAAATAAATATCCAAGGAAGTCAAATCCAATTTGACAACATTTTCCTTTAATGTAAAGTCAAAAATTTACACTAATAATCATTTCCTAACTTTATCATTTCATAAGATATTTATATTTTAAATATATTAATTATTTAACAATTAAATAATTAAATAATTATTTAAATACAAATATCTCAAATATATGTATTATATTTACTTTAAATATCTCAAATACATATATAAATTATATATGTCAAATACATTTATTTAACAATTTATTATTGTGTATTTAATAATAACATATATTAAATACAAATACACATTAATTAGGAAATGACGGTTCGGCCCGTTTGCATGTATTTTTCGTTTAACAGTTAAACGATTTATAAATAATCACCATTATTCATAAAAGTTGCCCTAGTGCTCTACGAGTATATTTCATTAGTGAGACTCTCTAGATTCAGGTATATCCGTCATAAAATCTAATTTCGTGTCCATAATTTACCCACCCGTAAATTATGACGACCACGAATAAACTAGCTGAATCATACAGGTCGAGGTCATTGCATACGTATAATCCCTCCGTCACAGGTATCCGGATAATCCCAGAGATATAGATGGAAACTTTAAATCTCTATAGGTATTATCACGTCGACGTATCTATTAGCAATCTCTAAATAACATTCGGAACTTACTTCCGAAGTACACTATGGCCACAGATTTAACAGACTGCTAATCATATATGGACTACCTATGCTTTGTACACAGAACTGACGGATCCTATCTTGATACACACAGGATATCCTGAGGATCGGTCCACACCCAACGAACAGGCGGAGGTCTGATCTAAATAGATCGGTGACGTGACTGCCATCTAAGTGTGGAGAATGTCTCATACATCCACAGTGGTATCTCAAGTCGAAGGACCACTATGCTACTCAACCCGAGAAGATTCTTATTGACGTTGGTGTACCATCCATTAAGAATCTTTGATGAGTCATTCAGTGTTTATCTATTATAAACACCTACACGTCTATATGAGTCTCCCTAGACTCATGGTTCATTGGGATAAACCATCGGACCAAGTCTCGATATACGACATGTACTGGTCTCAACGGATTTGACTAACCGACCCATGTTAGTGAATCTTGACCAAAAACTATATTTGATAATATACATTTAGCAGTGACACTTCCCAATGTCAATTACAAACTACCTTTGTAACTGTGTACTGCAATATATATTATCGGGCATTTGTCTAATATATACATATCACTAAACCATATTTAGTTTCAATCTAATCGTAATCATATCGAATACATATATAAAAACAAGAGGTGCAACCATAAATAAGTAATATTATGGAAAAAATAGGATGTTCGTATTCATGAATCAGACATAAATACGGTCCGTATTGGCGCTCTGAGCACCAACCCCAACATCATGGTAGGGGTTCATATGACTGGATACTCTGTCATCCGAGAACTCAATCGTTAATCTAGTGTAGTCTCCTGCTACAGTCTCCTCGTGGTCTGAGGCGACAGAAGACACTATCATGGTTTGTCATTTCATTGCTGAATAAGAGACCCCACTTACTTCTGATCCTCCTGAGATAAGGTTGACGGTGTTGTTGATTGGTGGAGGGGGAATTGGGGCTTCTCCTCTATCGTCTCTTTCTTCTCTTCGGGCCGATGTAGCTTTCCCTTTCACCGTAAGCAGGTCTTTTAAGTGTCATTTTTTTAGCAGTTCCAGGACTTCCAACCTTAGTAATATGCAGTCGGTCATCATGTGCCTGTAGTCTAAGTGGAATTCGCACCATCTACTGGTATCTTTCTTCTCGGAGTCTTCCTTGGAGCGTGGAGGTCACTTCACTTTATTCCCAATCTTCTTGAGGACTGAGACGAGTTCACCCGGTGATATGGTGAAGTTGTAGTCTGGGAGTCTAGGTGCACCATTAGGGGTTCTCTCTCTTCTGTCATAAGCAATTGGCTCGCGATTGGGGGCCCTATCATAGGGGCGGGAATCCCTTGGACGATATGTTCTTCGGTCAGTTGTATGCCAGTCCCTCATACCGAATTCTTTCGGTCATCTGGATGGGCGTGTTCTCTTCTCTTGTAGACTGGAAGAAATTTCCCTTCTAGCATTCCTCTTATTCTCTTCCCATGTGATCTCCGTTCGAGCTCTGGCCAAGGCCTGGTCCATGGTGTAGCATCAGTTCTTCATTAGCTTTTTGTAGAGGCCGCTATCAGCCAACAACCCATTACAAAATGCTTCTACCGCTGTCGGCTGGTGGAGATCTGAGATAGCAATCATTTCCTTGTTGAAGCGTGAGACGTAGCTTCATAGAGACTCTCCCTTCCGTTGTTGTATCGTATTGAAGTCGTTTGTGGTCTTCTCGAACTCGCATGAACTAGCGAAGTGTCCCACGAACTTTTCTGCCAATTCTTTGTAGGATCCTATCGATCGGTATGGTAAATTTATAAACCATGTGAGGGCTGGACCGGCCAATGTCTCTCCGAATCCTCTACACATTCCTGCTTCCCTCTGGTGTGGAGAAAGGCCTGTGGAAATCATCTTGTACTTGTAATGGATTATGTGGTTGTTGGGGTCGGTTGATCCATCGTTCAATTTCATTTCAGGAGGGCTAAACTTTCATGGGAGCTCGACCGAGTTGATCCATTCGACGAAGTGAGTATCTGTCAGGGTTCCTGCTCTGCTTTTCCTCAAAAGGTAGCCTGGCTCCAGGTAGGCTAGACAGAATTGCTTCCTTGAATTCCTCATTTTCCTTGCGCATGAACGAGGCTGTCATTGTTGTTGGTTCGGCTGGAGGGACTTGTTGGTTTCTCCCGTGTCTAATCGGATGATCTTCGGAAAGGGGACCCTCGTTTCCCTCATTGCTTGGTGTCTCCACCGAATTAGGCTGGCGACCTGGTACTACGGGGGATTTTGTCGGCTCTACTCAGCTACGAGTGGACGAAAGACGCTCCAACTATCTTTGGAGGTCGCTATTGGTATTCTTCATGGCCAAATTTTCCTCTTCTAGTACGTGTAGGCGTTCCTAGAGAATGGCCAACTGGTTGGCTATAGGATCTGAAGGTTCGCTACCTGAAGCCATAATGATGCTTACAAGTTCCATGTAGGCTGAATGGGAGCTTTGTTTGCTATAAACCGCTAGGGCCCCACGGTGGGCGCCAAACTGTAGACGCAGATTTTCGTATGAGGTCTACAATCGAGATTTCGTAGAGGGGCACTAGCGATCCTGTAAAACAAAGATGTAGGGTGAGCGTGGAGGGTCTACCCACCGGTGTGGTGGATGCCGTAGGCACTCCGACGCCCAAGTCAGTGATGGAAATGAGGTGCGAGAGTCTTAGAAGGAGGAGCAAGGTCAGAGGTTACCTTGATCCCTGTAGGCTGCTGTGAGTGCGATAAGTGGGAGTGATGAAAGCTATGAGGTGAATATGATTGTACTGTGGGTAGTAGAGCTTGGATCCCTTTCCCCCTGGACCCTCTTCGTTTATATACACGCCTTTGAGGGAGCGTGTGCATTTACTGCTCTTTGATTGCTTGTCCGTTGAGAGTCGGTTACGGTCGACTTCATGAGGGGTATTTACTGCATCTGCCCGTTGTAGGCTGGAACGGCTGGTTCTTGTTTATGAGCCTGGGCGTTAAGTGGACTGGCCCTTGGATGGTCATTCGGTTATGGGTATTGATGCTCACCGAAAATGGGCTTTCTAAACATCCTTGGGTCCACTCAAACTTTATGAGAGCTGGCCTTTTGAAGGGGTGATTTGGGCCTGGATCCCTTTGTTGGGAAGTCTGGGGTGTGTTCAGCATTGGGCCTGAGGCAAAAGGTCGAGATTGCCCCTGTACAAAATTTGGCCCGTACAGGCACAAATTTCAAAACTTCACTGATTTTTCAAATAAGACCAATAAGTTTTAAAAATTAATAAGTTGACCTAAAACAATGATGATTAAGTTTAAGATTTCAAAACGTTTAAGAAATTACAGATTTGGCCCAAGAAATTTGGAAATCTTAAAAATATGTCATTTTCCGTAAAAATAAGTTTTGACTCATGTGATGAATTATGTGTATGAGGTATATTTTAGTTGAGCTCTTAAGTAATTAGGATGCATAATCAATAATAAAATGAACTTTATAAAACTAAAAGTGATATGCTAGTTTCTTGAATCTCGTGTCTTCCATTACTATCTTGATTTGATATGTTCAGAATAGAATTCTCATCTTTCTCTTGACGTCGTTTGTTATCATCAAAATCAAGATGAGTTTGTGACCTTTAGTTCAATAAATCGTTAAGTTCTCCTATAAATTATTTTGCGCATGATGATTCTACATTTACCTATAAATTTATAATTTAGCAATGATAATTAACATTTCCAAATAGAGTAATTAGTGACAAAATAACTTCGTCGCAAAAGGTTGTCACATTACACTGTAGTTATATTCGTAGCTAATAGGGTATTATTTAGCCATAAAACCAGTTTTTACGATGAAGATAGTGACAAATATTTCGTCTAGAATGATGATAAGATGACATATGTAATAACTTGTGTTGACGGCTGATTTTGGTCTCAATGGCAATAAGGGTTTTTTACCCTTGAGACAATCCTCCTCCAACTGTGAATTTGTTTTGTTTATGGGAAACCAAAAGCAAATTTGGCAAAAGACAGATAAATGCACCAATCAACAAAGAAATTTAACGTGGTTCGGCGGATTAGATCTAGCCTACGTCCACAGGCACAGAACGGGCGATATTTTATTACCGAAATATGTTTTTTCTGGTCTGTCTTGTGTTTACAAGCCTAATTCCCATTCTACCTTTTACGTACGCTTTCCCCCTTATTTATACTAGTAAAGAAATCAGTTTTCATTTCCATAAGGATTCCTAGTTGAAACTACCTTCACTTCCTTTATCCTATTAGGACATTGACTTATCAATTTTTCCCCATGAAAGTAGGATAACTTATCTTCTTATCCGTAAAAATATGATGCCTTATCTTCTGGATATTATCTCGCCATATTCTCGGTATTCATGTGGTCGGTCATAATGGTCCTTTGGACTGGGAATGCTTCTATCGACCTGATAGTGCCAGATCATCCGGTCTGGAGTGGTCGGTTACCGATCACAAAGTGCTCGGCCCCTTACTGTTGGCTTTTAGTGGTCGGGTCGGCATTAATGATCTTGACCAAGAAGGGAATTACCTCTTTACCCCTGCCGTGCTGCTTTAAATATCAAAGGACCTGAAAATACCACCAACATCTGTCCCCTAGTTCTCGGTTCCAACAAGTGTACGAGTTGGTGCCGGGAACTTATATAAAAAGAGTGGTATTTGCTGATGAACTGGTGGCCAATTTTTGAAGGAGAAAATTCATCGGCCTACACTTATCTCATCCTCGGTCTGACTAAGGTGTTCGACCTGACTTTCTTTCAGACGAAGCGAAATCCCTTTATTGCCCTTCTGTAAACCGCCCCTTGAGACGCGCAACCGTCACATCCTCTTAAATGCCCATCAGATCACTTTTAGGGTTTGACGGGAGCCTGCCACTTGTCAACCATCTGTCGTTCTCCCATCAAAAAGTAAACAATCTGACCGCCATTGCCGACTCAAAGGACGCCCAATCTCAGCCGTCCGTCCAATTCTGAAAGATCATTTAAAAAATGACATGTGGCGTATATCTGACGCTTTCGTTCAATCCAACGGTCACAAATGCATCGAACAGATTATAATAAAACGGAGTAAACACTGTTGCCTTCTTTCACGAACACTTCGAACTTTCCCAACCGTGAGAGCTCCTCTTTCCCGACTGTGACCAATGAACTCAAAGAACAACCAGATCGCACCGAGCAATCTTCAATCCTTCCGAAAGAAACAAGTAAGTCTTCTGAACGACCTCCTTGCTTTGCTTTTCATGAGTTGTGAATCCTGTTTTTTTTCTTGTGTGTTTGGCTTTATGTTGCTAGGGAGAGATTTATGGCTTGATTGATGTTGTTAGGGCATTTAGAACCCACAGGTTTAGTCTTCCCGGAATTAGCTATAGTCTGACCTTCCCCCCTTTTTTATTTCTCAGATGTCAGGGATGTCTGACAACGGGTCTTCCTCAGCAAACTCTGTTAAACCTTCGATTCCTTCTGCCGTAGAGCTCTCCTCGAGCTCGGGGGCACCAAGCGTAGAGGACATCGACACTACTCCCACTCCTTCCGAAGTTGAAGAAGACACTTATCATCATAGAGTTCCACGAAAGGACCCAGAGCCCGGTGATTTTGACTGCTCGGCTTTGGACATGGACCGTCATTCCAAGATAACTGAAGACGATATAGCGCTGCTCTGGCAGCGATATGATATTCTGATAGACATTGCCCTAGAAGTTCCTGGCCCATTGGATCGTGCTAGCCAATCTGATGAGGGCTCGGTGGCTCTTCTTCCGGCTTTCTTTGAGTGTGGACTTCACCTGCCAATTCAACGCTATTTTTCCTGGATGCTGGCCAAGATGGAGATCGCCCCTTGTCAATTAAGTTTGAATAGTTGGAGGATCTTGGCCGGGCTACATGTGATTTAGCATCGGGCGGGACTCGGCGAACCATGTCTCGAAGAAGCGAAGAGGTTGTATCGATTGAAGGCCAACCCAAGAACACACCATGGTTGGTACTACCTTTCTGCTTATGCCGATTCGTCAAACATCGTCGGCAAACTCCCCGACTCCAACAAAAACTTCAAAGATTTATAGTTCTGGGCCACGAGAGATTGGGGACGGGTCCTGAGATCCTACGAAGAGGAGATTTCCGTCCCGGATATCTTCAGAGCGGGAGGTTAGGAATCTAACCCTTAGCGTTCCGGCTCTTGATTTTACGATAGGTTTCTAACTTCTTTGGCTCTTCCCAGCTTGTTGGAGGGATGCTCCCAAGGTCTCCCATCAGGTCCGGACGCGGGTGCGCTGGGCTCGGCGGTACACCGACCATTGGAAGAAGTTAGTTAATGACGAGACCTTTGTCGCGTCGGGTCTCATTCAGATCGTTCCTCCGAAGGTTCCGGGGCAGATAGGTAGGCTTCATTAACCATCTAACCAATCCCATTGTTTGTTTAGCATGATGATGATTTAAATTTGCTCAGATTTTGGACTGACCACTCTTTTTGCCTT
Organism: Zanthoxylum bungeanum; assembly: GCA_019454045.1. Taxonomy (NCBI): domain Eukaryota; kingdom Viridiplantae; phylum Streptophyta; class Magnoliopsida; order Sapindales; family Rutaceae; genus Zanthoxylum; species Zanthoxylum bungeanum. The sequence continues at coordinate 335,711 of SKCR01050730.1, read as the reverse complement.
TGTTTTTGCAGGAATGTCGAAGAGGCCAAAATTCCTTGATCAATTGGCTGGTGTGACAAAGAAAACCGGCCATACTGGGGTCGGGTCCTCCCGGAAACGGCCAGCAACTGTTGAGGCCAAAAAAGCGACTGAAGAGGCAGCCCTATCTGTTGGTTATTATCTAGGTCCCAAGATCAAACAAGACATGAAAACAATGTGTGAACACATCAACAGAGGTAGCGGAATACTCACATCGATCGGTTGAGTCGATTTGGAGACGAATGAAGCCCAAAATGCTCACTGCTTCATGCGTGAACTGCAGCAGTCCACTGCCCACTTTCTTCTATTTTTGAGCTGCGAAACAGAGCTCCAAGCCTCGTCTAACGGATCCCGGCTCATGGGCGAACCTCCCTACCACCTTCGCAAGACTCGTAAGTGTGCTAGCACTTGATTTCTCACCATGAAAAACCACTCTTGCTTCCCTTTTATTCACGCCATTTTGCTTCAAAAACAGTGAGCATTTTTCAGTTTGGGCGCGGGAAGAAAGAGAGAAAATGAGAGAGATGAAAGATGTGTTAAGTTGTAAATGAAATGCATTTCAATATATCTTATATACTTGTGTGAAATTCACTTTAATTTCACTTGCATTTGCCTTTAATTTGAATTCAAAAGTCAAAAAAGGTAAACATTATGCACATCATTTACACATCTTGTCCATCACTATTCATATCACCTTTATTAAAGTGACATGTTGTCAAGTCACATCACTCTAAGTGACAAGTGATTTGACGCTTGATGCGACTGATTGATTTGACGCTTGATGCGACTTGCGATGTCGCACTCGAATTCGAAATACGAATGCGCTCGCAATCACACTCGGGCTCGGGTTCGCTAATTCCAAATTAACGATTTTTCCGTCGCGTCGTAATTAAATGATTACGCCTAGCGAATTCACTATTCACGTCGCTAACGAATTAATTCCAAATTAATTCGTTCGCCCGAATTAAATCTAATTTTAATTCCGCGTCGAAATCTAATTTCGTTTAATATATCGAATATATTAATTTACCGATTAATTCCAAATTAATCGTTATCTCTCTCTAGAAGATATTTTATCCTAGATAAAATATCTCCGTAATTAATCCTAGATTAATTTTCTCTCTCTTCTATATAATCCCAGATTATTCAAGAGTGCGAGTTTGTGCGTCATCGGTGGATTATCGGGAAGCGACCCATGAGATCCCCGGATAAGTGGCAGTAAATACGGTCGTCGGAGTATCCGAATCACGTACGTACCAAGTACTACGTTTTACCGATTTACGAGACAAGGTCGACTCCTAGCAAGCACCAAGTCTACCCAATTCTCCCGGACATATCCATTTAAGAATATAAAGATCTGTATCAAGCGTTGTTGGGGTTGGTGCTCAGAGCGCCAATTCGGACCGTATTTATGTATGATTCATGAATACGAACATCCCCTTATTCCATAATATACTTATTTATGGTTGCACCTCTTGTTCTTATATACGTATTCGATCTGATTACGATTAGATTGAAACTAAATGTGGTTTAGTGATATGTATATATTATACAAAGGCCCGATAATATATAATGCAGTACACAGTTACAAAGTTAGTTTGTAATTGACATTGGGAAGTGTCACTGCTATATGTATATTATCAAACATAGTTCCTGGTCAAGATTTGCTAACACGGGTCGGTTAGTCAAATCCGTTGAGACCAGTATATGTCGTATATCGAGACTTGGTCCGATGGTTTATCCCAATGAACCATGAGTCTAGGGAGACTCGTATAGACATGTAGGTGTTTATAATGGATAAACACTGAACGGCTCACCGAAGATTCTTAATGGATGGTACGCCAACGTCAATAAGAATCTTCTCGGGTTGAGTAGCATAGTGGTCCTTCGACTTGAGACACCACTGTGGATGTATGAGACATCCTCCACACTTAGATGGCAGTCACGTCACCGATCTATTTAGATCAGACCTCCGCCTGTTCGTTGGGTGTGGATCGATCCTCAGGATATCCTGTGTGTGTCAAGATAGGATCCGTCAGTTCTGTGTACAGAGCATAGGTAGTCCATATATTTTTAGCAGTCTGTTAAATCTGTGGCCACAGTATACTTCAGAAGTAAGTTCCAAATGTTATTTAGAGATTGCTAATAGATACGTCGACGAGATAATACCTATAGAGATTTGACGTTTACATCTATCTCTGGGATTATCTGGATACCTGTGACGGAGGGATTATACGTATGCAATGACCTCGACCGTATGATTCAGCTAGTTTATCCGTGATCGTCATAATCTACGGGTGGATAGATTATGTACATGAAATTGGATTTCATGACGGATATACCTGAATCTAGAGAGTCTCAATAATGAAACATACTCGTAGAGCACTAGAGCAACATTTATGAATAATGATGATTATTTATAAATCGTTTAATCGTTAAACGAAAAATACATGCGAACGGGCCGAACCGTCATTTCCTAATTAATGTGTATTTGTATTTAATATATGATATTATTAAATACACATTAATAAATAGTCAAATAAAGGTATTTGACATATATCATCAATATATGTATTTGAGATATTTAAAGTAAATATAATACATATATTTGATATATTTGTATTTAATTAATTAATAATTATTTAATTGTTAAATGATTAATATAATTAAAATATAAATATATCACCAAATGATAAAGTTAGGAAATGATTATAAGTTGCAATTGTTGACTTATACATTAAAGGAAAAGGTTGTCAAATTGATTTTGACTTCTTAAGATATTTGTTCAAAATTGTTTGAAAAATAAAAATATTTTTTCCTTTATTTTCCATTAATTTCGGCCAATACACTTTAAAATATAAGTGTTATATTTTTTCTAAGTTGCATTTGTTGACTAAATTAAATATCTTTAAAGTTGTTTTAGATATTTAACCAAGTTGAACAAATGAAATACAAATGAAGATGAAATTAATATTCTTGCATTTCTTTAGTGAAATTCGGCCAAGGCCTTCTTTGGCCAAGTATATATTCATTTCATTTCATTTGAAATGTTAACCTAATACACTTTAAGAAAACTCCATTAATGGTGACAAAGGAAGCTTGTGAGAAAGAAAGAAGAAATCAAAGAAAGCTTAGATTTTAGTAAGTTTCCAACTTGCTATTAGAAAGGAAAATGTTCCTTAGGATCTAGGCTTTAACATATGATGTTCTTAGGTTATTTCTTTCTTTATTCCTTGTGTTTTTGTTGATGGAAGTTTTGATGGAAGTGTTGAGCATGTATAAGGAGAGAAAGCTTGTGACTATTGTAGTTATAAGTATTCTTTTATGGTTTTGGAAACCTTGTTGCTAATCTAGAGTTGTTGACCCACTCTTAGATGACCTAGATTTGATCTTGAGTTGTTTCATTGTGTTGAGACTTTGATTGGATGGAAGAAACATGATATTTAAGTAATTGATTTAACCAATTTGGTCCAATTTGTCCAATTTGAAATTGAAAAATTAGGGTTCATGACCAATTCCAAATTTGGGCATTTTCATATATGTTGTGCATTTGGGTGTGTATATGATGCATGCAAAGTTTCATGTTGATTGGATTACATCTTGATGTGTTTTGAGCATGAAATGACAAAGTGCACAATTTGCACCAAATGGTGCATTCGGCCAAGCACTTGAATTTTGGGTTTTTTGTAGCTTTTGGTGTTTTGATGTTTTGAACATGCTAAGTTCATCTTAGAAATGATTTAGAATCATTCAAAATTGATTGGATCAATTTCGGACTAAAATGGACAAAATACCATATAAGGGTAATTTGGTAATTTCACTTGAATATGATTCATTTGAAATTTTGTTTCATAATTTGATTATTGGGCAATTAAATAAATATGTTTATTTAATTAATCCAAGAAAAAGTTTTGAAATCAGAAGATACGATCTTTTGCCGCTTCCGCTGCGTTACCGGATTCTGCCCCTAAAAACCCCTACAAAATGGTATCAGAGCGAGTTTGATTCTAGGCCTCCATATATGATTAGCTTGTTTTATTCAATGTTTAATCATGTTTTCTTGACTATATACATGCTGGTGTAATCTAATTTGATTAGATTTAGGGTGTATGACACTTAATGAAATATCCCCGCTTAATAAGGTTTTATAGTAACTAGTATTTGGAATACTTGTTTCTTGGTCCGTCTTGTCAATACGGTTTATAAATATCTTTTCGTTGACTACATCCGAGACCGTGCCTCTGCTGTGAGGATGTAGCTGATAGAAATTTATTTATGCCGAATGTATATTAGATACTAGATAAATTCAAGCGAAAGCGGAATCCTGAACGTGCCCTAGCTGTCAGGGTTACGCAAGTAACTTGAGTTTATCATTGACAAGTTTAACCTTGGTACGTCTCCTTGTGGGCCTGCCTTCGCAGCGACAATGAGAAACGGCCAGGACCGGAACCTTGGAGTCACTAGTGAGTGATTGACAATTAGTTGTCTACCTGTGAATATACGTCGGCGAGACCGTGCCTCTGCTGTGAGTCGAAATATATTCATGGGGTCCTCTTCCCATTATGGAATTCGATTTAATTATTGAATTCTCGTCTTTCCGTTGGGGATTACGGCATTACGTAAAAATAGTGGGAGGCACTGCTAAGTTTAAAATATTCCATAACTTAGGCAGTGTATGTTATTATGGAAATTGCCGCTTGTTTGTTTCCTTATTCTATTGTATATAGAATTAAACTTTTATTTACTGCACACATATTTTGATATGTTATCTGACTAGACTCTTGGTTGCAGTTATTCTAGAATAGGTTCTAGATACTAATAGACTAGGATATTATTAGATTAGTCTAAACCATCGGGAACTGTGTTCCGATTTTCTTGAAAAATAAAGATGGTTAATGACTTAGTTTCTAAGTCATGATAGATAATCTAGATAGATATCCCCTTTAGGATATAATACTTTAGAGACAATAGTTTCTTATGCAGTAAGATTGACTTGAATTAGTTCATGTCTCGAGATTCTTGACTGGCATTTAGAAAGCCCTATTAGGTATTTGTTTATCTAGTAATGACGTTTCTAAGCTTTAATTACCTTTAGAGGTAATGTGTCTGACACAATTTGCTAATCAGTTATTTACAATTGTTGTGAATAGTTGAATGCAAATAGTAAAGCTAAAGAAAGGAGATGCGTATATTTGTGTATAGAAAATATCGATTTTCACAATACTACAACTATAGGTATTGGATACCAGATCTCCCGTCTAGTTATTTGAAATATTGGTTAACGATTGTTTTGATATTTGATATCGGAACTTGCGACTATTGGATAGTCACTTGTTCTTTATAAACAATTGTTACATATTTTATAATAACTAGTAGTGTCATTGACGTAGAGATAAACATTAAGAAAAATTATTCGGTAAAGTAAATAATTTAGAACGGTGCTTTATGAATTTAATCACTTAAGCATTGGATGCTCATTCCGTATGGTAAAGGATGGTTTGATACTAGATCACACCACACATCCTTATCCATTTAATGAATATTGTATTCAGGAAAGTGATTAAGATCTCGTTTAACCAATGATTGTCATTGGACCACCAAATTTATTTAACTGATACATTGGATGTATGTAGTTTAATAAATAATAATTGCTTAAGGTAGTTTTCTTTATTTCGTAACTTAGTTGATGAATTGTCATAACTTAGTTACGTGTTTCTGAAGGAACACATATTGAAAGTCTTGAAAGTATCAAGACTTTCAATCTGTTCTGATGAAACGTAGATTGAACATTTTTGACTTGTTCAAATATATTCAATCTAAAGTTTTGAGAACTTGATCCTCAAAATTCATTACATGTCTTTGAACTGTTCAAAGATCTTTGATACGATCAAACGTATGAATTTAAAGCAATTAGTTCTAAGGTTATTTAGTGAATATGATTCATATTCAATATTATTCTTCCACGATTCCATCTTGATGGAATTGAGTAGTGGGAGCAATCGAATCTTATATGATTTGATTCGTTTGATATTGAATGTTACCGAATTAGTTTCAATACTCTTGGGGTTATACTCCAGTAACACTAATTCATCTCTTTAATTAATGTTCCATTATTTTCTACAGTTGCATATATGATATGTATAGGTAGAAAATTTGAATCTTGAAAAGTTTGAGATTTCAATCTTTCTTTTATATAATAGTTATATATGGAAATTACTTACACCTCGGAGGTATAAGTAAAATTTTATCGTTTATTCTGTTTAATAGAATATTGTATTCTATTTAATAGAATATCTTTCCTACGATTCTAAGTAATAAAATCGTTTTATTACTTGGTGTGTAACATCAGATGTTAACTATTGTAGAAAAGACTTGACTTATTGAAGTCAAATGTGAGAATGATAAATATAAATGGAACTATGTAATTAATAAGATGAAACAACCCTTATACATCTTCCGTACAAGTCCAATAGGATAACAGAATCATTCACGAGTATTTGATACTTAATGGTTCCGTTGTTTTCTTATGAAGAAAAATTATCCTATAACTTTTAATGGAAGCGATATTTGATATCGATTCTGGAAGTTCACCATTGAACCATAGATCTAAGATTGTTCATAGCTTACTACGATCAAGTTTTGAACTTGATTACGCTTTCATTATGAATTAGTTCATGATATGTGCTAATTGTTTGCGCAGCGAAAGCATTGTGAGCTTATTAAAGGTTTGACCTTTATAGTATGACAGTGAGAAAAGTTATACTCAGCAATCTATTGTAGATTCTGAGAAAACTTATCTCTAGTCACACTAATTGAACAATTAAAGATATATTGGTTAATGTTGATAATAAACTGTATATTTTAGCTAAAGAATGCAAAGTGGCGTTTTTGGATGACTTATTCAGATAAGAGATCAGTTGTGATTTCCTTATTTGAAGAGTTCATTCTGAAATGGCCCTAGAGTTTGTGTTCTGCTGAGATCGCAGTTTAGTGTGCTAGCTTATAGAGCCTATTGTAGACTCGGATAAGTCTTCCAGAAGTATGTGTTCTCTATTTTTGATATCGTCAGATTGTCTGATCTTGTCAAAGTATATAGAATACATATGTGATTAGAAGGGTTAGTGGGAGCGTACATATTACTTTCTAGTGTTATATATCTTAACGACATTGTCATTATTATAGTAATAATGAGATGTTTATGAGGTAAAAGATTTACCTAAGTCTTCTTTACTCCGTGATAAAAGTGGGAGTAGTCTCTTTATATACGATATAAAGTTTTATATAAGATATAAAACCAAGAGACTTGTGAGATACTCCTATTAGTCGTACATTAGATGATCTAATGAAAGACATAACAAGGCTATCTGTATGACAGTTAGTATAACTGTTCGACAGTTATTGTGTGTCTTATATAAAGTATTCATTTTCGTAAAGGATGATTCCTTTTTCGAAAGAGATATTGATTAGAATGTCTAATCAATCTTATGTATCATTTGATGATGACATAATAAATACTTATATATGTGCGATTATAGATATTGATTTAATCGTAATTGTTACGAGTTATTTTGACATCCTATAGACCATATGATGGATCTTGAAACACGTTCTTTGTGATCTTTGAGATATTAAGAACGAGTTTCTAATTCATGGAGAATATAGTCTGCAACCATTAGGGTCATATTAGTTTTGAGACTAATTATGACGTTAGACATCTACGTCATAAAGAGTCAGAAAAGATGCAGTGGGAGTGTCACGAAGGATTCTACTATTTAGTGGAATCAAATGCAACTTTTGAAGTATTGACTTATGAAGTTGCATAGTGACCTTATAAAATAGAAGTTTTGAATTGTTATTGTGCTTGCGGTTGTCTTCATAGTATTTTGGATTTGATCCTTAAATACTTGGACAACTCAGTAGCTGTAGCACAATACTGATGTAGCATCAGAGTCATATTAATGTATAATCTAGATTCTACAAAATATGAATGATGCTGACTATGGGAAACGATAGAGTTTGTTTGACAAACTCAATATGTCATAGCGGACTTTTTTTTGTTGCCTACCTCTTAAGTACTGGGTGAGCTTTTGAGGACCATGTGCATACGATGCACATTGAGATGAGTATATGATACCGTGGATTGGCACTAGAGCAAGTGGGAGAAATTGTTGGGGTTGGTGCTCAGAGCGCCAATCCGGACCGTATTTATGTCTGATTCATGAATACGAACATCCCCTTATTCCATAATATTACTTATTTATGGTTGCACCTCTTGTTCTTATATACGTATTCGATCTGATTACGATTAGATTGAAACTAAATGTGGTTTAGTGATATGTATATATTAGACAAAGGCCCGATAATATATAATGCAGTACACAGTTACAAAGTTAGTTTGTAATTGACATTGGGAAGTGTCACTGCTATATGTATATATCAAACATAGTTCCTGGTCAAGATTTGCTAACACGGGTCGGTTAGTCAAATCCGTTGAGACCAGTACATGTCGTATATCGAGACTTGGTCCGATGGTTTATCCCAATGAACCATGAGTCTAGGGAGACTCGTATAGACGTGTAGGTGTTTATATGGATAAACACTGAACGGCTCACCGAAGATTCTTAATGGATGGTACCAACGTCAATAAGAATCTTCTCGGGTTGAGTAGCATAGTGGTCCTTCGACTTGAGACACCACTGTGGATGTATGAGACATCCTCCACACTTAGATGGCAGTCACGTCACCGATCTATTTAGATCAGACCTCCGCCTGTTCGTTGGGTGTGGATCGATCCTCAGGATATCCTGTGTGTGTCAAGATAGGATCCGTCAGTTCTGTGTACAGAGCATAGGTAGTCCATATATTATTAGCAGTCTGTTAAATCTGTGGCCACAGTATACATCGGAAGTAAGTTCCGAGTGTTATTTAGAGATTGCTAATAGATACGTCGACGAGATAATACCTATAGAGATTTGACGTTTACATCTATATCTCTGGGATTATCTGGATACCTGTGACGGAGGGATTATACGTATGCAATGACCTCGACCTGTATGATTCAGCTAGTTTATCCGTGATCGTCATAATCTACGGGTGGATAGATTATGGACATGAAATTGGATTTCGTGACGGATATACCTGAATCTAGAGAGTCTCAATAATGAAACATACTCGTAGAGCACTAGAGCAACATTTATGAATAATGATGATTATTTATAAATCGTTTAATCGTTAAACGAAAAATACATGCGAACGGGCCGAACCGTCATTTCCTAATTAATGTGTATTTGTATTTAATATATGATATTATTAAATACACATTAATAAATAGTCAAATAAAGGTATTTGACATATATCATCAATATATGTATTTGAGATATTTAAAGTAAATATAATACATATATTTGATATATTTGTATTTAATTAATTAATTAATTATTTAATTGTTAAATGATTAATATAATTAAAATATAAATATATCACCAAATGATAAAGTTAGGAAATGATTATAAGTTGCAATTGTTGACTTATACATAAAGGAAAAGGTTGTCAAATTGATTTTGACTTCTTAAGATATTTGTTCAAAATTGTTTGAAAAATAAAAATATTTTTTCCTTTATTTTCCATTAATTTCGGCCAATACACTTTAAAATATAAGTGTTATATTTTTTCTAAGTTGCATTTGTTGACTAAATTAAAATATTTAAAGTTGTTAGATATTTAACCAAGTTGAACAAATGAAATACAAATGAAGATGAAATTAATATTCTTGCATTCCTTTAGTGAAATTCGGCCAAGGCCTTCTTTGGCCAGTATATATTCATTTCATTTCATTTGAAATTTAACCTAATACACTTTAAAGAAAACTCCATTAATGGTGACAAAGGAAGCTTGTGAGAAAGAAAGAAGAAATCAAAAAAGCTTAGATTTTAGTAAGTTTTTCCAACTTGCTATTAGAAAGGAAAATGTTCCTTAGGATCTAGGCTTTAACATATGATGTTCTTAGGTTATTTCTTTCTTATTCCTTGTGTTTTTGTTGATGGAAGTTTTGATGGAAGTGTTGAGCATGTATAATGGAGAAAGCTTGTGACTATTGTAGTTATAAGTATTCTTTTATGGTTTTGGAAACCTTGTTGCTAATCTAGAGTTGTTGACCCACTCTTAGATGACCTAGATTTGATCTTGAGTTGTTTCATTGTGTTGAGACTTTGATTGGATGGAAGAAACATGATTAAAGTATTGATTTAACCAATTTGGTCTAATTTGTCCAATTTGAAGAAATTGAAAAATTAGGGTTCTTGACCAATTCCAAATTTGGGCTTTTCATATATGTTGAGCATTTGGGTGTGTATATGATGCATGCAAAGTTTCATGTTGATTGGATTACATCTTGATGTGTTTTGAAGCATGAAATGCAAAGTGCACAATTTGGCACCAAATGGTGCATCCGCCAAGCACTTGAATTTTGGGTTTTTTGTAGCTTTTGGTGTTTTGATGTTTTGAACATGCTAAGTTCATCTTAGAAATGATTTAGAATCATTCAAAATTGATTGGATCAATTTCGGACTAAAATGGACAAAATACCATATAAGGGTAATTTGGTAATTTCACTTGAATATGATTCATTTTGAAATTTTGTTTCATAATTTGATTATTGGGCAATTAAATAAATATGTTTATTTAATTAATCCAAGAAAAAGTTTTGAAATCAGAAGATACGATCTTTTGCCGCTTCCGCTGCGTTACCGGATTCTGCCCCTAAAAACCCCTACAAGCGTAGTTATACGATTGTATTGTGCATATCGGCCCCATGGATAGGATAGTCACGTGCTAGGGTTGGGGCTAGATAAGTGTCTACCCCGTCCGAAGCACATATCGGATGCTGGTACATAGTCTCAATTATAATCGGAAATTCATGACCTGGTCACAATATCCCGATTGTTGCGCAACACTCAAGAGCACTAGTACCGTATCCTGCGTGACATCATCTCCAATATGACTGAAGTGATACTTCCGTCTTGACATCACACCCAATACACTACGACTCTCTGATAAACCAGAAGTGTGTGTACGCAGAACCGTGTAAAGCCTGTACCACCAAGACCAAAGTCTATCGATTATCGTAAGTATTAGCTATGTAAGTCTCAGGTAAGACTATACACACCTACCTTGATTTCGGCCTCCCATAGACACATAGTAATAATACCAATGGGATTCCGAAGGGTCTATCCAGAGCGAAGCTGTTTCCCGTACATCGATGTGAAACACGACCTCATATCGCACTTGCATAAGTATCCAATACTTATATATATGAGAACTATGCCGTTGTGCCCTCACAACGCACACAAGTGTAATACTAGCCTATTCCGCATTATCGATGTCCAGTCTCGATAATACTCCGGCTAGGGATATTTAATGATTAATCCTTCGGGGACTGATACTGTCTCATATCATTCTCAGTCCATGAACTAATCACAGGGACCTCTCTTCATTTATATATCTATGGTGATCTAATCACAAATGATGAGAGTGCAATTTCCTTGTCACATAGTTAATTTGCTACAACAACACAATGATCTGTGCAATAGTGACGCTATGGGTCATTTTGTCCAACAATCTCCCACTTGGCACATAGCGAGTCACTCAAGAGTCCTACACCACGAACTATGTACGGTTCGCTCAAATTGCTGAGGAAAGATTTTTCGCAGCGGATTTGCTTGATTATCGTCTGACGCGATCTACACACGATCATCACATCGCCACGATGTATGATCCGAACGAATCAGATGATATAGAAGTCTATATCTGGATCGTCGATGAGACCTTTAATTCCTTAGCCTGTGCTGACGCCTAGCTCAGCTGCTAAAAGAACTATATCTAATCTAATTAGATTTATTTTCGATCCAAATGGCTTCTTTATTGCTATGCTGCTCAGCTGCAGCAATAATCCGCATTTGTTGTTTATTCGGCAACAGTTATCTTGCTCGGAATATTTCCAGCTCACTGTCCCAGTGTTCAACTTTATAGTATATCTCTATTTAATTGTTTGGAAACTTGCAGAGGTGATCCCAGTCACTTCAAGTTGTCCTTCTCCATAGTTTAAGACAACATATTTAGTTCTCTCAGATACTAACAGATGTTCTTAATGTTCAATCCAGTGACTATCACATGGATTGACCTGATCGTGACTCCATATGCTCGAAGCGTATGAGACACCCTATCAAGTACATTTTAAATGTACAATTTCCCAGAGAGTGTTAACAACTCCAAATCTATCCCAGTAGATCTTTATTTCCTTGAATAAAAGTTGTTACTCCCCAGAATTCTACGGAGAATTTCTATGAAAAATATCTATGAAAGCCAAGCTTTCACCACCAATTATTTTATGGGAATTTCATTGTCAGTGCCCTCCCACTAACCTCCTATATATATATACACAAGAATTATTTCGTTTTGAGTCAAATCATAAACCATTATGATTATTTCAAAACGTCAGTTCCAAGAACCTTATGCTTGCTTCAATCCAAACATGGATCGAATAACCCGCAAACCTCGTTTGTTGGTTATACAAAATCGTCAGGATGTTGTAAACATCCTCCAAAAGTTTTCCTTTTCAGGAAAGCGATTTTGATCTGCAACTGACACATTTCATAAATGAAATATGCAGTTATCAACAAGCATCTTCAAAATGGATTTACCATGGCAACATGTAAAAGGTTGAACCGTTATTAACACAATGTTGATAACGATAACTTTCCGTCAAAAAGCCCAGCTTTGTACGTTGGTATGTTGCCTTCCATGTATGTCTTCCTAGAAGACGTTAATGTACCAATAGGCACAATGCCTTGTGGTACAACAACTAGTATCCAAAATAGTTGTTATACATGGAATCCATTTCGGACTCATGGCACTTTGCCATAATAGGGAGTCGATACCTCGTATCACTTCCTCAAAACGTAGTCGGATGGTACACCCTCCATAAGATTGACATCTTTATGGGGTTAGATCAGAAACCCATACCCTAGGTTGTTTTCTGACTCTATCCGATCTACTAGTTTCTTGTGTATTTGAAGATTAATGGTATAGATTCATCATAGATGAACTATTTGTGTTCCATTAAGGACTTCGTGCCTAGAACAGTATTACTCCGATTTTCATCGAGTATCACTATCCTCCCACTGACCACTGCATATCGTATTCCTCTCAGGAAAAACCGCATGGTGAGCAACAATCACATTGTTCTCATGTGAGATTTACAAGTACTATACTTAAGGTTTCCCTTAGGATAACCTATATAGGCACTGTTCCAATTTTGGTCTTTCAGTTTGGTATCATCCAAACGTTATGCCTGGCATACCCAAATTACTAGAAATGAGAAACCCCGTTTCTTTCCTGTTCATATCCTATATGACATCTGTCAAACAGATTTATATGGAACCTTATTCTAAATAAGTTTTGCACTGTTAATACATATCCTATAGAAGGAAACAGTAGCTCAGAGCGACTCGTGATAAACCATATCATGTCCAACAAATTTGGTTTTTGTTCGGACACACCGTCTAACTGACGTGTCTCGGGAGGAGTCTCATCTGAAAGAATCCGTACTCTTTCATGTACGAACTTACTCCTTTCATGTACGTATGTTACTTTCTGCTTAAGTATTTTTCATTACGGTCTACCGTGGCGGAATAATACTATAGCCGATCCGTTTATTTACTTCGTGTCGAAACTTCAAAAGTTTTCGATCTGTGTTCTTCAAAAGAAACACATAACCATAACGTGATGCCACATCCGTTAAGGTCACGAAATATTCATGTTCACATCTAGCTAGCTAGATATGGGCCCACTTAACTTCACCATGAATAGGGCTAACAGATCGGTGGCCCTTATACTATTACCAAGTAAATAGTATTTTAGGTATTTTACCTAATAAACTAGATTCGCAGACCTTATTTGAATAGTCAAATCAGTCCTAGTACCCACTCTTCAAAAGTGTGGATATACGAGTCTCGTTAAATTGTGTCCTAGACAACAATGCCACAAATAAGTCTCTATTGATCAAATCAATTTGAGCTATTTATTTGTCATTTTATATGTTGAGATTTTATTTATATTCAAAATATAAATTCTGTTATTTACATCTAATGTATTTATCTCAGTATCATCTTTATATAATAAAACACTTAGTGTTCTATAATATAAAGGTTTTTATCCCCGTAACGGATTAAACATTGATATAGAGATAATGTCTCTAGTCAAACTAGTTACATCATAACAGTTCCTAATTTAAGTACATACCCGAAGGGTAGTTCCTAAACTTAGGTATCTACGGTCGAAACATCGACTTTCATCCCGTTTCCGATTCACAGAGAAATCTCGGCTTGAAGTCAGTATCCAGCTCATAGCGGATTCTGAACATCAATACATATATATTATGTACCACACTAAGTATTTAAAATCCAATTTCAATACTAGTAGTGAACATAACTTTGACAAATGTTTTTAAAAGTTAAAGCCTCGCTCTTTCTTTAATTCCTTCGTGTCTTCCATATCCAAATGGTAGTCACTTTGGGATATGTCAATTATCTTTTCAATATTTCACAAAACTTTGGCCAAGCCTCGGTTTCGGAATATCGAAACGATGTGCACCTTGTGCAACACGCCCAATTGCAAACTTTGACTTTTCACCTCTAGAATAGTCAAATCAATTCTCTAAATTATTAATTGCAATTTAGATTAACAAGTATATTTTATATCCAATAAAGTAACCCTTATTAATTCCCATACAATTAAATTTAAATCATTTAAAACATTTAATCCAAGGATTATATATTTTAAATATTCAACTTTTCAATTCTTTCTTGATTTCAATAGTCCAACTATTTAATCAATTTAATAAGGTACTATTTATTATAATGATTACAATAATCCAATTATTTAATCAACTATATTTTAATTCAATTATATTGATTACTATAATCCAATTATAAAATCAACTATATATTGAATGAGTTTGTATATAGTCCAACTATATATATTTTTAAAACAACATAAAATATTAGTCCAACTAATACTTTTGATTAATATGACGAGTAAATATAGATGAGCGCGTTTAGCGAGTATTCGAACGAATGTTGCAAATTCAATACTTGCCTCCCACTATTTTTCGTCGAGCCTCTAACCCTCTGTCGAGTACTCGGGAAACCGTGTTTCCTAGTGGGCTAGGATCCCGTTAAATATCACACAATCTTGACTTTGGCCAACAAATTGTATGATAATTAACTAGGTAGATCTCGAAGATCAATTGGATCTCATCCAACTCCTAGATCCAGTAGGTGGACATCCAAGTCCCAAACATATATCTTATATATGCCTATACATCGAATGTATACCCTAACCTTTTTCCTCTGAATCAACTAGGCCTTGGCTTTGGCACAACAAACCTAGTGATCCCAGTCAAGCGCGGACCCATTGACATGGAAGCTTCGTAATCAATGTCAATGGACAAGAAGTGGTCTTGACTTTGGCCAACAAACCACAACTTGGACACGACACCGATATGGAACAAAGCCTCGTGATTAAAACACATCTTTGACGGACAAGGGCTTGACTTTGGCCAACAACCCCTGCCAATCTCGGATCTTGAGTAAGAATCACTCAATGGAAGGAAAATAAACGCTTGATATTTAACGAGGGTTTTTCGCGTGCAATTGGCTACCATTTAATTATCTTTGTTAAGGTCTCATCATCATACACCCTTAAACATGCATTCTAAACACATAATAAAGCGAGTATGAAATAAATAATAATGATATGCGGATGGATACTTTACACATTGATCCTAGATCAAATCTCTCCCTTTCTCACTCAAGCTAGCACTAGTATTACTTCTACCCGTTACACTACACTTCTAAAGAAACCTCATTTACATGGAGGGGAATAGGTGAGAAGAGAATACAAAGAGAATAGAGGTGATAAGGCTGGACACGCAGGTCCAATTTAATAAATCGAATTTATTACAACAATTTCTAAAATTGCCCACCCATCTAATATCCATCCGATATACATTATTCATTCAACACAACCAGGTATTCACACACATAAGAATGCTATCAATCAATCTAATCAAATTAATTAATCTGATAATTAAGTGATCATCCAATGTTCAAACAACGATTTGATTTTATTCGAGTCAAACTCGTTTTTGCGAATAAGTACTTAAAGTACGAATTCATGAATTAAATTAAACTACATTATTAAATCTAATTTAACATGCATTACTTAATACTAATTCCTATTCATTCCAAATTAAACATTACACTTTATTAATAAACCTTTTACGATTTAAATTCCAAATTTAATCGTAACGCGTCTGAAAGACCGATTAACGTCCAACGTCAATTCAATTAAAGTCCAATGGGCTTTTAATTGATTTCTTAAGGCGTGGACTTTTGGTCAACTCGGGTTAAACCGATAACCAAAGTCCAATCCGAGATTTACCCCATAAGCCTATAAATCAATCTTGGCCCATTACGGCCCAATTGAACTTTAAAGGTTCATTAGTTGCCTTTGGGCTTAACGGAAGTGGTTTTGGGCCCAATTGGATCCAATCCATTTGGCCTAAACCCAACTTTGTACAACAAAGCCCAATAAGCCCAATAACAACTTTAATAGCCCAAATCCAATTTTAAGGCCTCAAATAATTAAATACATAAATCCAATTTAGCAATTTAATTACCTAAAGTGTATAATATGATTAATCACCTAAATCAACATTCCAAAACATCAAATTAGTCCAATCAATCATACTCAATTCATTATCATATGTCCAACACACAAATTGAAAAATCAAACCCATTACATGCTTTTAATGCTCTCGGCCAAGGAAGGTAATTTTGTCCGATTTGAATTCAATCCAATTAATTCATCAATCGACATCGAATTAACTTCCCGAATGATTTCATACACATCCAATGTCCAAAAAAATCAAAATCCAAGACATTAAAGGGCATAGGCAATTCGGCCAACATATAGAATTTAGGTTTTTTGTTCAATTTAAAATTAAATCCAATTCAATCTAAATTAACATCATCCTACATGATTCCAACTCATCAAATGAACCAAAATCAAAAATTCCATGGATTCCAAATCAACAATACATTCGGCCAACACCATCAAATTGGGGAAAATTGTTCCAAACACATTTTCTTGAAATTGATCGAATCAATCTTCAATACAACAACATTTAAACATGCTCAATCATCCAATTTCATAAAATCATGCTCAAATCCAAAATACCCAATTTTAAGCCCTACATTTTTCATGCTTGAACCTAAGCTCTTGATGCCATTGTTGGTTATTATCTAGGTCCCAAGATCAAACAAGACATGAAAACAATGTGTGAACACATCAACAGAGGTAGCGGAATACTCACACCGATCGGTTGAGTCGATTTGGAGACGAATGAAGCCCAAAATGCTCACTGCTTCATGCGTGAACTGCAGCAGTCCACTGCCCACTGTCTTCTGTTTTTGAGCTGCGAAACGGAGCTCCAAGCCTCGTCTAACGGATCCCGGCTCATGGGCGAACCTCCCTACCACCTTCACAAGACTCGTAAATGTGCTAGCACTTGATTTCTCACCATGAAAAACCATTCTTGCTTCCCTTTTATTCACGCCATTTTGCTTCAAAAACAGTGAGCATTGTTCAGTTTGGGCGTGAGGAGAAGAGAGAAAATGAGAGAGATGAAAGATGTGTTAAGTTGTAAATGAAATGCATTTCAAATATATCTTATATACTTGTGTGAAATTCACTTTAATTTCACTTGCATTTGCCTTTAATTTGAATTTCAAAAGTCAAAAAAGGTAAACATTATGCACATCAATTACACATCTTGTCCATCACTATTCATATCACCTTTATTAAAGTGATATGTTGTCAAGTCACATCACTCTAAGTGACAAGTGATTTGACGCTTGATGCGACTGATTGATTTGACGCTTGATGCGACTTGCGATGCCGCACTCGAATTCGAAATACGAATGCGCTCGCAATCACACTCGGGCTCGGGTTCGCTAATTCCAAATTAACGATTTTTCCGTCGCGTCGTAATTAAATGATTACGCCTAGCGAATTCACTATTCACGTCGCTAACGAATTAATTCCAAATTAATTCGTTCGCCCGAATTAAAATCTAATTTTAATTCCGCGTCGAAATCTAATTTCGTTTAATATATCGAATATATTAATTTACCGATTAATTCCAAATTAATCGTTATCTCTCTCTAGAAGATATTTTATCCTAGATAAAATATCTCCGTAATTAATCCTAGATTAATTTTCTCTCTCTTCTATATAATCCCAGATTATTCAAGAGTGCGAGTTGTGCGTCATCGGTGGATTATCGGGAAGCGACCCATGAGATCCCCGGATAAGTTGGCAGTAAATACGGTCGTCGGAGTATCCGAATCACGTACGTACCAAGTACTACGTTTTAACCGATTTACGAGACAAGGTCGACTCCTAGCAAAGCACCAAGTCTACCCAATTCTCCGGACATATCCATTTAAGAATATTAAAGATCTGTATCAGCGTAGTATACGATTGTATTGTGCATATCGGCCCAGTATCGGATAGTCACGTGCTAGGGCTGGGGCTAGATAAGTGTCTACCCCGTCCGAAGCACATATCGGATGTCTGGTAACATAGTCTCTATAATCGGAAATTCATGACCTGGTCACAATATCCCGATTGGTTGCGCAACACTCAAGAGCACTAGTACCGTATCCTGCGTGACATCATCTCCAATATGACTGAAGTGATACTTCCGTCTTGACATCACACCCAATACACTACGACTCTCTGATAAACCCAGAAGTGGTGTACGCAGAACCGGTTAAAGCCCTGTACCACCAAGACCAAAGTCTATCGATTATCGTAAGTATTAGCGATGTAAGTCTCAGGTTAAGACTATACACACCTACCTTGATTTCGGCCTCCCATAGACACATAGTCATAATACCAATGGGATTCCGAAGGGTCTATCCAGAGCGAAGCTGTTTCCCGTACCATCGGTGAAAACGACCTCCTATCGCACTTGCATAAGTATCCATACTTATATATTGAGAACTATGCCGTTGTGCCCTCCCAACGCACACAAGTGTAATACTAGCCTATTCCGCATTATCGATGTCCAGTCTCGATAATACTCCGGCTAGGGATATTTAATGATTAATCCTTCGGGGACTGATACTGTCTCATATCATTCTCAGTCCATGAACTAATCACAGGAACCTCTCTTCATTTATATATCTATGGTGATCTAATCACAAATGATGAGAGTGCAATTTCCTTGTCACATAGTTAATTTGCTACAACAACACAATGATCTGTGCAAATAGTGACGCTATGGGTCATTTTGTCCAACAATCTCCCACTTGGCACATAGCGAGTCACTCAAGTGTCCTACACCCGAACTATGTACGGTTCGCTCAAATTGCTGAGGAAAGATTTTCGTCAGCGGATTTGCTTGATTATCGTCTGACGCAATCTACACGATCATCACATCGCCACGATGTATGATCCGAACGAATCAGATGATATAGAAGTCTATATCTGGATCGTCGATGAGACCTTTAATTCCTTAGCCTGTGCTGACGCCTAGCTCAGCTGCTAAAAGAACTATATCTAATCTAATTAGATTTATTTTCGATCCAAATGGCTTCTATTGTTGCCTCAGCTGCAGCAATAATCCGTATTTGTTGTTTATTCGGCAACAGTTATCTTGCTCGGAATATTTCCAGCTCACTGTCCCGTGTTCAAACTTTATAGTATCTCAGTATTTAATTGTTTGGAAACTTGCAGCGGTGATCCCAGTCACTTCAAGTTGTCATTCTCCATAGTTTAAGACAACATATTTAGTTCTCTCAGATACTAACAGATGTTCTTAATTTTCAATCCAGTGACTATCACTTGGATTGACCTGATCGTGACTCCATATGCTCGAAGCGTATGAGACACCCTATCAAGTACATTTTAAATGTACAATTTCCCAGAGAGTGTTAACAACTCCAAATCTATCCCAGTAGATCTTTATTCCTTGAATAAAAGTTGTTACTCCCCAGAATTCTACGGAGAATTTCTATTGAAAGAATATCTATGAAAGCCAAGCTTTCACCATTTGTTTTATGGGAATTTCATTGTCAGTGCCCTCCCACTAACCTCCATATATATATACACAAGAATTATTTCGTTTTGAGTCAAATCATAAACCATTATGATTATTTCAAAACGTCAGTTCCAAGAACCTTATGCTTGCTTCAATCCAAACATGGATCGAATAACCCGCAAACCTCGTTTGTTGGTTATACAAAATCGTCAGGATGTTGTAAACATCCTCCAAAAGGTTTCCTTTTCAGGAAAGCGATTTTGATATGCAACTGACACTGTCTCATATCATTCTCAGTCCATGAACTAATCACAGGGACCTCTCTTCATTATATATCTATGGTGATCTAATCACAAATGATGAGAGTGCAATTTCCTTGTCAATATCAGCTACCCAAAGCTTATCTCCCCAATCCAGGGCATTGCCAACAGTCTCCGACCGACCAACCAGCCCATCAAAACCTACCAGAAAAAGAAGGCGTCTGTTCGGGGCAGAGGAAACCGAGATGACTCGGGAGGTGGATGAGGAACGGATCCTGAGCAAGAGGCAGCCAGTTCGGAAGGAGAAGAAAATGCCGGAGGGTTCCTCCAAAAAATAGAAAGGCGCCATGATTCTTGGCGTAGAGGACCTTGGTCAGGACATCAGGGAGGCCACTTCTCATCTGGTGCCGGCAATCAACGAACTGGCCGAAGCGGTCCCTCCGGCAAAGATCCCGAGATACGAAGATCTCTCTACCGAGGATGTTGTTACATTGTTGTGCTCCCAGATTGCCAAGGTAGCCACACTTCCCTTATTTCCGTTGTGAGTTCATGACTTAGTTTGATTTCTGATTTTTCTGTTTCTTCTCGGCATGCGACCTATCTGGCAGCCAAGAACAAGGATCTCCTCCTGAGTTTTTTATCCGAGGGTGGCCAAGCACAAAGGCTCCAGAACTGACTTACTGAAATGGATGCCGAGCTGGCCCGTAAAGAAGAAAACATAAAAAATCTGGAGCTGGCTGCCGTTGAGGCCCATACCACAAATAAAGCTCTCAGGGCCGGGACCTCTCTAGAGAGGAAAAATGATGATGCTACCAAGAAGGACTTGGAGGCTGCCCAGGCTGATAACAGGATCCTACAGGTGGAAGTGCGCAGCGTTGAGTCCAAGCTGAGGGCCAAAGATGAAGAGCTAGTATGGGCCCGGGACAAGCTTAAGAGGAAGGAAGTTGAGTTTGAGGTCGAGAGGGACGCAATCAGACTTGAGGGGGTCGGGGACTGCGCCGAGATCATCCCGATGATACTGCCCAACCTGGATATGGGGCCTATCCACGCGACCATCCGCTTCTACAAAGGGGAAATTTCAGAAGAGGAGTTTAAAAAATGGCTACCCCATTCTCCCGAAGAGGTGATGGATCCTGATCCCATTTCGATTGCCCCGACACTTCCAGTTCCTGAAGAGGACCGTCCCGAGGTCCCTGCTCCAGCTCCCGAAGCCGTAATTGTCGGGGCCTCACAGGCCGTCCATGTGGAAGCCACTGTCCCTTCTCCCGAGGCCGAGCCCAGCCATTTGCCTCCCGAGCCTGTTGAGGAAGAAACAATTGCCCCTGCGCGGGCCGATCTGTAGGGGGTAACCCGAATTGGGCCTCGTGTAATCCCGTACAAATTTCATTTTCCTTGTAATGACTTTTTTACAATCATATTTATATAAATATTTTTATGTGTTTCTATTCTACTTTTTTAGTCTTTCATAATTTGCTCCGATTTCTCTTCCGTAAACTATCACTTGAGGCCCGGTCGCGAGGGGATAACCCGAGCCGGAAATAAGATCATGCAGTGGAACGAAACCCGACTCCGAGCTAGGACAAACACTTGGTGGTTATGGGGGAATGTTACGTCCCTAGTCCGAGAAGACAGATTTCGGTGGGACGTAACCCGACCCCGAGCTGAGAGAAACACTTGGTACTGGGGGAGTGTTACGTCCTTAGTCTGAGAAGACAGGTTCGGTGGGACGTTACCCGACCCCGAGCTGAGAGACAACATAATGTCCTTGTCGGAATGAATCCAGCCCCGAGCTGAATAACCAAGTGGCCTCGGCGGAACGAATCCAGCCCCAAGCCGATTGCACAAGTAGCGGCCTTGGCTGAACGAATCCAGCCCCGAGCCGATTACACAAGTAGCGGCCTCGGCGGAACGAATCCAGCCCCGAGCCGATTAATCCTTGGGACTTACTCAGAAGGGAAGTGAATCAACCTTTGAAGCCCTATCAAATTTGGCATGGCCGTCCCCTTGCCAGACCCGTGAAAAACAAAAACAAAACTTTGGAAAATAAAATCAAAAAATGGGGAATGACTCGAACCGAAACATTTTGCAGGTGTAAACAACAGCGCGGATACCTCAAAACAGCGTTATGCCCGAGGTCTCCAAAACACAATTTTGAATCTTTCATTTCAGAGTCCCGGCGAACCAAGATTTGGATCAAAGAGCGTTTAGAATGGTAATGGCACATTCCTCTATACGTCAGGCCATTATGAAGCCTGTGTTTTGTTCGAGGGCTCCTCCTTACAACACTAGAGCAGGCATACGCCACGGGGGTACAATCCCTCCTCGTGCTATGCTTCTTACAGATCCGAATGACCAAATAGGTTGGGATCAAAGAGTGTCCAAAACATTAAAGGCATGCTCCTCCTTATGTTCGGTAATACTGGAGCAAGCAAACGCCACGAGGGCATAATCCATCCTCGTGCTATGGTTCTCACGGATCCGAATGACCAAATAGGTTGGGATCAAAGAGTGTCCAAAACATTAAAGGCATGCTCCTCCTTATGTTCGGTAACACTGGAGCAAGCAAACGCCACGAGGGCATAATACCTCCTCGTGCTATGCTTCCCACGGATCCGAATGACCAAATAGGTTGGGATCAAAGAGTGTCTGAAACATTAAGGACATGCTCCTCCTTATGTTCAGTAACACTGGAGGAAGCAAACGCCACGAGGGCATAATCCCTCCCCGTGCAATGCTTCTCATGGATCCGAATGACCAAATAGGTCGGGATCAAAGAGTGTCCGAAACATTAAGGGCATGTTATTCATTATGTTCGGTAACACTGGAGCAAGCAAATGCCACAAGGGCATAATCCCTCCTCGTGCTATTCTTCTCACGGATCCGAATGACCAAATAGGTCGGGATCAAAGAGTGTCTGAAATATTAAGGGCATGCTCCTCCTTATGTTCGGTAATACTGGAGCAAGCAAACGTCACGAGGGTATAATCCCTCCTCGTGCTATGCTTCTCACGGATCCGAATGACCAAATAGGTTGGGATCAAAGAGTGTCTGAAACATTAAGGGCATGCTCCTCCTTATGTTCGGTAATACTGGAGCTAGCAAACGTCACGAGGGTATAATCCCTCCTCGTGCTATGCTTCTCACGGATCTGAATGACCAAATAGGTTGGGATCAAAGAGTGTCTGAAACATTAAGGGCATGTTCCTCCTTATGTTTGGTAACACTGGAGCAAGCAAACGCCACGAGGGCATAATCCCTCCTCGTGCTATGCTTCTCACAGATCCGAATGACCAAATAGGTCGGGATGAAAGAGTGTCTGAAACATTAAGGGCATGCTCCTCCTTATGTTCGGTAACACTGGAGCAAGCAAACGCCACGAGGGCATAATCCCTACTCGTGCTATGCTTCTCACGGATCTGAATGACTAAATAGGTTGGGATCAAAGAGTGTCTGAAACATTAAGGGCATGCTCCTCTTTATTTTTGGTAACACTGGAGCAAGCAAGCGACACGAGGGCATAATCCCTCCTCGTGCTATACATCTCACGGATCCGTTGGTCAGACAAAACGTGTGGGAACACACTCCCTGCGGCCGTATTTCCCCACCTGGCCAGGCCGGCCATCTTACGAAGGCACTCCCTCCCCGCGATTACCATCTCGAAA
Organism: Zanthoxylum bungeanum; assembly: GCA_019454045.1. Taxonomy (NCBI): domain Eukaryota; kingdom Viridiplantae; phylum Streptophyta; class Magnoliopsida; order Sapindales; family Rutaceae; genus Zanthoxylum; species Zanthoxylum bungeanum. Next base: position 311,604 of record SKCR01050730.1, on the reverse strand, counting down.
TATCTCTTATTAATGCAAGTCATAGGGTAGTTCTGATGGGGGCTTGACTCTACTACGAAAGGCTTCGCGTGCTCCTTCATGCACTTCATCCCTTGATGTAGTTCTGATCCTCAAAAATGAAATGAGTTGGGTCGGAGTACTTCTGCCCGGGGTTTTCATGGTAGCACTTGCGATTGGTATTTCATGGGTTTGGTGCCTTTCCTGATCCCAGATCATCCCTTCGTGCTGAGTATGTCCCCGAAATATTGAATATGATTTTCAAGTCTTATTTGAAAAAGCGAGTGAAGATTTTCTTAACCGAAAAAAAGAAAATTTTATTCATATTCAGGGACCTTCTGCCCTTCCTACAACTCTCCGCGGGATATTTTGGGAGAGGGTTTATTTGATCTCCTAACCCATGTCGGGTTGTTTAAAAAAGAAATAAAGAAAAAACCTATTGGAAGTACTTCCTCAACATCTCGGTGTTCCAAGGCTTTTTTAGCCGTGTGTCGTCCAGCTGTTCCAAAGTATAGGCACCCGGCCTTACTACTTCTATAATTCTATAGGGCCCTTCCCACTTGGCACCTAGCGAACCTTCCTCCGGCCTTCGAGTGTTCAAGGTGACCCTTCGCAATACCAAGTCACCTGGAAGAAAAACATGGGTCCGAACCTTTTTATTGTAGAAATGGACCATTCTTTGTTGATATATTGATGTCTTCATAGCCGTCTTCTCTCTCTTTTCTTCGACCAGGTCGAGATGACTTTTGATGAGTTCTTCATTCTGTCCGTCCTTATAATGTCGGACCCGGTAGGTAGTCTTTCCGATCTCTGCTGGAATAACTGCTTCGCATCCATATGATAATGAAAACGGAGTTTCCCCTGTGGAATCCTTAAAGGTCGTCCGGCCTCGACCTATAAGCTCTTGCAGGCTCCGAGCCGTGCTTTAAGATTGGATTTGATGGTTTTGTTTGTCGCTTCTACCTGCCAGTTAAACTTGGGATGGGCAGGTGAGGCGAATCTTAAGGCGATCTGGAGGTCTTCACAGAGCTTCCTGAAACCTTTGCTATCGAACTGTTTTCCGTTATCGGTGATGACGGCCCGAGGAATTCCGAACCTGCAGATAATATTCTTTCTTAAGAACTTCGTAGCCTTCTTCTCTGTGATTGTGGATAGGGGTTCGACTTCCACCCATTTGGTGAAATAATCTATGGCAACAATGGCATATTTCGCTTGCCCTCGCCCCTTCGGCATCGGTCCGATGATATCCAGCCCCCACTGGGCGAACGGCCAAGGGCTGGACATGGTGGTCAACTATTCTGCGGGCTGGTGGTGAATATTGGCATTCTTCTGGCATCCCTCACATTTCCGGGCCACCTCCATACCGTCCTGATGCATGGTCGACCAGTAGAACCCTTGCCTTAAAGCTTTAAAGGCAATTGATTGTCCTCCGGCGTGACTCCCACAGATTCCCGCATGAATATCCCTGAGCACATAGTTAGCCTCATCTTCTGCTAAACATCTCAGAAGGGGTACCGTATAACCCCTTCGGTATAGCACCCCTTCGATCAGGGAGAACTTGGTGCTTTTGAATTTCAGTTTTCTGGCTTCCTTTTTATCTTCAGGTGTTTCCCCGGTCTCCAGATATCTCTTGATGGATTGCATCCATGAAGATTTGCTTTCCATATCCAATACTTCTACCTCGTGCTCTCCTACGCTTTTTTCTCGGAGGCAGATTAGAGGGACTATTCTGGGATTTTCTGCCTTTATCGAAGATGCGAGTCATGCTAGAGAGTCTGCCTCACAGTTGTTTTCCCGACCGACTTGCTCAAAATGCACGTTCCCAATTTTCCCCACCAACCTTCTTACCTCAGCTAAATAGGCTATCATACTCGGCTCCCTAGCTTGGAATTCTCCCTTAAGCTGCTGAACAGCCAGCTGGGAGTCGCTTCTTACAACTACGTCGTGGACGCCCATCACCGTGCATAACCTTAAACCGGCAAAAATTGCCTCATATTCTGCCTTGTTGTTTGTGGCCTCGAAGGCGAATCTCAAGGCGACAACACTTCTTCACCTTTACCATTTTTCAACACGATTCCGGCCCCATTACCTTGTGAGCTGGCAGATCCGTCTACTGACATCTCCCATTTGTCTTCCCCCACGGTAAGAATTTGGGGTTCTGTGAATTCAGCAACAAAGTCTGCTAGAGCCTGCCCTTTTACCGCTGCCCTCGGGAGGTAAGAAATGTCGTGTTCACTCAACTCTACCGACCACTTCATTAACCTGCCCGAGACCTCTGGTTTTTGCAAAATCTGCCTCAAAGGATAATCGGTATAAACCCCAATAGAATGGGCCTGGAAGTAAGGTCGTAACTTCCGGGCCACAGTGATTAACGACAAGGCGACCAGCTCATGTGCTGGATATCTGGTCTCAGCATCTAGTAAAGCTTTGCTAACATAATATACTGGCCTTTGAACCTTATCGCCCTCTTGCACTAATACCGAACTTACTGCATGCTCCGAAACAGTTAAATATAAGTATAAGGTCTCACCTGGGGACAGCTTTGCTAGAAGTGGGGGCTGCGTCAGGTATTTTTTTAACTGTAGGAAGGCCTCCGCACATTCTGGCGTCCAGTTGACTTCTTTTTTTGCCTTTTTGACGACTTTGAAGAAAGGGTGGCACTTCGGTTGCTCGGGAAATAAATCGATTGAGCGTGGCCACCCTACCGGTCAGGCTTTGCACTTCTTTTATCGTCCTCGGAGATTTTAAGTCCAGGACGGCTTGGATTTTCTGCGGATTTGCTTCTATGCCTCGAGAGCTTACCATATAGCCCAAGAACTTTCCCGAGGCCACTCCAAAAGCACACTTCTCCGGGTTGAGTTTTAAATTATGCTTCCTCAGCAATTCAAAGGTTTTCTTCAGATCGGCCACGTGACACCCTGGTTCCTTAGACATTGTTATCATATCATCAACATATACCAGCATCGATGTGCCGATGAGTGGCTTGAAAATTTTTTCCACCAGCCTCTGAAAGGTTGCCCCCGCATTTTTCAATCCGAATGGCATTACTTTATAACAGTAAAGCCCCTGATTGGTAACAAAGGTCGTCTTCTCCTCGTCCTCATGATGCATCTTGACCTGGTTATATCCTGAGAAGGCATCCATGAAGCTTAGCAGTCCCTGGCACGCCGTTGAATCCACCAACTGATCTACGTTTGGTAGTGAGAAGCTGTCTTTCGGGCACGCTTTATTGAGGTCGGTGAAATCCACACACATCCTCCACTTTCCATTGGATTTCTTTACTAATACCACATTTGATACCCACTCCGGGTATTTCACTTCTCTGATGAAACCAGCTTTCAACAGTTTTTCTACCTCGGCAGCCATTGCCCTACACCGTTCCTGGTTAAAGGTTCTTCTTTTTTGCTTGACCGGTTTGTGTGATGGGCTTACTGCCAAACGATGATTGATGAACTTCGGATCAATATCGGGCATGTCGTCGTGCCCCCATGCAAAGATGTCCGGGTACTCCTTCAGACACTTCAGCACATCCTCCTTCAGGACCTCGTCTAAGTCTCCCCAAATTTTTACATTCTTTTCAGGTCCGAAAGGTTCCATCTCCTCTAATTCTTCGACTGCCCCTAGCCGGGCAGCTTTCTTTGGCCGAGGACCCGGATCTTTACTTGCTTCTTCCTCGTCTTCGTTCCCTTGTCTTTTCCGGGTACCTGCTTCAATGCAAAGGGTTTCCTTTGAGAGGGTGGCGAAACAGCTCCGAGCCACCTTCTGGCTTCCGCACACAATTCCAATCCATTCCCGAGTTGGGAATTTTAACTTTAAGTAATAGCAAGACATTGCAGCCTTTGTCTTCATCATGAAAGGCCGACCAACAATGACTTGGTAACTGCTCATGCAATCCACCATCATGAAATTTATCATAATCGTTCGAGTCCGGGGACGGGTTCCGATCGTCATTGCCAATTGTATCCTTCCCAATGGGACGACCGTTGAGCCCCCGAAGCCGTATAGGGGAGTCCCATCGTCGGTTAGAGTCGCATACTCCACACCAAGGCCGTCCAAAGCCTCCTTGGAGATTATATCCACCGCACTCCCGGGATCCACTAGGATTCTGTCTACCTCAGAACCGCCGATTGTCGCCTTGATTATTAATGCATCATCGTGGGGGAAACTCACCCCTCGAGCATCCTCATCCGCGAACATTATTGGCACTGACCGACCACCTTGTATTTCTGAGGCCCGTTCTGTTTCTAACACTTCCAACCCCTGAGCCCGACTATAGTTTTTTCTTGATCGGTTAGAGTCCCCAGCCAGTGTCTTCCCCCTGCGATGATATTCACATGTCGGTAATGTGCTCTCTGTCTGGCCGTCATAACTTCATGGTCAATATAATTATTCAAGTACCCATTCCGCGTCAGGTCTTCCATTTGCTCCCGCAAGTCTTTGCATCCATTCGTCGTATGTCCCATCAGATTATGATGCATGCAATATGATTTATTATTCCTCCTGTCTGGCGGGAATCTCCTGAGGTCAAGTTCTATCAAAAGACCTTTTCCCTGGATTTCCATGACGATTTGCCCCAGTGGTTTATTCAGAGGAATGTATGCCTCTTCCCCGGCCACATGGCTCACCTGGGTAGAGATTCTCTTTTCCTGGTCATCCCGAGATACCGGCTTGAATTCCCTTCGTCTCGGGGGTGGTTTTTTGAACTCCCTATCTGGCCTGCGAGGAGCTTCTGCCCTCATCGCCCTCTCTCTGATAGCTGTCCCCCTCCGGGTAATTCTCTCCTCATCTTCCAACAAAACAAACTTTCGGGCTATTTCCAGTGCGGTGGCATAATCCGGTGTACCCTGGATCCTCAGGTGAGTCCATAGCTTTCCGATCTTTAAGGCTCCCTTCAACCTCTCCAAGGCCTCGAGCGACTCATATCCTCCGACCTCGAGCACCATGCTATGGTACCGCTCAATGAAAGCCTTCAGGGGTTCATCATCCCCCTGTTTCATGAGCCTCAATTCCCCAATTGTCTTCTTTGGGACGCAGGCCCCCTTGAAGTGTCGAACAAATGACTTCCTGAGTTGCGCGAAGCTTCCGATGCTCCCTGGGGCTAGACTTCTGAACCACAGAATGGCGGATCCCCCCAAGGTTATGGGGAATACTTTGCAAACGGCATCCCCTACTACTCCTTGGACCTCCATCAACAGGACAAAACCCTCAATATGTGATTTTGGATCAGTGTGGCCCTTGTAGGGCGTCATGGACGGCATGTTGAATCGTCTTAGGAACTTTACCGACCTTATTTCTTCTGTGAAGGGAGATTCAACCTCGCCGTCCCGAGCATCTCCCGTGTCTATTTTGAGGTTCGCTCCCCACTTGGCCATTTCTTTTTTTAACCAAGATTTTATACCGCCATCTGTGTTACCGTGCCGCCTCCTGCGGCCTTCTTTGCGTCTGTCACCCGTTCCTCATGGCTTGAGATTTCCCGTCCTGTTTCACCATCCTTCCTATCTCCCATTCTGGTGTCGCGGGAGCCATCATAGGAAGAATCTGGCGACTGTCTCCCCTCTTCTTCTTCCCACGTATCCTTTGTTTGTAAATCTTTTTCTACCACTACGAACCTCATCCCGTAGGGACCCTTCCTCCTCGGTTCATCATCATCACTCACATCTGCGACCTTTTTTTCCTTCCGCTATTTCACCTCTTCTCCGACTGGCTCCGGCTTCAAGCCTCTCATTATTCGTCTCTTCCATCCTCTCCAATCTATTCATCATGGATTTCAACAGGATTTGAATTTCCTCCCTATCTTTCCTCATATTTTCCTCTATTTTCTCCATCCATTCTACTGTTGAACTCCCCGATGACTGGTGATTTCCACCTTCTGCCATCGTCTTAATAAGCGAGCTGCTTTTTGTTGGAGTTCCCCACAGACGGCGCCAACTGTTGTCGGCTGATTTTGGTTTCAAGGGCAATAAGGGTTTTTTACCCCCGAGACAATCCTCCTCCAACTGTTAATTTGTTTTGTTTATGGGAAACCAAAAGCAAATTTGGCAAAAGACAGATAAATGCACCAATCAACAAAGATATTTAACGTGGTTCGGCGGATTAGATCCAGCCTACGTCCACGGGCACAGAACGGGCGATATTTTATTACCGAAATATGCTTTTTCTGGTCTGTCTTGTGTTTACAAGCCTAATTCTCATTCTACCTTTTACGTATGCTTTCCCCCTTATTTATACTAGTAAAGAAATCAGTTTTCTTTTCCCATAAGGATTCCTAGTTGAAACTACCTTCACTTCCTTTATCCTATTAGGACATTGACTTATCAATTTTTCCAATGAAAGTAGGATAACTTATCTTCTTATCCGTAAAAATAGGATGCCTTATCTTCTGGATATTATCTCGCCATATTCTCGGTATTCATGTGGTCGGTCATAATGGTCATTTGGACTGGGAATGCTTCTATCGACCTGATAGTGCCCGATCATCCGGTCTGGAGTGGTCGGTTACCGATCACAAAGTGCTCGGCCCCTTATTGTTGGCTTTTAGTGGTCGGGTCGGTATTAATGATCTTGACCAAGAAGGGAATTACCTCTTTACCCCTGCCGTGCTGCTTTAAATATCATAGGACCTGAAAATATCACCAACAACTTGTCATAACAAAATCAATACTTCGTAGCTAAATAGATTTTGCTACGATGAATTGGGGGACAAAACATCGACAAAATATTTTCAATGGAAAAAAGAATTAGCCACGAAATTTTATTGTTTTGGCAAAATATTTTTTTTTATTAAACCAAAATTTTCTTTTAGTGAAGTTGAATGTGCTTTTGAGAGGGGAAAACATAATAATTCTGACTAGCTAAGTTTGGAGGGAATACTTGTTAAAAATATCATGATGATAGTTTAAGACTTTGTTTGGTATTGTGGTTTTGACATGTGGTGAGATGATAAAACTGTGTTTTGATCAAAATATAAATATTTTAGTATTTAATTAATGCAAAAAATTATGAGAATTTATCCTGATTTAATTTTTTTTTTTTTTTTTTGCAAATATTAAGATTTTTTTTTTTTTTTTACTCATCATAAACAAATTTAAAAATTGCATTATATAACTTTTATTAGCTAACACGCTAACACATATCGCCATTTATCAAGCACCAGTTTGTTTATCTTTTTTTTTTTTTTTTGCAATACCGAACTCAATAATCAGAATGATTAATCTCTGTTAATTAACAAGACGGTAGGAACTATTTTATGGATCGAGCACCTGTTAATGATTGGCCATAATATATGTTTTTCAATTGTATTTACTATTGATTTTCTGTTACTTTGATGTTCTTAAACAAGTTAAATGCACTAATATTTCATGTTTTATTGTTTAAGGTGAATGAAATAGAGAATGGAGTAAAAATGAATAAAACATGTTACTTTCTAATTTGTACTAACTTATTATATTTTGATCATAACTTTCTCATATGAGATCCGATGAAGATGATTTAAGTTGTGTTGTGAAGCAGAGTCAATTATCTTTAACATTATAATTTAGTCAAAGACTTAATTGAACTCCTACTTGGCCAAACGTGAGTTTGAATTTGAAATTTCTACATTGTCAACTAGTGGCAGTACACACACAAACTTGTGGTACGACATTGGGTAGTTAAAAATCATTCCAATGAGCAAAAAAGGTCTATAATTTTATGTTTCGACACCAATATGCTACAATCATATTGGATATTTGATTTTTATCATATTTATATGAGGGGAATATTTAAGGTTACTTTAGATATATTTTTGTAAAGTCTAGACCAACTAGTTAGATATTGTCCGCTTTGTCGGTCTAGTGATTCGCCCATCAACCTGGCCCTTTAAGATTTTATTTTTGGCACGGGTTCAAGCTTACCCAAAAGGCCTCTTACTAGTTGAGGGAGCACAACACTTATAAAGTTATCTCAAAGATCTCTCGCAAGTAATGTGGGATACTACAATCCACCCCCTTGAGGCACAACGTCCTCGTTGGCATATTTCTGGTTGTGATATGACCCTGATACCATTTGTAAGGTCCAGCCTAATTAGTCAGCTATTGTACGCTTTGGCGGCCTAAGAATTGGCCTAGCAACATGACCCTTCACAGATTTTTTTTTGGCATAGGCTTAAGCCCACCGAAAAAGCCTCTTACTAGTTTATGAGGCACAACACTTATAAAGGTATCCTTAAGACCTCTCCTAAGTAATGTGGGTTCTATAATTTTTAGGGAGGAAAATAAGCCTATTTTGAGGCCAAAATAATCTCTAAACACAGCAATTATTTAAGAACAATAAAGACAATGAGATCAAGAGGAGAATATTAGAAATTCCAGGTATTGAAGATTGACAACTTCATGATTTCTCTTCATTATCCCTATTTTTTTCTTATATTTATTATATTCAACATGATAATTTTGTTTATCTTTGTTGCGATATTTTATATCGTACCGTAAGTGTACGGTGTCAAGTTTTAGTAAAGATAAGTGAAAGAGCGTCGAACTCATAGGGATTATATTCAACTCACACTAAGTACTATAATTGATAATCTTAACATTATTCAGAAAACAACTAAATTTAGATTAAAACTAAATAAGCAATTATCAAAACGTTAAATCAAGATAAACCAAAATGAGAGAGATTCTAGAGTCTGATTTCACTAGCTATCCCCTATGTATTTGCTATGCCAATAAATTCTTATTCAGTTGCATTGTTTATAAGCCAAGAATCCTATAGTATTTCACTCCCTCTCCCGAGCAATAGTGAAACGATTATTAATTACCGACTTCGATATCCTTATAAAAATCTAGTAATCAATAACTCATTACACTTTGTGATTCTTTATTAACGACATCAAATGAATTATAGATTCTCTCGAACTCTATAAAACTTCTAGGTTATATTCTCTAGATCCTATTCAAAATCCCTCTCTCCTGAGCGATAGATTCTAAACATTCATCATCTCAATTTGTGGCCAATAAACAAGAAGCATTAAACGCAAGAGAATATAAATAAACTGAATCAAAACTTTACAATAATCAAATTGGCAAACAACACATAGGTTCAAGCATTGGCTACATCATCCTTTAGAATAATGGAGTCAGTTCATGACTAAAGATAAAAATAATGAGAGTAATATCATTAATCTAATGGAAATCATTAGAGTTTATAGATAGAAACTAGAAGATTAAACCCGAATTGAATCCCTTCGCCTTCGGACTTCACCGCCTTCGTCTCCTCTTGTCGCTCTTCAATTCTCATCCTTGGATCTCTCTAGAAATATGTGTTTTGAGTCTTGAGTTGTGTATTAGCCTATTTCTAGGGTTTTGGACGAGCTTTTATATTTATAGGAAAGTCTTGGAGTCATTGTGCATATAAAACCCTGATTTTCAAAGATTTTGGGAATCTGCCGCTGCGTCGCGACATAAGAATTGGCATCGCGGTGCCCAATCCTTGGTATTTTTGTATGGAGATCCTATGGGGGCGTCGCAACGCTAGGCTAAATTTCAGGATTGATCGTTTCTGTATTTTTAGCCTTCCTGCGTGCTTCTGATGCGTCTTTAAGGTCCCCACACAAGTGAAATTGCTCCAAGATCCATTTTCCATGCTTCCTACTAATGAAACATAAAATAAACTATAAAATACATTAAATGACACGAAACCTAACAAAATAATAAGCTAAGAATACATGAATAAGTGGGTATAAATCGCATTTATTAAACACCCCCAAACTTAAGAATTTGCTAGTCCCGAGCAAAAGACTAAATAAAAATTAACAAACGAAATAACAAAATTAACTAGACCACTTTCGTAGGGATCACGATTGCATTTAGCGTATGAAACAAGCCTTAAAACCCTAGGCGATCCTAGTGGACGAGTCATAGTCTCGTGAGGGCTTACAACGACGACACCCACAAACGCCATTCACACACAAGCAAAAATATAAAAAAAATAATAGCAAAGAAAATAGTCCTGATAGTTACGCATAATATTGTCCTCAACGAATGCTTATCAATGAAATCAGAGAACCTTCAAAGTACTCAACGCAACTTAAATCCAAGTTCTTGAATAAATCATATAACTTAGACTCATAGGGTGTGTGTGTGTGTGTGTGTAAAGGTTCTTTCAAGCCTCGACTCCTAAGTATGCCAACACAATGATTTCTTCTCAAAAATTGAGATCCGATAGGTCAAACCAACCTAGATATCTCAAAATTACTCTGTATTTGCCTATTCGGTGCTCAGTATGGTATGATTTTTTCTTCCTTTTCCTTTCTCACCTACTCAAAGCATCAGATAAAACCAAATTGAGAACTTATTATTTCTAAGATTTCATCTAAAGCAAACAAAACTCATCATTTGGTCATATGCTTTACTATTTATAACTAAAAAATAAATGTTTTTTTATGTAGCAGAACAGGAACTTACATGCATATACCCCGAAACTTAAATATTGCATTGTCCACTATGTAAGATAAACATAATGAAACAAAAGTGAGGAATAACACTACCATGTATGGAGTTGATCAGGCTTCTGTTGGTCAGAATTTGGTTGTACGGGTTGTGTGGTTCGTGCTACCTAGATAAATAACATGCAAACTATTAAAAAAATAAATAATACAATAAAACAAAATAAAGTAAGAAAATAAAAATAAAAAAATGCAAGGGTTTCCTCCCCGCTAGCGCTGAGTTTAATGTCTTCAGCCAGACGCAACCACCCAAATGATCATGGTGGCTTCAATATAGCAGACCAGGTAGTCTCATCTGCCTTCTTCTTTGGTATCCACCGATTGCTATGACATGAAAAAGACAACTTGGCAGGATGTGGCAATGTAACTATAGAAGATCTCATAGGGTCTACTGATGGTTGAAATTTTTGACTGCACATTTGTGGTAAAATTGACTTGACAACTTTTTGAGCTTCTCAGTGATCATCTTCAAGTGAGCACTGACTTTGAATTTCCTCTTTTTACGACGCTTTAGGATCAGTTTCAATTTTGGCTGTGAAAGATCTTCTTTTATGCACGGCTGCACTATGCTCGTAAGTTGCTGAAATACTGATTCACCCTACGTGTTTGCAACTCCCTTCTCTATAATATCTACCATTTGATATTCTTCATCACCATGAGGACTCGGCATGGCTTTGAAGACACTGAAAGGTGGCTTCTCCATCTTGAACTCTCATTTTCAGTTCACATTTTTACACATCAATGATTTCTCTACCTGTTGCCAAAAAGGTCTCCCAATGATGATTGGGACATCATGGTCCTCCTTCATATCAAGAATAAGGAAGTCAGTAGGAAAGTAGAACTTATCCACCTTAATCAACACATCATCTACTATTCCCCTTGGGTAGGTGATGGATCTATCTGCTAGCTGTAATTTAATTGTGGTTGGCTTTGCCTCACCTATGCCCAATTGTTTATAGATGGATAAGGGCATGAGATTAATACTAGCACCCAAATCGGATAGCGCCTTACCAAAATATCGATTCCCAATAGTGCACGGAATAGTAAAGCTGCCAGGATCTTTCAGTTTTGGAGGAAGCTTCTTTAGTATAATGGCACTGTACTCCTCTGTGAGTACTACTGTTTCAAAATCAGTTTGCTTCCTCCTCTTGGACATCATCTCCTTCATAAACTTTACATAGTTTGACATTGGTTCCAAAACATTTACGAAGGGGATATTGATATGGATCTTTTTGAAGATGTCAAGGAATTTGGAAAACTGAGCATCCAACTTCTTCTTTTGAAAGCGCTAAGGGTATGGCAAAGGTGTGTTCGGGATATGAAGTGGGTTATATGGAAGAACTACTTTATTTTTATGTTCTTTCATCACTATTTCCTCTTGAATTACTGCTTCTTCGCCTTGGCTGCCTTGGTCTTGAGAGGTATCTTTAGTCTCTTTTCCGCTCCTGAAGGTTATTACTTGACACTGCTCATTAGGATTAACTTCAGTATTACTAGGAAATACTCATTTCTGTTCATTAGTCGTGGAAGAAGCAATCTGCTCAATATTGCCCATATACGTTTCAATATTATTCAGCCTCGACTCATTCTTCTCAAACCTCTCTGAATTTTTAGCCACAAACATGCTCATGAGGTATTCTAAGGAGGGTTTCTGCTCAGCTCTTTGATTGTAGAAGCAAGAAGGAGGTTACAAGACTTTTTATGTATTAGCATATGACAAGTTCGGATGATAATAGTTAGGCATATGATTACCTCTATAGTTGTTGAAGTTTCAATTATTCACATATTGGACTTGCTCAAATCCTCTGTCAGGTAAAATCATTCTATTAGCAGTAGCAGCTTCAATAGATAGTTGGCTCTATTGGTTGGTCAATGCTGCTAGATGAGTCGTGAGTGATGACACTTGAGCTGCAAGTGCAACAATAGGATCAACCTCGTATATACCAGCCACATTAGGCACAATAGTGCGTTCATTTGGCCATTGGAAATTATTAATGGCCATCTCCTCCAGTAGAGCATATGCATCTTCAGAATATTTCTTGAATAAGGTTCCTCAAACATCTGCATCGATCATAGTTCTATTAGGACCATTCAACCTATTGTAGAATAACTGAATCTTAACCCAGTCCTTGAAATTATGTTGTGGGCATCTCATGAGTAGATCTTTAAAGTGCTCACATGCCTCATACAGGTTCTTGGTCTCCAACTTCTTAAATATGCTAATTTATGTTCTCAGTTGGGCTGATTTAGCTGGTGGAAAAAACCTCGCAAGAAATATTGTAGCCATAACATGCCATGTTATGATGCTCCATATTGGTATAAATTGTAACCAACCACTCGCTTTGTCCATTAAAGAGAATGGGAATAAGCGTAACCTGATGATATCTTTAGTCATGTCATTCATTTTTATGGTGTCCGCCATCTCCAAGAACATCCTTAAATGCACATTGGAATCCTCTACAAAAGAACCCCAGAACTGGTTCTTTTACACCATGTTGATCAATGCAGGTTTCAGCTCAAAGTTATTGGCATTGATTGGTTGATGGGAAATCCCAGGAAAATTATCGTCAATGATGGGTTTAGGTGGTCTCGGATTGGTACCTGACACGGGTTGTCTTCTCTGATTTCAGCTGCCATTGTTATCCTTTCAACTCTATTCGCTTTCCTAAGTCGTCTTGTTGTTCTCTCGATTTCAGGATCAAACAGAACTGAATTGATACTTATGGATCATCTTATTCACTATCAAGTATCGAAATAAAGAAAGAAATAATAAGATAAGACTCAAATAAAAATAAAAAGTAAACAAATAAAATAAGTAAAAACCTAAATTAAAATTAAGTTTAGTGTGTAATAGTATTAATGTGAATTAAATTCACAATCCCCGGCAACGACGCCAAAAACTTGTTACGATATTTTATATCGTACCACAAGTGTACGATGTTATGTTTTAGCAAAGATAAGTGAAAGAGTGTCGAACCCACATGGATTGTATTCAACTTACATTAAGTACTATAATTCATAATCTTAACTTTATTCAGAAAACAACTAAATTTACATTAAAACTAAATAAGCAAATATCAAAACATTAAATCACTATAAACTAAGATGAGAGAGATTCTAGAGTCTGATTTCACCTAGCTATCCCCTATGTATCTGTTATGCCAATAAATTCTTATTCAGTTGCATTGTTTATAAGCCAAGAATCGTATTGTATTCCACTCCCTCTCCCGAGCAATAGTAAAAATATTATTAATTACCGACTTCGATATCCCTATAAAAATATAGTAATTAATAACTCATTAGGCTTTGTGATTCTTTATTAATGACTTCAAATGAATTATAGATTCTCTCGAACTCTATAAAACTCTTAGGTTATATTCTCTAGACCCTATTCAAAATAACTCTCTCCCGAGCGATAGATTCTAAACATTTCTCATCTCAATTTGTGGCCAACAAACGAGAAGCATTAAACGCAACAGAATATAAATAAACTGAATCAAAACCTTATAATAATCAAATTAGCAAACAACACATAGGTTCAAGCATTGGCTACATCATCCTCTAGAATAATGGAGTTAGTTCATGACTAAGATAAAAACAATGAGAGTAATGTCATTAATCTAATGGAAATCATTAGAGTTTAAAGATAGAAATTAGAAGATTAAACCCGAATCGAATCCCTTCGCCTTCGAACGTCACCACATTCGTCTCCTCTTGTCGTTCTTCAATCCTCCTCCTTGGATCTCTCTAAAAATATGTGTTTTGAGTCTTGAGTTGTGTATTAGCCTCTTTCTAGGGTTTTGGACGAGCCTCTATATTTGTAGGAAAGTCTTGGAGTCATTGTGCATGTAAAACCCTGATTTCTGAAGATTTTGGGAGTCTGTCGCAATGTCCTGAAGCCTGAATTGGCATCGCGGTGCCCAATCCTCAGTATTTTTGTATGGAGATCCTGTGAGGGCGTCGCGACGCAAGTGTAAATTTTAGGATTGATCGTTTCTGCATTTTTAGCCTTCCCGCGTGCTTCCGATGCGTCTTTAAGGTCCCAAAACAAGTGTAATTACTCCAAGATCCATGTTCCAATACTTCCTACTAATAAAACATAAAAAAAACTACAAAATACATTAAATGACACGAAACCTAACAAAATAACAAGCTAAGAATGCATGAATAAGTGGGTATAAACCGCACTTATCAATCTTCATCATCATTGACTAGATGTTGTTCTGAGATTATAATGGAACTCATATGAACTTTTGTTAATTAAATCTCTTTTATGATTAATTTGTGACCTTCAATACATATTTGTTTATTTTATCTTGTTCTTATCAATTGATTCTTGACCAATAGAATTGATTTGATATTGTAAATGAACTTGAAAAAGAGAGTTAATTTTTTTGTCTAGGTAAAATATCACATGATCATAATTATTGACGTGATTCACTTCTATATACGATAGGAATATATTTGCAGAGCATGTGTAACCTGTTAGGGTTGGTGCTCAGAGTGCCAATCCGGATCGTATTTATGTCTGATTCATGAATACGAATAATTTTTTTTCCATAATATTACTTACTTAATGGTAGCACCTCTTATTTTTTATATACTTATTCAATCTAATTACGATTAGATTGAAACTAAATATGATTTAGTGATATGTATATATTAGACAAAGACTCTAGGATTTACAACGTAGTGCACAGTTACAACGTAGTTTGTAGTTGACATTGGGAAGCGTCACTATAAGTTGTATAATCTCAAATAAAGTTCATGGTCAAGATTTAATGACACGGGTCGGTTAGTAAAATCCGCTGAGGCCAGTACATGTCGTATATCGTGAATTGGTCTGATGGTTTATCCCAATGAACCATGAGTCTCGGGAGACTCGTATAGACATGTAGGTATTTATTTGATAAACATTAAACGACTCACTGAAGATTTCCTAATAGATTGTACACCAACGTCAATAGGAATCTTCTCGAGTTGAGCAAGCATAGTGGTTTTTCGACTTGAGATACCACAGTGGATATATGAGTTATCCTCCACACTGTGTACAGGGCATATGTTTCCTACACGTGTTTGCGATCTAGTAAATCCATGGTTGTGGTATAACTTCGGAAGCGAGTTTCGAGTGTTATTTAGAGATCGTAAATTTGAAAGTCGACTATATTATACAATAAGGATTTGATGTTCTTATCTATATCCCTGGTATAATATTGATAGCCTGTGACAGAGGGATTATACGTATGCAATGACCTCGACTTGCATAGTTTAGCGAGATTATCTGTGGTCGTCATAATTCATTAGTGGGTGAATTATGGACACAAAATAATATTCCGTAACAGATAAACCTAAACTTAGAGAGTCCCACAATATGAAGAGTACTCGTTGAGCACTTGGGCAATGCGTTATGAATAATATAGATTATTCGTAATACTTCACCGGATTAAATGAGTTAATTCGAATCGTTTAATTGGATAAACGAAAATACATGCATTAGGGGCATTTCAGTCAATAAATAATTAATGTGTATTTATATTAGATACAAGATTTGATTTGATACATATTAATAATTGTCAAATGAGATTTTGACACACGCCATTAACATATTTATTTATTATTTAATGTAAATAAAAATACATATATAATAATAATTGCATTAATTAATTATTTAGATGTTTAAATGTTAAATATCTAGATAATTAAATTATTTCAATATTACATAAATGTTATGCAATATATTTGATTATTATTGGTTACATGTGACATGATTTTATTAAGCTTAAAGTTTACAAATTGTATTTGTTAACTTAAAGCTTATTATTATTAATTAATTATATTAATTGACCAATTGACCAAAATACCCTTTTACCCCTAAGTCAGTTTTGGCATGATATTTAAAGTGGAAAAATTTGTTTTCCCTTCAATAAGGAAGCCATGGCCGAATGCCATCCTAAAGAAAAGCTCTCAAAAATTATTTGAAGAAACAATGAAGAAAGTGAAGAAATCAAGAAAACGTTTAAGGAATTTAGGAGATTTGGAGGTAATCTTCATAACTCTTAAACTTAGAAAGCTTGTTTCTTGTTATTGAATATCTAGAATAGTTCTAGGGTTTCTTCCTTTCTTATATTTTGGGGCTTTTTGATTTGGATGATGGATTTGGAGGCTTAATGCATGTGTGAAGTTAGATTGGATTATATTATTGTAATATTAGTTCAATTTTTTCATTTGATGACTTGTTGCCATTCTAGAGTATTATGACCACTCTTGTAACTCCTAGAATTGTACTTGAGTTCTTCATAGTTGGTGGCTTTGGTTGGTGTTAATGTTAATTTGATTAATGTTGAGAAAATTGGATTTAAAGCATGAAAAAATGATATTTTTGGTTACCAAATCAAATCTGGAAATTATTTATTTTTGGTGATGAAAAATATGTTGTATAAATGTATTGTATGTGTTTTGGGCATTGGAACAATTACCAGAAATTATTTTGGAGTTGAAATATGCGATAACGGTGAAAAACGGCGTTACCGAGTGAGTTTCGGGCCTACCGGGTGTCCGCTGTCCAAACAGTGAATTGTTCATTGTTCGGGCAACCCATGAACTGCCCAAGTGCTATTGGGGCTGACCTGGGCATCCCCCGTGTATATTGGGTGGTCGGTTCTGACAAAAACGTGTTTTATGCCATTTTACGGAAAACATTTTCGTAAAAGTTTTGCGATGTTTCTAACCTATTTATGTCGTTATTTGATATAGAATAAATATGTTTAGATGAAATATGAATGAATTATTCATATTGGAGATTGAATAATTTATTTGGTAATTTTAAAAGTTTTAAAGTTACGATTTCGCCCGAACCGCGAGCTTCCGCTGCTCCCGCGCTAAAACCCCAACAAAAATGGTATCAGAGCAGGTCTGATCCTTCATCCCTTACATTTGTCGTGCTTGACATATGATATATAATCCATTTTTGATATTTCCACTGGCATGTAATTTAGATGTTTCTTAACTTTTTGGTTCTACATTAACGGAAAACATAACGCAGATTTAATGGTTAAGTTAAGTTATGTTTTCCAGATAGAATTAAACTGTTGAGAAATTGATCTAAATTAAAATCTTAATTTGATGTAGAGTAAAACCTTCTTTAGGAATATCCCCGCTTAAATAAGGCATTTAAAGTAAATATTATTAGGAATACTTATTTCTTGGTCCGCCTTGTCAGTACGGATGCAAATGATTTCATGATGCTGTAGCTGTATCGTGCCAAAGCTGTGTAGTTATGGCTAATGGTAGTTCATTTACGCCGATAGAACTTATATGATAAGAGATAAATTTAAGTGAAAGTGGAAATCCTGAACGTGCCAAAGCTATCAAGACTACATCGGTAGCTTGAGTTTTTCACTAACAAGTGAAGCCTTGATACGCCTCCTTGTGAACGTGCCAAAGTTGTCATAACGAGAAACGGTCAGGACCAAAATCTGGAGTCAAATTGAGTGTGATTGACAATGAGTTGTCAACCTGTAAATATACGTAGGCGAGAACGTGCCAAAACTGTGAGTCGATATATATTCATGAGCTCCACTTCTCACTATGGAATTCAATTTAATTATTGGATTCCCATTTTCGTTGGGGATTACGGTATTATGTAAAGTAGTGGGAGACATTGCTGGGTTAAAAATCCATAACTAAGGCAGTGTGTAATATTATGAAAATTGGCGCATATGTTTCCTTTATTCTATTATGTATATAGAATTAACCTTCTAATCCACTGCATGCATATTTATCTATATGTTTTCTGATAGGTTCTAGATTAATAGTAGGCTTGTGTTGGGTTTTCTAGGTCAAACCAAGATCAATTAGGCAAATGAAATGTGTGAATACGCAAAGAAGATAGCGGAAAATACTTACAATGCTCGGTTGGATGTAGAAGATAAGTTCAAAACTTTGCCTCCATGGTTGTTGCTCCAAGCTTTCTTTGATGTATGTTGAGCTTCCAAGCTTTGTGAATGAGATTCCAAACTCATGGGAAAAGTTTCCCTATCACCTTTGTATGAATCTTTAGTGTGCTAGCACTTGGAAATTTTGCAACAAAATTTCCTCTTTGTCCTTGCATATCTCGGCCAAGCCAAGATTTTTGGAGAGGGAGAGCAAAGCTCATGCCCAAAGTGAGAGAGAAATGAAAAGAATGAGTGTTGTGTGTAATTTCATTTTCCAAAAATCAAGTAAAGTAATATCAAACTTCAAAATTTGGTAAAGGTCACTCATTTCAATCAAAATGAAGGTAATGTGTTTTACAAGCCAACATCAAAGTCTTCACCAACTTCCATCACCAAAAAAGGTGAATGATTGACTAGTGATGTGACTTGTGGGCCCCACTTGAATTCAAAATCCGAGTGGGCCCGTAAACACTCCCGGGCTCGGGTTCGCTAATTTTGAATTAACGAATTTTCCGTTGCGACGTAATTAAATAATTATGCCTAGCAAAATTACTATTCACGTCGCTCGCGAATTAATTCTAAATTAATTCGTTCGCCCGAATTAAAATCTAATTTTAATTCCGTTATGAAATCTAATTTCATTTAATATATCAAATATATTATTTTATCGATTAATTCCGAATTAAACGTTCTCTCTCTTTAAATTGAATTTTATCCCAGATAAAATCTCTCTGCAATTAATCCTAGATTAATTTTCTCTCTCTTCTAATTAATCACAGATTAATTATGTTCGAGTCATACGTCATCGGTGAATCTTCGGGAAGCGACCCATGAGACCCCTGGATATGTTGGAAGTAAATTTGGTCGTCGGACTATCCGAACACGTGCGTATCCGGTACCACGTTCTTACCGATTTACAAGACATTGTTGGCTTCTAGCAAAGCACCGTGCCTACCCAATTCTCCAGAAATATTCTTTTAAGGAATATGTAATATGTGTCAGGCGTAGTATACATAGTATTGCGTATTGCGATCCAGTATCAGATGTCACATGCTAGGCCTGGGGCTGGAATTGTGTCTGCCCCGTACGAAACATATATCGGATCTCTGGTAACTAGTCTCTATAATCGGATAAATATGACCTAGTCATATTATCCCGATGACTGCAGTACATAAAAGTACTAGTTTCGTATCCTACGTGATCATCATCTTCATATGACTGAAGTGATACTTCCATCTTGACATCACACCCAATACACTATGATTCTCAATATACCCAGAAGAGGCGTACACAGAACCTGTTAAAGCTCTGGACGACCAAAATCAAAGTATATTGATTGTCACAAGTATTAGCGATGCAAGTCTCATGTTAAGACCAAATACATCTACCCTGATTCGGACTTCCATAGACACATAGTCATACTACCAATGGAATTCCGAGGGGTCTATCCAGAGCGAAGCTGTTTCCGTACCATCGGTAAACACAACCTCCTATTACACTTGCATGAGTATCCAATACCCAAATATATGAGAACTATGTTGTTATGCTCCCACAACGCGCACAAGTACAATACTAGTCTATTCCGCATTATCAATGTCCAATCTTGATAATACTACGACTAGGGATATTTTAATGATTAAACCTTAGAGGATTAATACTGTCACTTGGATTGGCCTGATTGTGACTCCATATGCTCAAATCATATGAGACACTAGGTCACATACATATATTTCAATGTACGAGTTCTCGGAGAGTGCCAACAACTTTTAGATATATTCCAGTAGATCCTTATTCCTAGAATAAAGGTTGTCTCTCCCAAGTAGTCTACGGAGAATTTTCATGAAAGCCAAGCTTTCACCGATTGTATTATGGGAATGTCATTTCCAAGAAATGACATGTCATCATTATATAGGACAATCATTGTCAGTGCGCTCCCACTAACCTCCTTATATACACAAGAATCATTTTCGTTTTGAATTAAATCATATACCATTATGATTACATCAAAACGCTGGTTCCAAGAACGTAATGCTTGCTTCAATCCATAAATGGATCAAATTAACTTGCAAACCTAGTTTGCATGTTTTGGTACGAAAAAACCGTCAGGATGTTGTAAACATCCTTCAAAAGGTTTCCGTTTAAGGAAAGCGGTTTTTGACATTCAGCTGCAATATTTCATGAATGAAACATGCATCATTAGCAAGCATTATCCAAATGGATTTAATCATGGCAACGAGTAAAAGGTTTCGTCGTAATCGACACAATGTTGATAACGATACCTTTTCGCTACAAGCCTAGTTTTGTACGTTTGTATATTGCCATCCATGTTTGTCTTCCTTGAAGACTCACATAGTACCATTAGGCACAATGCCTTTGGTACAACAACCAGTATCCAAACTTGGTTGGTATACATGGAATCCATTTCGGACATCATGGCACTTTGCCATAATAGGGAGTCGATATCTTGTATCACTTCCTCATACGTAGTCAGTTCGTATTCCTCAATAAGATTGACATCTTCATGAGGTTAGATCAGAAACCCATACCTCCCAGATTGTTTTCTGACTCTCTCCGACTTACGCGGTTCTTGTATATTCGAAGATTATTGGTACAGTTTCTTACTTGATGAACTGTTTGTGTTCTATTAAGGATTTGGTGCCTAGAACATTATTACTCCGATTTTTATCGAGTTTTACTTTCCTCCCACTTACCACTGCATATGGGTATTCCTCTTAGGAAAAACGCATGGAGAGCAACAATTACATTGTTCTCTTGTGAGTTGTATAAGTACTATATTTTGGTTTCCCTAGGATAACCTACAATTACATTGTCTCATCTGATTAATTCAGTTTGAGCTATTTGTTTGTCATGTTATACGTTTGAGATTCATTTATATTCAAAATATAAATACTGTTATTCACATCTAATATGCTTATCTCAATATCATCTTTATAAAATAAAACACTTAGTGTTCTAGAATATAAAGGTATACTCGCAACGGGTTATACTAGATATAGAGATAATGTTTCTAGTAAAATTAGGTATATTATAACAGTTTCCTAATTTAAATACATACCCAAAGGGTAGTGTAGGCACTGCATTTTTGCACATAAGTCCCTATGATGAGTCTCATTTAGAGGCACCACCTTTTATGCCACGGAAGCCGCGGGAAACGGACGTCGGAAGGGGAAATTCAGAATAAGTATGTCATCAAGTTCATTTCACAAGTTCATTGTTTTCGTTCGTGCTGCATTCGTTACCACGTTCAAACGTCAAACAGATTGTGGGCGTTCGTGTAGCGTTCGAAGAGTCGTTCGAACGGTGTCGATATTTCTGGTTTTACTGCTAGCCTCACACCCAAGCCCAATTAGCCCATCAAAGCACATTAAAATATTAATTAAATCATATACCAAATTAAATGAAATATTAATTAAATCATATACCAAATTAAATAAAACATTAAATAAAATCATGTCTAATTAAAATCAATCAACCAATTATATTCCCAATCAAATATCGTATTCCTAATTTAACAAATATTATGCCTAAACAACACAAATTAAATATATTAACTTCCTAATTAGCCAAATTTTGTCCCCCTCAAATCTTAGGATTTCCTTGTTTGACACCAAATCATATCTCACCTTTAATGCCAAATCATTTCTTTGTCAAGCAAGATTTAACCCTAGCCCTTTGCCTATAAAAGAACCCAATTCCAACCCTTGAACCCTCCTAGCTCATTCACAAAGAAAAGACCCTAATTGATTCACACAAGAAATACCCAAGCTCATTGACACAACCAAACTCACATACACAACCCTCACAAATCAAACACACAACCGAGACACATAAACACCAGCCACCGAAATCACACTCAAAACAGCCCATAATCACCAACAAAACACCAAAAACAGTAACCCCATATAGCCCTTAACACCATCTAAACATCACTCATTTAACCGAAAAAAATAGTGCCAAAACCGAGACGACCAGAAAACGTCACCGAAAGAGAAGTGAGAAACAGCAGCGAATCGGAGTCAAAACAGTAACTTGAGCAGTGGAACAGCGAGGAAAGGCGGGAACCTGTGAACCAGAGGAATTGCGGAGCATCCCCCCTTTTCCGACGACCGTGCACCGTACTTCCGAGAGTCGACATAAAAGGTTAGACCTGAGGGCACCTTTTTATTAGTTTATATTCGTCTTTTAATTGTTTATTGAATTCTATTCGCATGAGAGTCATTTGTGGATGCATGTTGTGGCTTTGAATAAAATGGAAAATGTGTCGCCTCTTGTGGTATATAGGATGGAAACCCGGGGCATAAATTTCATAGCCGATTTCGAATGGACGGTAGTATGATCTGTACTCGGGATACAACTCCACGTACCACTTGAGTAAAAGACGCATATTTCGTTTTCTGTTGTTTTGAGGGGTTTATTATTCGTTATTTAATTTCTACATGTTATTCGTTTGCATAATGATGCGATCGAGCGCATGGGCTTAGTAAGTCGGATTAAAGGTCCCCTATTTTGAGGGGTTAAAACCATTTACCACGATGTTTTGCCGTGCTGGTTGATGTATATTCGGTTGAATGTAAGATGTGTTCAATCGGGTATATGAAGTCAGATATTGTTTCATTTATTTCTTATATGCATTGTGAGATAAAGCGCATGGGCTTAGTAAGTGTGATTAAAGGTCCTCTATTTTGAGAGGTTAAAATCCTTTACCACGATGCTTTGCCGCGCCGGATAATGTATATTCGATTGGTGTGAGATATGTTCAATCGGATACACGAAGTCCGATATCGTTGTCTTCACTTCTTTGTATATGTATTGTGTTGTTTGCGCATGGGCTTAGTAAGTGCGATTAAAGGTCCTCTATTTTGAGAGGTTAAAATCCTTTACCACGATGCTTTGCCGCGCCGGATAGTGTATGTTTGATTAGATGCGAGATGAGTTCAATCGGATACGTGAGGTCCTACATTGTGGATTTGTTTGTTTAT
Source organism: Zanthoxylum bungeanum (assembly GCA_019454045.1). Taxonomy (NCBI): domain Eukaryota; kingdom Viridiplantae; phylum Streptophyta; class Magnoliopsida; order Sapindales; family Rutaceae; genus Zanthoxylum; species Zanthoxylum bungeanum. Next base: position 288,193 of record SKCR01050730.1, on the reverse strand, counting down.
GTATGTGTTGTTTGCATCAGGTCTGGTTCCGTTCGAACGCGTTCTCGAACGCTATACGAACGCGAACCTTCTGTTTACCGTTCAAATGCATTCTCGAACGCTACACAAACGTACACGCATTTTCTTGGTTTCATCATGCATCAGGTCTGGTTCCGTTCGAACGCGTTCTCGAACACTATACGAACGTGAACCTTCTGTTTACAATTCGAACATGTTCTCGAACGCTACGCGAACGCACACGCACTTTCTTTATTTTATCATGCATCAGGTTTGGTTCCGTTCGAACGCGTTCTCGAACGCTACATGAACGCGAACCTTCTGTTTACCGTTCGAACGCGTTTACGAACGCTACACGAACGCGCACCCACTGGACTGAGTCCTTTTCATCACATCACGACATGTCTATTTTAGCATATAGTTGTCTCTTTTTTTACCTTATGCATTTGTAGTACCGCTTTAGGTATCTATTTCCGTCATGCGCTTAATTGTCTTTCCTTAATATGCATGCTTGTATGAATGTTATTTGTTCACGCTTCTGTGTCTACCAATGTGAAATTGTATGCTTTCTGTATGTCAATTTATCTATATGCAAATTGAGACATAGATTACATGCAAATAGGTTGTATGCAAATTCATATATGTGTAGCATGTAAATTTAGATGAATTTTTTGATGTATGCATGCGAACTTAGGGATAAATCATCCTTGAAATATGTTGCTTAGGCTTGGTTAGATTATTGTACAAATCATTTAATTACAAGTGGCATAAGTAAGGGACCATTCCGAACCCAACGGTTTGAGGTCTTCCCTTGCGAGGGGTGAGTGTGGCCTTAAATCTCATTTTCCCGGTTCACACCGGACGGCGACTCCATTATTCTCCAGTTTAGTCCCCCGCGGGCTACTCTGTACTCCCAACTAGGCCGCGAGCCTAGAACAGCATGCGTCGCCCAGTTTCTGTGTCCCACAGTCTGGCAACTCCACTGGGGATAGAGAATCGGCCCCGAAATAATGTCTTGTAATATTATGATTTGTGCTTTAATTAAATGTGTTTACTGTGGGATAAAAGGGGTTTAATCAAAGGCACTTTTAAGGCTAGGTAATGGTTTGGTGTCTTCCCTCATTCACTACCTTTCTATAAGGAAAAGTTGAGAAGGCACCTAGACAATCACTTACTTGTGGCCTATTGTGATGGACTAATTTGGAAGACTCGTTGTTTATTCCTGTCACCAAGCGATAAGAGGCTAGAGTACTTAAGAGAGCCTCGCTCCACCCTCCCTCTGGGGAATCTACAACGGGAAATCCATTTGACAGTCAGTCACACACCATAACTCGTTGGCACGTACTGTAAGGTATAAAAAAGGTGCGCTCACTTGGTCGCTCGAACCCTTGAGTGGGGAGACCTAGTTGTGGCTAATCCTTCGCCAGCGAGAGTCTTTGTCTACACTCCCGCAAACCCACAAGTAGACCGGGGTTGTATGGCCTATAGCAACTATTTCCTTGTGCTTGTGGACCATCCTCATTTGATGCAGTTGGACTTCTTGTCAGAAATGCGAACTTGTTGGGCCATTTAAACTGGGACAAGTTCATATCCTATGACAATTGGGCCAAAAGCTTCTGAAATGTTGATGGGCCACTCTATAGAAATTATCTTTATATGCTTGTGTTTGGGAACATTGTCGTTTGGATCCATTCAGACCTTTTGTCATGAGATACTAGCTTGTTGGGCCATTTAAACTGGGACAGGAACGTATGTTATGATGATTGGGCCAAAAGCTTCTAAAACGCCAATGGGCTATTATATGTTTGTGTTTAGGAACATTATCATTTGGACACGGTTGGACTTCTTGCCATGAGATGTGAACTTGTTGGGCCATTTAAACTGGGACGAGTTCACTCCTATGACAGTTAGCCCAAAAGCTTCTAAAATGATGATGGGCCGATTTGTGTGAAAATTTTAGTGAGTTGATATATTCCTTGTATCGCACATATCTCATGCATCTCATGTATACATACATCATGTTAACTCTCTTGTGTCAAAAGAGCAATCATAGATATCCGTTGGGTTAGGGAAAAGGGAAGACTTGTTAAAAGGCCAATAGCAAACATGAGCGAATCAGAGAATGAATCATCCTGTATGGATCAGTTTGAGAATAGTCTCACCAAGATTACTGAACAGTTACAAGCCTTGACCGCTGCTGTGGCTAATATGGTTGTGCCCCGTGCATGGGGAAATTCTGAGATTGTGAGGCGTACGGAGCCTCTGAATGGGTTGGGGGATGATATCCCCGCTTTTGATGATGATATGGTAGAGTATGCAACAGGCAGAGTGATTGGGTCTCAGGCCGAGATACAGAAACTCTGTGATCAGATGAAGTCAGTTACCAGTAAACTGAAGGGGAAACATGAGGACTTGTTGGATTATGAGGCGTTGACCTTCGAAGAACAACTGCCAGCTCAGTTCAAGATGCCTGATATGGTTAAGATCAACGGGAATGGGGACCCGAGGGTCTATCTGCGGCAATATGTCTCAATGATGAGTTCAGTGGGCCTATCACAGCACCAAGTCCAAAAGATGTTTGGGATGTCACTCGAGGGAGCACCTGTAGTATGGTATCACAGCCTTGAGAAAAAGGTTAAAGAAGATTGGAAGGAACTAGCTGATGTTTTTCTGAAGCAGTATGTCACAGACCTAGAGATTGATTTGTCACTCCGAGATCTGGAGAACACTAAGCAGAAGCCGGAGGAGAGCTTCAAGGAGTATGTTGACCGCTGGAGAGGTCAACTTTTGAAAATGCAGACTCGGCCTTCAGAGAAAGACCAAATCAAGATGATTATCAAGTGTACTAAGCCCTCCATCTATGGTAAGCTGAGGAGGATGACCTCCATGATTGCGGATTTTCGACAGTTGAGGGAGACTGTCATGGACATTGAAGAATAGGAGGCGGAAAACCAGAAGTTCTATGGCCAGAATAGAAGAACTTTTGGGGGGCCTTCTGAGACCAAGCCCGCTACTGCCGCGCTCCTACCGTCAAGAACAGGCGATTCTCCAATCTTGGTAGACCTTTGTCAAAGGTGCTTGAAAAGTTGGAGGGACAAGGGCTCTTAAAACCCTTAGAGCCTAAACCACTTCTAGATCCTATACCACCCAACCTTGACCTAAGCCTGTATTATCACTTCCATCAGAGGAGAGGCCATGAAACTGACAGATGCACCCGCCTTAGGCATGAAATCCAAACCTCATCGATGCCCATAAAATACCTGATCCTGAGAAAGAACAACCCAACACACATCGGAACCCCCTACCAAATTACCACTCTGTTCCACCACCCACTTACATGATCAACTCTGGCCTGCCCGAAACCTTTGTCCTCCAAACTCTCAACCACCAGGCTTCTTGCATTGAGATAAAGGATAACAGTGAAGAACCATAGGGCAAGGAAGAAGGTAATGTTGCGAATGATGAAGTTATCCCTCCTAGTTTATTTGATCATGCATTTTTAATACAGACATTGACTTAGTCTACATGTTCGAATCATTTTCTTAAATGATAATAAAGACGTTCATTTCGCTGAATCTCTTTGCAATATGAGTATATTTGAGAAAAACATTCAACCTTGGTACTATGAAATTCAGTGATGTTTAGAACACGGGGAATCTTCGGAAGCAACAACAGTACAGTCAGTTTCAGAAATGAATCAGTATCAACTTGGGGGCGAGGCCCATATTAGCATCAGTATAAGGGCTGAGGCCCACATCAGTTACAGTTTGGGGATGAGTCACAGGGCCGAGGCCCACATCAGCATCAGTTTGGGGATGAGTCTCAGGGCCGAGGCCCACATCAGTATCAGCTTGGGGGGCGAGGCCCACATCAGTATCAGCTTGGGGGCGATGCCCACATTATCAGCATCAGTTTAGGGGCTGAGGCCCACATCAGTTTCAGTCTTGGGGATGAGTCCCAGGGCCGAGGCCCACATCAGTTACAGTTTGGGGATGAGTCCTAGGGCCGAGGCCCACATCAGTATCAGCTTGGGGGCGAGGCCCATATCAACAGTATCAGTTTAAGGGCTGAGGCCCACATCAGTTTCAGTTTTGGGGATGAGTCCTAGGGCCGAGGCCCACATCAGTTTCAGTTTGGGGACGAGTCCCAGGGGCGAGCCCACATCAGCATCAGTTTTGCCGAGTATGGCACTCCGAAAGTGGAGCATGGTTCGAAAATGGACTACTATCACATCTCGCCGAAAATGGAGCATGGTTCGAAAATGGACTACTTTCACATCTCGCCAGAAATGGCACTCCAAAAATGGAGCACGGTGCGGAAATGGACCAAGGAAGGCCTAACCCATCGGAATAGGATACATATCCATGCATACATGCATACATATAACATACATGCAATGTTTGTTTTGTGTTCGCAGGTTTGTAGCGGTAAAGACCATCTCATCAAATAACGGTTCAAAAATGAGCCACATTCTCGCACAGCACGGTTCGGAAATGGACCGCTACAACAACAGATGCCGAAAATGGCGCCCCAAAATGGAGCATACATAGCAGACTCCGAAAATGGCACTCCAAAATGGAGCACCCACAACAGATGCCGAAAATGGCGTTCCAAAATGGAGCACACACAGCAAAAGCCGAAAATGGCGCTCCAAAATGGAACACACACACCAAAGGCCGAAAATGGCGTTCCAAAATGGAGCACACACAGCAAATGCCGGAAATGGCGTTCCAAAATGGAGCACACACACAACAGATGCCGAAAATGGATGCCGAAAATGGCGCTCCAAAATGGAGCACACACACAAAAGATGCCGAAAATGGTGCTCTAAAAATGGAGCACGGTTCGGGAATGAACCAAGGGTCGCAGCACCTCACCACCAAATCAAATCAACTCAACACATGGTAAGTCAAGTGGCAGCTGGCGAGCCAGGTAAGTGAAAATGCATTGCATAACTTTGATAGGATTGTCACTGTTGCACATTACACAAGTCCCATCAAAGTGGGGGCGACTGTAGGCACTGTATTTTTGCACATAAGTCCCTATGATGAGTCTCATTTAGAGGCACCACCTATTATGTCACGGAAGCCGCGGGAAACGGACGTCGGAAGGGGAAATTCAGAATAAGTATGTCATCAAGTTCATTTCACAAGTTCACTGTTTTCGTTCGTGCTGCGTTCGTTACCATGTTCGAACGTCAAACAGATTGCGGGCATTCGTGTAGCTTTCGAAGAGGCGTTCGAATGGTGTCGGTATTTCTGGTTTTGCTGCTAGCCTCACACCCAAGCCCAATTAGCCCACCAAAGCCCATTAAAATATTAATTAAATCATATACCAAATTAAATGAAATATTAATTGAATCATATACCAAACTAAATAAAACATTAAATAAAATCATGCCTAATTAAAATCAATCAACCAATTATATTCCAATCAAATATATCGTATTCCTAATTTAACAAATATTATGCCTAAACAACACAAATTAAATATATTAACTTCCTAATTAGCCAAATTTTGTCCCCCCTCAAATCTTAGGATTTCCTTGTTTGACACCAAATCATATCTCACCTTTAATGCCAAATCCTTTCCTTGTCAAGCAAGATTTAACCCTAGCCATTTGCCTATAAAAAGAACCCAATTCCAACCCTTGAACCCTCCTAGCTCATTCACACAAGAAAAGACCCTAATTGATTCACACAAGAAATACCCAAGCTCATTGACACAACCAAACTCACATACACAACCCTCACAAATCAAACACACAGCCGAGACACATAAACACCAGCCACCGAAATCACACTCAAAACAGCCCATAATCACCAACAAAACACCAAAAACAGTAACCCCATACAGCCCTTAACACCATCTAAACAGCACCCCTTTAACCGCAAAAATAGTGCCAAAACCGAGACCAAAACAGTGACCAGAAAATGTCACCGAAAGAGCAGCGAGAAACAGCACCGAATCGGAGTCAAAATAGTAGCTTGAGCAGTGGAACAGCGAGGAAAGGCGTGAACCTGTGAACCGGAGGAATTGCGGAGCATCCCACCTTTTCCGACGACCGTGCACCGTACTTCCGAGAGTCGACATAAAAGGTTAGACCTGAGGGCACCTTTTTATTAGTTTATATTCGTCTTTTAATTGTTTATTGAATTCTATTCGCATGAGAGTCATTTGTGGATGCATGTTATGGCTTTGAATAAAATGGAAAATGTGTCGCCTCTTGTGGTATATAGGATGGAAACCCGGACATAAATTTCATAGCCGATTCCGAATGGACGGTAGTATGATCTGTACTCGGGATACAACTCCACGTACCACTTGAGTAAATGACGCATATTTCATTTTCTGTTGTTTTAAGGTGTTTATTATTCGTTATTTAATTTCTGCATGTTATTCGTTTGCGTAATGATGCGATCGAGCGCATGGGCTTAGTAAGTCGGATTAAAGGTCCCCTATTTTGAGGGGTTAAAACCCTTTACCACGATGCTTTGCCGCGCCGGTTGATGTATATTCGGTTGAATGTAAGATGTGTTCAATCGGGTATACGAAGTCAGATATTGTTTCTTTTATTTCTTATATGCATTGTGAGATAAAGCGCATGGGCTTAGTAAGTGCGATTAAAGGTCCTCTATTTTGAGAGGTTAAAATCCTTTACCACGATGCTTTGTCGCGCCGGATAATGTATATTCGATTGGATGTGAGATATGTTCAATCGGATACACGAAGTCCGATATTGTTGTCTTCACTTCTTTATATATGTATTGTACTGTTTGCGCATGGGCTTAGTAAGTGCGATTAAAGGTCCTCTATTTTGAGAGGTTAAAATCCTTCACCACGATGCTTTGCCGCGCCGGATAGTGTATGTTCGATTGGATGCGAGATGAGTTCAATCGGATACGTGAGGTCCTACATTGTGGATTTGTTTGTTTATGTATGTGTTGTATGCATCAGGTCTGGTTCCGTTCGAACGTGTTCTCGAATGCTATACGAACGCGAACCTTATGTTTACCGTTCGAACGCGTTCTCGAACGCTACGCGAATGCACACGCATTTTCTTGGTTTCATCATGCATCAGGTCTGGTTCCGTTCGAACGCGTTCTCGAACGCTATACGAACGCGAACCTTCTGTTTACCGTTCGAACGCGTTCTCGAACGCTACGCGAACGCGCACGCACTTTCTTTGTTTTATCATGCATCAGGTTTGGTTCTGTTCGAACGCGTTCTCGAACGCTACATGAACGCGAACCTTCTGTTTACCATTCAAACGCGTTTACGAACGCTACACGAACGCGCACCCACTGCACTGAGTCCTTTTAATCGCATCAGGACATGTCTATTTTAGCATATAGTTGTCTGTTTTTTTACCTTATGCATTTGTAGTACCGCTTTAGGTATCTATTTCCGTCATGCGCTTAATTGTCTTTCCTTAATATGCATGCTTGTATGAATATTATTTGTTCGCGCTTCTGTGTCTACCAATGTGAAATTGTATGCTTTATGTATGTCAATTTATCTGTATGCAAATAGGCTGTATGCAAATTCGGATATGTGTAGCATGTAAATTTAGATGAATTTGTTGATGTATGCATGCGAACTTAGGGATAAATCATCCTTGGAAATATGTTGCTTAGGCTTGGTTAGATTATTGCACAAATCATTTTATTACAAGTGGCATAAGTAAGGGACCATTCCGAACCCAACGGTTTGAGGTCTTCCCTTGCGAGGGGTGAGTGCGACCTTAAATCTCATTTTCCCGGTTCACACCGGGTGGCGACTCCATTATTTTCCGGTTTAGTCCCCCGCGGGCTACTCCGTACTCCCAACTAGGCCGCGAGCCTAGAACAGCATGCGTCGCCCAGTTTCTGTGTCCCACAGGTAGTTCCTAAACTTAGGTTTCTACGGCCAAAATAGCAACTCTCGTCCCGTTTCCAACTCGCAGGTCTATCTCAACTGAAGTCAGTCTCCTGCTAATCAGCAGATTTTGCACATCAGTACATATTTATGTACCACATCTAGTATCAAAAATCCAATTTTGAAACCAGTAGCGAACATGTTTATGACAAACATACTTGAAGCCGAAACCTTGCCCCGCCTTCACTTCCTTCATGTCTGCCTTGTCCATACGAAGGTCACGCATACAATGACCCCGTTTGCCACCATTTAGGTAGACATCTTGGGATATGTCCTTTGTCTTCCAAGAAGACTGCGATGATTTTGCCTTTGCCTCTTTTAGAAGCTCTGGCTCTGCCTCCTTGAGTATAGCCATCAACTCTCCAAGAGTTTACTCTTGGTTCATAATGAACCTACCCCAGCTTTCGGGTAGAGACTATAAGATTAAATCTTTGGTAGTCTCGGCCACGTAGGTAATGCCCATCTAACCTAGCTAATCGACGTCAGCAATCATCTGCGACACCAAGTGCTCGATAGATGTACCCTCTGACATACACGAGCAAAAGAGCTTCTTTTGCAATTTATACTTATAAGATCTAAGAATAAATCTTATGAAGATCCTTTAATCTCAACATCATGGTATAAGGATCTAATCCTTAATTTTGACGACAAAATTAAAGTGTCATTGCAACAAGCATAAATGATTGAGCACTAAAGTTATCATCACCATGAGTCTTCCAAAACTCATGCTCCACTATTTGCTCAACTCCGAGCTTAGGCCCGAGATGTCATTCTATCAAATAGAATAACCTCTCAGTTCCCAGGACTATCCTGAGGTTCTATTCCCAATCTGAAAATTAAAGTCGTTCAAAGACATTTTCACCCAGGATTATGTTCTAAACGCTAATCTTTCAGTTATCTTGATTGTTATAGTCCAACTATACAATCAACGATTTCGGGTACTATTGAATATAATGATTACTATAGTCTAACTATATAATCAACTATAATTTGATTGGTTAAATTCAAATATATTGATTACTATAATCCAATTATATAATCAACTATAAATTGAAGTAGTTTGAATACAGTCCAACTGTTTAAATTTAAAAAACAACAATTAAATATTAGTCCAACTAATATATTTATTTAAATAATGATGAAAAATTGAAATGAGCACGTATTGGCAAGTATCTAAACGAAATTGCAAATTTAATACTTGCCTCCCATTATTTTTCGGCGAGCCTCTAACCCTCTATTGAGTACTCTAGAAACCTAGTTTCCTAGTGGGCTAGGATCCCATTAAATAACACACAACCTTGACTTTGGCCAACAAGTTGTATGAAACTTAACTAGGTAGATCTCTAAGATCAATTGGATCTCATCCAATTCCTAGATCCAGTAGGTGGACTTCCAAATCCGAAACATATATCCAATATATTCCCTAACCTTTTTCCTCTGAATCAACTAAGCCTTGGCTTTGGCACAACAAGCTTAATGATTCCAGTTAAGCGGGACCCATTGACTTTGGAAAGCTTCGTAATCGATGTCGATGGACAAGAAGTGATCTTGACTTTGGCCAACAAATCACAATTTGGACAAGACATATGATATGGAACAAAGCCTTCATGATTCAAACACATCTGCGATGGACAAAGGTCTTGACTTTGGCCAAAAAACTAGTGCCAATCTTGGATCTTGAGAGAGAATCATTCAATGGAAGGAAAACGCTTAATATTTATTGAGGTAATTGGCAACCAATTAATTATCTTTGATTAGGTCTCATCATACACCCTTAAACATGCATTCTAAAAGCATAATAATGCGCGATAAATAAATTAATAATGATATGCGGATGGATATTTAAAACATTTTATTCCTAGAACAAATCTCTCTCTTTCCTCTCTCTTACTAGCACTATTCTTACTTCTACCCAATTACATAACACTTCTAAAGAAACCTCATTTACATTGAGGGGAATAGGTGAGAAGAGAAATACAAAGAGTCAAGAAGTAACAGGCTGGACACGCAGGTCCAATTTAATAAATTCTAAATTTATTACAACAATTTCCAAAATTGCCCTCACCCATCTAATATCCATCTAATATACATTATTCATACATCACATCCATGTATTCACACAAAGCATGTCATCAATCAATCTAATCCAATTAATTAATCTTTAATTAATGACCATCCAATGTTCAAACAACGATTTGATTTGCGCGAGTCCAACTCGTTTAAGAATAAGTACTCAAAGTGCGTACTCTTGAATTATATCGAACTACAATATCAAATCCAATTTAATTCGTATTCAATACTAATTCTTTATTTAATTCCAAATTAAATAATTACACTTTATTAATGAGCCTTTGCGACTTAAATTCTAAATCTAATCTTAACGGGTCTCAAAGCCCAATTAACATCCAATGTCAATTTAATTAAAGTCCAATGGGCTTTCAATTAATTTATAAGGCATGGGCTTTGGCAACCAAAGCCCAATAAGGAATCACAATTTGCCATAAAATTAATTTTGGCCCATTAGGCCCAATTAAATTATAAAGGCCCAATTATCATATTTGGACTTTATGGAAATGGTTTTAGGCCCAATTGGATCCAACCAATTATCCTAAACCAAACTTGCCCCAACCAAGCCCATTAAGCCCAAATACAATATTTATAGCCCAATTCCAAATTAAGCCTAATTAATTAAATTTCAACATTCCAAATATCACAATTTAATTAACTAAAGTGTATAGCCATAATTAATTAGTTAAACTAATATTTCCAAAATATCAATTACACTAATTAATCATGCTTTAAATAATCAACTTATGTCCAACACAAATTGAAGCAAAATCAATTCCAACATGCTTCCTATAGCTCATGGTAATTAGGGACTTTTTATATCAAGTTTGATTTCAATCCAATTAAATCACAAACTAATATATCCCATGCATTTTAAACACATCCAATTGTCTAAAATTCAAAAATCACCAAGAGCTACAAATGGGTTCACATTCGGCCAAGCCTCAAAATTTGGGGAAAATTAATCCAATTAATTTTTCATCAAATTGATCATGCACAACTCAAAGTTAACATATTATAAGCATGCTCAAATAAACAATTTGAATAAAACATGCTCAAATCAAAAATACCCAAATCAATATTAAGAACCCTAAATTCAATTTCATGCTCAATTATGGCTCTAATACCATTGTTGGGTTTTCTAGGTCAAACCAAGATCAATTAAGCAAATGAAATGTGTGAATACGCAAAGAAGATAGCGGAAAATACTTACAATGCTCGGTTGGATGTAGAAGAGAAGTTCAAAACTTTGTCTCCATGGTTATTGCTCCAAGCTTTCTTTGATGTATGTTGAGCTTCCAAGCTTTGTGAATGAGATTCCAAACTCATGGGAAAAGTTTCCCTATCACCTTTGTATGAATCTTTAGTGTGCTAGCACTTGGAAATTTTGCAACAAAATTTCCTCTTTGTCCTTGCATCTCTCGGCCAAGCCAAGATTTTTGGAGAGGGAGAGCAAAGCTCACGCCCAAAGTGAGAGAGAGAGATGAAAAGAATGAGTGTTGTGTGTAATTTTTTTTTTCCAAAAATTAAGTAAAGTAATACCAAACTTCAAAAGTTGGTAAAGGTCACTCATTTCAATCAAAATGAAGGTAATGTATTTTACAAGCCAACATCAAAGTCTTCACCAACTTCCATCACCAAAAAAGGTGAATGACTGACTAGTGATGTGACTTGATGTGACTTGTGGGCCCCACTTGAATTCAAAATCCGAGTGGGCCCGTAAACACTCCCGGGCTCGGGTTCGCTAATTTCGAATTAACGAATTTTTCGTTGCGACGTAATTAAATAATTATGCCTAGCAAAATTACTAATCACGTCGCTCGTGAATTAATTCTAAATTAATTCGTTCGCCCGAATTAAAATCAAATTTTAATTCCGTTATGAAATCTAATTTCATTTAATATATCGAATATATTATTTTATCGATTAATTCCGAATTAATCGTTCTCTCTCTTTAAATTGAATTTTATCCCAGATAAAATCTCTCCGTAATTAATCCTAGATTAATTTTCTCTCTCTTCTAATTAATACCAGATTAATTATGTTCGAGTTATACGTCATCAGTGAATCTTCGGGAAGCGACCCATGAGATCCCTGGATATGTTGGCAGTAAATTTGGTCGTCGGACTATCCGAACACGTGCATACCCGGTACCACGTTCTTACCGATTTACAAGACATGGTTGGCTTCTAACAAAGCACCGTGCCTACCCAATTCTCCAGAAATATTCTTTTAAGGAATATGTAATCTGTGCCAGACGTAGTATACGTAGTATTGCGTATTGCGATCCAGTATCAGATGTCACATGCTAGGCCTGGGGCTGGAATTGTGTCTGCCCCGTACGAAGCATATATCGGATCTCTGGTAACTAGTCTCTATAATTGGATAAACATGCCCTAGTCATATTATCCCGATGACTGCAGTACATAAGAGTACTAGTTCCGTATCCTACGTGATCATCATCTTCATATGACTGAAGTGATACTTCCATCTTGACATCACACCCAATACACTACGATTCTCAATATACCCAGAAGAGACGTACACAGAACCTGTTAAAGCCCTGGACGACCAAAACAAAAGTATATTGATTGTCGCAAGTATTAGCGATGCAAGTCTCAGGTTAAGACCAAATACACTTACCCTTATTCGGACTTCCATAGACACATAGTCATACTACCAATGGAATTCTGAGGGGTCTATCCAGAGCGAAGCTGTTTCCGTACCATCGGTAAACACAACCTTCTATTACACTTGCATGAGTATCCAATACCCAAATATATGAGAACTATATTGTTATGCTCCCACAATGCCCACAAATGCAATACTAGTCTATTCCGCATTATCGATGTCCAATCTTGATAATACTACGACTATGGATATTTTAATGATTAAACCTTAGTGGATTAATATTGTCTCATATCTTATTAATTCGGAACTAATCATATGGACTTTTATCATTTATATATCCCGGTAATCCAATTACAAATGATAAAAGAGCATTTTCCTATGTCACATAGTTAATTTGTACAACAACACCATGTTCTGTACAAATAGTGATGTTATGGGTCATAATTGTGCAACAGCTTGAATATTGTTAGATTAGTCAAAACCATCGGGAACTGTTGTTCCGATTTTCCTTAAAAATCAAGATGGTTAGTGACTTAGCTACTAAGTCACATTAGGTAATCTATATAGATATCCGTTTTAGGATATAATTGTCTAGAGAGAATAGTTTCTTATGCGGTAAGAATTGATGTGAATTTGTTCATGTCTCGAGATTCTTGACTGGCATTAAGAAAACCTCATTAGGTATTTGTTTATCTGATAATGACGTTTCTTGGGTTTAGTGACCTTTAGAAGTAATGTGTCTGACACAGTTTGTTAATCAATTATTTGCAATTGTTGTGAATAGTTGAAGGAAAATTATAAAGCTACAGAAAGGAGATGTGTATAGTTGTGTATAGAGAATATCGATTCTTACAACACGACAACTATAGGTATTGGATACCAGATCTCCCGTCTAGTTATTTAAAATATTGTTTAATGATTGTTTTGATATTTGATATCAGAACTTGTGACTATTGGATAGATATTTGTTCTTTATAAACAGTTATTTCATATTTTAATATGACTAGTAGTATCATTGATGAAGAGATAAACATTAAGAAAAATATTCGGTTAATTAAATAACTTAGAACAGTATTTTATGAGATTTTATAACTTAAGCATTAAATGCTTATTCAGTATGGTAAAGGATGGTCTGATACGAGATCACACCACATATCCTTATCAATTTAATGAATATTATATTCAGGAATGTGATTAAATCTAATTTAACCAATGATCATCATTGGACTGCATATTTATTAAACTAATACATTGGATGTATGTAGTTTAATGAATTATAAATTGCCTTGGATAGTTTTCTTTACTTCATAACTTAGTTAATGAGTTGTTATGACTTAGTTACGTGTTTATAAAAGAATACATATTGAATGTCTTGAATGGTTTGAGAACTTTCAATATGTTTCTGATGAAATACGAATAGAATATTTTGACTGGTTCAAAGATATTCGATTTGAAGTTATTGAAAACTATATCTTTAACATTCATCATGAGTCTTTGAATTATTCAAAGATATTTGATATGATCAAACATATGAATTTATGGTAATTAGTTCTAAGGTTATTTAATGAATATGATTCTTACTCAATATTATTCTTCTACGATTCCATCATAATGGAATTGATCAGTGGGAGAAATCGAATCTTATATGATTTGGTTCGTTTGATATTGAGTGTTACCAAATTAATTTCAATACTCTTGGGGATATGCTCCAGTAACATTAATTCATCATTTTAATTAATGTTCCATTAGTTTCTACAGTTATATATATGATATGTATAAGTAGAAAATTCGAATCTTGAAAAGTTTTGAGATTTGAATCTTTCTTTTGTATAATGGTTATATAATTGAAAAGTATTTGTGCCTCGGAGGTACGAGCAAAAGTTTATCATTTATTCTATTTAATATAATATTGTATTCTATTTGATAGAATGTCTTTTCTACAATCCCGAGTAATAAAAATATTTTATTACTTAGTGTGTAACATCGGATGTTAACCATTGTAGAAAAGACTTGACTTATTGAAGTTAAATGTGAAAGTGATAAACTATAAATGGAACCACGTAATTAATAAGATGAAAATCCCCTTAGACAGCTTCCATATAAGTCCAATAGGATGTCAGAATCATTTACGAAGTATTTGATACTTAATGGTTCTGTTGTTTTCTTATTGCAGAAAATTATTCTATAACTTATAGTGGTAGCGATATTTGATATCGATTTCGGAAGTTAGTATTGAATCATAGATTTAAGATTGTCTGTAGCTTACTACAATCAAGTTTTGAACTTGATTAAGCTGTCATTATGAATCATTCATAAAATATGCAAATTGTTTGCGCAGCAAAAGCAAAGTGAGCTTACTAAAGGTTTGACCTTTATAGTATGACAATGAGAAAGGTTATACTCAACAATCTATTGTCGATTTTGAGGAAACTTGTCTCTAGTCACACTAATTGAACAATTAAGGATCTGTTAGTTAATGTTGATATTAAACTATGTATTTTGGCTAAAGAATGTAAAGTGGTGTTCCTGAATGGTTTCTTCGAATAAGAGATCCATTGTGGTTTCTTTATTTGAAGAGTTCATTCTAGAATGGCCCTGGAGTTTATATTCTGTTAAGATCATAGTTTGATATACTAGCTTATAGAGCCTATTGTAGACTCAGATAAGCTTTCCGAAAATCTGTATTTTCTTATTTTGATAACAGTCAGATTGTCAAGTTTTATCAAAGCATAGAGAATACACATATGATAGTAGGGTTAGTGGGAGCGTACAAATTTCTTTCTAGTGTTATATATCATAACGAAATTATCATTATTAATGTAATAATGAGATGTTTGTGAAGTAAAAAAGTTTACCTAAGTCTTATTTTCTCCGTGAAAGCAGTGGGAGCAGTCTCTGTTATATTTGATATAAAGTTTTATATATGATATAAAACAAGAGACTTGTGAGATACTCTCATTAATCGTGCATTATATATGATCTAATAAAGATACAGCAAGACTATCTGTGTGGCAGTTAGTATAACTGTTTGACAGTTAATGTGTCTCTTGTATATAGTATTTATCTTTCGTAAAGGATGATTCCTTTGTCGAAAGAGAAATTGATTAGAATGTCTAATCAATCTTATGCATCATAGGATGATGGCATAATGAATACTATATTATGTGCGATTAAAGATATCGATTTAATCGTAATTGTTACGAACTATTTTGATATATTGTAGACCATAGGATGTGTCTTAAAACAAATTCTTTGTTATCTTTGAGATATTAAGAACGAGTTTCTTATTCATGGAGAATATAATCCACAACCACTAGGGTCATATTAGTTTTGAGTCTAATTATGACGTTAGATGGTCTACGTCACAAAAAGTCAGAAAAGATGTAGTGGGAGTGTCACGGTTGATTTTATTATATTAGTGGAATTAGATGTAACTTATGAAGTATTACTTATGAAGTTACATAGTGACATTATAGATTAGAAGTTTTGATATTAGTGTTGTGCTTACGGTTGTCTCATAATATTTGGATTTGATCCTTACATACATAGACAACTCAGTAGCTGTAGCACAATATTGATGTCGCATCTGAGTCATATTGATGTATAACTTAGGTTATACAATATATGAATGATGCTGGCTAAGGGAAACAATTGGGTTTGTTGGACGAACTCAATATGTTATAGCGGACCTACTTCTTGTTGCCTACCTCTTGAGTACTAGGTGAGCTCTTGAGGGCCATGAGTATGTGATACACATTGAGATGTGTATATGATACCGTGGATTGGCACTAGAGCAAGTGGGAGATGTGTATATGATACCATGAGTGCCAATCCGGATCGTATTTATGTCTGATTCATGAATACGAACAATTCATTTTTCCATAATATTACTTACTTAATGGTAGCACCTCTTGTTTTTTATATACTTATTCAATCTAATTACGATTAGATTGAAACTAAATATGATTTAGTGATATGTATATATTAGACAAAGACTCTAGGATTTACAACGTAGTGCGCAGTTACAACGTAGTTTGTAGTTGACATTGGGAAGTGTCACTATAAGTTGTATATTCTCAAATAAAGTTATTGGTTAAGATTTACTGACACGGGTCGGTTAGTAAAATCCGTTGAGACCAGTACATGTCGTATATCGTGACTTGGTCTGATGGTTTATCCCAATGAACCATGACTCTTTGGAGACTCGTATAAATTATTCGTAATATTTCACCGAATTAAATGAGTTAATTCGAATCGGTTAAACGAAAATACATGCATTATGGGTATTTCGGTCAATTAATAATTAATGTGTATTTGTATTAGATACAAGATTTGATTTGATACATATTAATTAATTGTCAAATGAGATTTTGACACGTACATGCCATTAATATATGTCTTTGTTATTTAATGTAAATAAAAATACATATATAATAATAATCGCATTAATTATTTAGATGTTTAAATGTTAAATATCTAGATAATTAAATTATTTCAATATTACATAAATGTTATGCAATATATTTGATTAATATTGGTTACATGTGGCATGATTTTATTAAGCTTAAAGTTTACAAATTGGATTTATTAACTTAAAGCTTATTATTATTAATTAATTAGATTAATTGACCAAATGACCAAAATACCCCTCTTTTACCCCTAAGTGGGTTTTGGCATGATATTTAAAGTGGAAAATTTTGTTTTTCCTTGGAAGCCATGGCCGAATCCCATCCTAAAGAAAATCTCTCAAAAATTATTTGAAGAAACAATGAAGAAAGTGAAGACAACAAGAAAAAGTTTAAGGAATTTAGGAGATTTAGAGATAATCTTCATAACTCTTAAACTTAGAAAGTTTGTTTCTTATTCTTGAATATCTAGAATAGTTCTAGGGTTTCTTCCTTTCTTATATTTTGGGGCTTTTTGAATTGGATGATGGATTTAGAGGCTTAATGCATGTGTGAAGTTAGATTGGATAATATTATTGTAATATTAGTTCAATTTTGTCATTTAATGACTTGTTGCCATTCTAGAGTATTATGACCACTCTTGTAATTCCTAGAATTATTCTTGAGTTCTTCATAGGTGGTGGCTTTGGTTGGTGTTAATGTTAATATGATTAATGTTGAGAAAATTGGATTTAAAGCATGAAAAATGATATTTTTGGTTACCAAATCAGATCTAGAAATTCTGTATTTTTGGTGATGAAAATTTTGTTGTATAAATGTATTGGATGTCTTTTGGGCATTGGAACAATTGCCGATAATTGTTTTGGAGTTGAAATATGCGATAACGGCGAAAAACGGCGTTACCGGGTGAGTTTCGGGCCTACCGGGTGTCCGCTGTCCAAACAGTCAATTGGTCATTGTTCGGGCAGCCCATGAACTGCCCAAGTGCTATTGGGGCTGACCTGGGCATCCCTCGTGTATATTGGGTGGCCGGTTCGGACAAAAACGCGTTTTATGCCATTTTGTTGAAAAACGTTTTCGTAAAAGTTTCGCGATGTTTCTAACCTATTTATGTCATTATTTGATATCGAATAAATATGTTTAGGTTAAATAAGAATGAATTATTCATATTGGATATTGAATAATTTATTTGGTAATTTTAAAAGTTTTAAAGTTACGATTTCGCCCGAACCGCGAGCTTCCGCTGTTCCCGCGCTAAAACCCCAACTTAACCTATAATAGACTTAATCTTAATGGAGTCCTTTTAACTTAATTAATATAGACATATAGTTAAATTATTAAGATGGGTGTCTCTATCTAACCATTGGAATATGCTTATAGATAATTTAGTGTCTAGGTTAACAATTTAATAGAGGAGAAATATTTAATAGATTATTATGGAGATGTTGTGATTAAGAAATTCCTCTTATCTTATTGCCTTACATGTTTGAGTTTATTATTTACTTTGCTTTTACTTTAATTTTTTAAGTGAATATCTCTTCATTTATAATTGCTAATTTAAATAAGGTTAGTGTTGATAAAACTTTGGTACGTGACATAATAACAATTCCCTATGGGATCGATCTTTTTTACTACTTGAACGATATGTGCGCTTACATGTTATATAATATCGTTATCACACGCCCTAGGAAAATAATATATATTACTAATTTATAAGTAAAATGTAAAAGTATGAATTCATGTCCTATATTGGTTGATATTTGAAGAACATTGCTTCATTTTTTTACTTTGAAACATCTAAATCTAAACATTACTTCATTTTCTGCTGAACCAGATAATTGCCAAGTTTTTGAATTATGTGATTCAATCCCAAAATAATTTCCAAAATTTTCCAAATAAACCCATAATGATTATAAACTTAACTCTTAAGATTTAATCATTTAATCCAGACAATTAAACTATGACTCATCATATTTTAATTGCACAATAAATTCTTTTTTAGTACTATATTTTATATAGATCATGGCATCATCTAGCAATAAATAGTGAATCTGTAAAGTCCGACCTAACTAGTCATATATTGTTTGCTCTTGCTGCCCTGGAATTGGCTCAGCAACCAAATCATCGCAGTCTTCTGGGAAGACTAAGGACAAATCCCAAGATGTCTGCCTACAGTGTGGCAAACGGGGTCATTGGAAGCGTGACTGCCGTGAGTACAAGGCGCACATGAAGGAAGTGAAGGCGGGCAAGGCTCCGGCTTCAGGTATGTTTGTTATTGAAATAAACATGTCTACTTCTAGTTTTAAAAATTGGATTTTTGATTCTGGATGTGGTACTCATATATGTACTGATGTGCAGGATCTGCAGATTAGCAGGAGACTGACTTCAGGAGAGATCGACCTCCGAGTCGGAAATGGGACTAGAGTCACTGTTTTGGCCGTTGGCACCTATATTTTGAATCTGCCCTCGGGGCACATACTTAATTTAGGAGAATGTTATTATGTACCTAGTTTGACTAGAAACATTATCTCTGTATCTTGTTTGACCCGATGCGGGTATACCTTTGTATTCCGGAACACTGGGTGTTTTGTTTATAAAGATGATATTTTGATATGTACAGCAGATGTTAGTAATGGTCTTTATAAATTGAATATAAATGAATCTCAAACATATAACATGACAAACAAAAGGCTCAAATTGAGTAAAATAGATGAAACTTATTTATGGCATTGTCGTCTGGGACACATAAACAAGACTCGTATATCCACACTTTCGAAGAGTGGATACTTGGACGGATTTGATCCTAATTCATATGACGTCTGCGAATCTTGTTTATTAGGCAAAATGCCTAAAATTCCTTTTAGCGGTAAATATGTTCATGCCACCGAACTATTAGCCTTCGTTCATAGTGACGTATGCGGGCCCATGTCTAGCCATGCTATAGGTGGATATGAATACTTCGTAACCTTTATGGATGATGCATCGCGTTATGATTATGTGTATCTTATGAGACACAAGTCGGAAACTTTTGAGAAATTCAAAGAGTTTCGACACGAAGTAGAAAAACAGACCGGCAAAAGTATTAAAACATTACGGTCGGACCATGGTGGAGAATACTTAAGCAATGAGTTTCTCGATTACCTAAAAAAATATGGTATTCTTTCACAGTGGACTCCTCCCGGAACACCTCAACTGAACGGTGTGTCCGAATAGAGAAACCGAACTTTGTTGGACATGATAAGGTCAATGATTAGTCGCACTGAGCTACCAATTTCCTTCTGGGGATACGCATTGAACAGTGCAATACTTATTTTGAATAAGGTTCCGTCAAAGACTGTTGGACAGACCCCATATGAAATATGGATAGGAAAGCAACCGGGTTTCACATTCCTGAAGATTTGGGGATGCTGGGCATATGTTAAACGCTTGGATGGTACCAAAATAGAACCCAAATCGGATAAGTACCTATTTGTAGGTTATCCTAGGGAAACCAAAGGATATTACTTCTACAACCCACAAGAGAACAAAACATTTGTTGCTCTCCATGCGGTTTTCCTCGAAAAGGAATTCCTAGATGCAGTGGTAAATGGGAGGAAAGTAGAACTCGATGAAAATCAGAGTGATACTGTTCCTGGCACCGAACCCCTCACGGAACACCAACAGTTCATCAGAGATGCGACTATTCCATAATCTTCTAATACACAACAACCGCGTAGGTCGGAGAGAGTCAGAAAACAACCTGAGAGGTATGGGTTTCTGATCTCACCTCATGTAGATATTAATCTTATTGAGGATAATGAGCCGACTATGTATGAGGAAGCGATACAAGGTATCGACTCCACTTTATGGCAAGAAGCCATGAAGTCCGAAATGGATTCCATGTATACCAACCAAGTTTGGGCACTGGTTGATGCACCAGAAGGCGTTAAGCCGATTGGTTGTAAATGGGTCTTCAAGAAGAAGACAGACATGGATGGCAACATACAAACATACAAAGCTAGGCTTGTAGCGAAAGGGTATCGTCAACGACATGGTGTCGATTACGACGAAACTTTTTCACTTGTTGCCATGATTAAATCCATTCGGATAATGCTTGTTATTGTTGTATATTTCGATTATGAAATATGGCAGATGGACGTCAAAACTGCTTTCCTTAACGGAAACCTTTTAGAGGATGTTTATATGCAACAGCCTGACGGTTTTGTCGTGCCAAAACATGCAAACAAGGTTTGCAAGTTAAATCGATCCATTTATGGATTGAAGCAAGCATCGCGTTCTTGGAACCAACTTTTTGATGAGATCATAAAAGAATATGATTTCATTCAAAACGAAGATGATTCTTGTGTATATAAGGTTAGTGGGAGCGCACTGACATTCATTTTTCTATACATTGATGATGTATTGCTTGTTAGCAATGACATTCCCATGCTACAATCGGTGAAAGCTTGGCTTTCATTAAAATTCTCCATGAAAGATCTAGGAGAAGCAGCCTTTATTCTGGGAATAATGATCTATCAGGATAGATCTAGAAAGTTGCTTGGACTCTCCCAGAGCTCGTACATTGACAAAGTGTTGAAGAGATTCAACATGGATCAGTCCAAGAGGGGGCTGCTTCCAGTGTCACATGGCGTCTCTCTATCTAAGGACATGTGTCCTAAAACACAAGATGAGAGAGATACCATGAATCGGATCCCGTTCACTTCTACAGTCGGATCGATCATGTATGACATGATATGTACGCGACCTGATCTCTCATATGCTTTGAGCATGTGCAGTCGCTATCAGGCTGATCCTGGTGATGGTCACTGGATTGCTGTTAAGAACATCCTAAAGTATCTTAGACGAACTAAGGATGCTTTCTTAGTCTGGGAGATGGAGAACTTGAGGTGACTGGGTTCACCGATGCAAGTTTCCAAACTGATAAACACGACTCTAAGTCAAAATCTGGGTACATATTTTATTTGAACAACGGAGCAGTGAGCTGGAAATCTTCCAAGCAAGAGACTGTTGCCGATTCAACAATAGAGGCGGAATATATCGCTGCAGCTGAGGCAGCAAAAGAAGCAGTTTGGATCCATAAATTCCTAATTGGATTAGGAGTAGTTCCGTTAGCAGCTGAGCCCGTACCTTTGTATTGTGACAATAACGGGGCTATAGCGCAGGCTAAGGAACCGCGGTCTCATCAACGATCCAAGCATCTACTTCGATATTTCCATCTGATTCGTGAGATCATACATCGTAGCGATGTGAAGATCGAAAAGATCGTTTCAGATGACAACATTGCAGTTCCGCTGACGAAAGTTATCTCTCAGCAAAAGTTTGAGCGACATGTACATAGTTCATGTGTTAGATACTTGAGTGATTGGCTATGAGCCAAGTGGGAGATTGTTTGACAATTATTACCCATAACATCACTATTTGTAAAAGACATGGTGTTTTTATACAAATTAATTATGTGACAAATGAAATTGCTATTTTATCATTTTTGTAATTGGATTACTTTGATATAAATAAATGATAAAAGTCCTTATGATTAGTTCCGGATTGATAAGATATGAGACAGTATTGATCCACGAACGGTTTAATCATTAAATATCCCTAATCGTAGTATTATCGAGACTGGACATCGATAATGCGGAATAGACTAGTATTGGATACTTATGTAAGTGTGATAGGAGGTTCTGTTAGCCGTTGGACCGGGAACAGCTTCGCTCTGGATAGACCCCTCGGAATCCCATTGGTAGTATGACTATTTGTCTATGGGAATCCGAATCAGGGTAGGTGTATGTGGTCTTAACCTGAGACTTCCATCGCTAATACTTGCGACAATCAATATACTTTGGTTTTGGTTGTCCGGAGCTTTAACAGGTTCTGTGTACACCTCTTCTGGGTATACTGAGAATCGTAGTGTATTGGTGTGATGTCAAGATGGAAGTATCAGTCATATGGAGATGATGATCATGCAAGGATACAGAACTAGTACTCTTAAATACTGCAGCTATCGGGATAGTATGACTAGGTCATGATTATCCGATTACAGAGACTAGTTGCTAGTGATCCGATATATGCTTCGTACGGGGCAGACATAATTCCAGCCCTAGGCCTAGCATGTGAAATCCGATACTGGATCGTATTACGCAATACTTTGTATATTATGCCTGATAGAGATTATATATTCCTCGTTGAATATTTCTGGAGAATTGGGTAGGCACGGTGTTTTGCTAGAAGCCAACTATGTCTTGTAAATCGGTAAGAACGTGGTACAGGGTACGCACGTGTTCGGATAGTCTGATGACCGTATTTACTGCCAACATATCCAGGGATCTCTTGGGTCGCTTCCCAAAGATTCACCGATGACATTTGACTCGACAAGAATTAATCTGAGATTAATTATGAGAGAGAAAATTAATCTGGGATTAATTGCGGCAAGAATTTATCTGGAATAAAATTCGAATAGAAGAGAGAAATAGATTAATTTGGAATTAATCGATTAAATAATATATTGGATGTATTAATTGAAATCAGATTTCAATGCAGAATTAAAATTGGATTTTAATTCGGGCGAGCAAATTAATTTGGAATTAATTCGTGAGCGACTTTCGTAATAATTTTGCTTGGCATTATTATTTAATTAAATTGGATTTAATTACGTCGCAACGGTAAATTCATTTATTCGGAATAAACGAACCCGAGCCCAAAATGTGTTGTGTAAGCCAACTAGATTTGGAATTAAATGTGTGGGACCCATGACTTACATCAAAAGTCACTATTTGTGATGTTGGTGGTTGAAATAGTAAATGTGGCATTTACTTCTCAAATCTACCACCACTTTGAATGTCAATACACATTACCTTTGGTATTAGTTTTTTGAAAACTACTATTCATGTTTCTCTCTCTTTGGGTGTGAATATGCTCCTTCCTCTCCATTGATTTTTGCTTCAAAAATCTTCATAGCTAGCACTTATAGAGTCTTGTGAGGTGATAGGGAAACTCACCCTTGAGTTTGGAATTCAAAACAAAGCTTGAAGCTTCCAACATAAAAAGAAAGTTTTGAATTTCTCATCTGTTCATCGTAAGTATTTTCTGCAACTTACTTGATTATTCACACTTAGAATCATGTTTACGAGACCTTGGGATGCCTTGGACAAACTAAGAGGGGTCACTGGTGTAAAACATCTTGATTTATCGACGTTTCAAACCCATGTCTTTCCAATTTTCACATGTATCCTATCTTATAAAAACACAATGAACTCCTCAAAACGCTCATAAAGCTCGCAGTAACCCTTAAAATATAAGATATAGTGCGGTAAATATGGATAAATTGAGTGCTGATGAATTTCCAAAACTCTTATCAAAGAATTATACTTATGTAAATGTGCATGAATAAGTAAACTCACCACTAGAGTATTACCGTTCACGGAAGTGGGTTTTGACACTTGTCATCCACGATTGTGTTTTGTGATTTGTGACTGTCAATACAAGACTTTCTATTTTCATTTTCTACCAAAAAGCTGATATGAAGTTTGAGACTTGGCTGAGGTCTCTCTGCAATCTATGTCAGCATTCAACATTCAACGGTATATATGCTTTCTTCCACTTAATTCCTTAAAAAGCTTCCCACTATGAATTCTATCCTTTTTGTGTTTTCAGCATCAGACCGCACTGACGCTTTCTCAAATGCTATTTGTTTAACCTCTGTTCTGTTCTGTTCTGTGTATTTGTGTAGTATATATACTTCCGTTGTCGTGGGGAACAAACATTCATTCCAATATAGCCTCACTCACTCACACTATTTTGTACGCAGGCTTTCTCCCACTTCTTTTTTCATTTTTTTTAGTTCTGCTTCCAAGTATAATATATATATATATATATATATATATATTGATGATGCTACTTAACTTCATAGAAAACTTTTCTTGGGTTGGTAGTTTCATATACTCTTATTTATTCGTTTAGTTTTTTTTCCTCATGGATTGTCCGGAAGATTTTTAACCAAATCAATGTCAGGCCCTCAAATTAATTTCAATCATGTGTTTCTTACTTGGCATGCAGATATTAGTTATTCTGCTTACTTCGCATGCAGATATTAGTTTTTTTTTTTTTTTTTGAAACGTTTTAAACCCACCGCAAAATCACTCGATTCGGGCTTAAACAGAATAATTAAAACCCCCGACTGTCTCAGGCTGTTACCAGAAATACACCACTTGGACTCGAACCCTTAACCTAACAACTAAGTTCTAAACCATTTCCCAATATTAGTTATTCACAAGCAGAATGGAAAAAAAAAAGATTTTGATTATTTATGACTTGTATAATCTCTGCCTGCGCCTGCCATTTCACACACACACACACATAATGGATTTGTTTCTATGAAAAGTATTATACTGCTAATGCAGTAGTTCTGAAAATTCGGGGTTATCCTAAGTTCTGACCCTATGCGGAATTACAGACAATAAGCAGGACAAGTCCTGTTACTGCTACTATGGAATTGCAACAGGCAATTTAACAGGCAACCACAATAACAAATAAATAAAATATGCTGCAAATATAAAAACAATAATAATAATTAAAGCAGCAAATATAATCAAATCACACAAAATCAACACAAGTAATTTTGGTGACGAAGTGGAAAACTCTTCCGAGTAAAAAACCACTCCGGGTATATCGGCTACCAGCCCAATCCACTATATCGAGAAAAACTTACAGCGATGGTCAAGACCTAAGGTGGCAACTCCACCGACTCAAGTACCTCTATACTGCAAGAACTCAAGGCAACTCCTCAAGCCCGCAACCCACGGTTTTCTTCAGAACCTCTGAAGTCTCTGAGTAGATTGTATCACCTCTGAACGCCGGAACTCCGACTACCAAAACTTCTCCTATAGAACTCTAAAGGATTAGGGATTTTGGGTTAAGTTGTGTTGAAGGTTTATCAAAGAATGGATTTCACCATTAACAAAGAAGACATGAGATTC
Source organism: Zanthoxylum bungeanum (assembly GCA_019454045.1). NCBI lineage: Eukaryota > Viridiplantae > Streptophyta > Magnoliopsida > Sapindales > Rutaceae > Zanthoxylum > Zanthoxylum bungeanum. The sequence continues at coordinate 262,203 of SKCR01050730.1, read as the reverse complement.
AAAGAGTCTTCAAGGTGAAATCAAAGAGAGTTGAAAGCTTTGAGAGATTTGGCTCAAGAGAAATATGCTTCAACTAATGAGAATGGCGGCTAAGTGTTATATTTATAGGTAGGGTGAAAACCTAGGGTTTTGCAGGCCAAAAACGCGTTCAGATCGCAGTCGCGTTCGAACGCTTACTAGAACGCTACACGAACGCGCCCTTTTGTGAAGACTCGTTCGAACGTCAATCGAACGCACAACGAACGTGAACTCTCTGGAATGATCTCGTTCGAACCCAACAAGAACGAGACTCGAACATTTGCTCTCTGGAATTCCCGTTCGAACCCAATAAAGAACGTGCCACTAACTCCACACGTTCGAACCCATTACGAACGCAGCAGCACCAACGCCACTCGTTCGAACACTGCAACGAACACACCACGAACGCATGTCTGATGCACAGCAGCCAAAACCCAGTCCAATTGCACAAAGCTCTTCACGACATATTACAACTCAATTGAACTTATTTTGTCACGGACACATGCCAATAAAAATGGAACTCACAATCTCCCCCTTTGGCATTCCGTGACAAAATACTACCTAATACAAAGACTACGGTAATAGACCCAAAAAGCAAATAGTCAACTGTCAACCATCAAAACAGAGACTTATTACAAATGGACTCGATCTAACACCTAACAAAGTAGTCTTGAAATAATGCCACCGCAGCAACATACCTGCTACCTGAAACATCCACAAACAACAATATACCGTGAAAAGCATTGGGATAATCAAGTAAAACATAAAGCAGGTAAAAATCTCATGCATGTACAAGTAGAAATCCCTCTCCCCCTTAATCTTAACTCCCCTTAAAACGGAGATATCTAAAGGATATTCTACGGCTCTCTCATATATATTAAGGCTCTCCCCCTTAATATATTACTCTCCCCCTTTTTGTCACGAAATGACAAAGGGTAAAAGAAACAGGAAAAATAACAGGAGAACAGGAGACAACACATGCAAGAGCATAAACAAACAGGAAATACTCCCCCTCACTAACAGGCACATATAGTTAGCAAAATAACACACGGGAAGCAAACCAAAAACTCAGAAAGAAAAATGCACAGAAAAAAAAATTGGTATGCAATAACATGAAGCACACACAGGCACATACTGAGATAAATACAAATCCTGTCAAAAACTGACTGAAACAGCATTTCAAGCTGATACAATGATACCCAGTCAGTCAGTATTCAGAGTGTTTATGACATGAAACAATATGCATCATTTTAAAAGTGGCTAAATACAACACTTATGCATATGACATAAACACCAAAGCATATAAAGCACTTGCGTGAAAAATAAAGTGCATAACGAATCAAGGCTTAAGACCTTATTTTATGAGCTGGACACAGCCAAAGAAATCCATCTCTAAACAAACCAAGTCCACAAAATAGGTGTTCAAACCCAGCACCACTAGGACCTGAAAATAAGCAACATTGGTTGCATGCTATATTATTTACCCCAGAAAAATCATGAGCTCATATTTAATAACTCTTTCGAGTGAAGGGTTTTTGCCCTTATCTTTTGAATTTGGCCATTTTGGCTCTTTTGCACTTGAGTCTCATTTTTTTTTTAAATATATTTCTTTTTACTTTTACAAGGGGATAGCAAGGTCATCTAGTCAAAGGTCACACTATTTAAATGAACAAAGAATGATAGAAATTAGATTGCCAGTCCAAAAACTCATACATGCGACCAAGCCTTGATAAAATAAAAACGTGTATGTGAAGGTGCAAGCACAGGATATACCAAAGGTTTTTATCACACACACTCATGTATATAGAGCATCAAGAAAAATAACAGCATATCATACATGCATAATCATATATCCTACATACCAGGATCACATGCACATGCTATTCATGCTCTAACAAGCCATAAAAATATTTTTGGTCTTTTTCAAAATATAAAATTTTTTTTTTGATTTTTCAGTTTTAAGGCACAAAAATAAAGACACAAACAGGCTTGTAAAATATCCAATGATACGTGGAGTTGTATCCCGAGTGCAGATCACACTACCGTCCATTCGGAATCGGCTATGAAATTTATGTCCGGGTTTCCATCCTATATACCAAGGGATATATAACAAAAACAAGACACACACACACCCATATGCTGTGAAAACAAAATAAACGTGCAAAAACATAAAACACACGCACACACACATGCAATGGGAAAATAAAAATGCATCTTTCAAGCAGAGTTACACCGAAGTGTACTCTCAAAATGTCCATCAGGACACGCAGAAGAAGATGGAAATTCATCTTGCTTCCTCACCCAAACCTTTCTAGGAGCCTCTTCCACATGAGAGTTCCCAGACAACAAAGCAAGTTTCTCACTCAAGAATTGAGCTTGTTTGGTTAGTGCAGAAACTTGAGAAGCTAGATTTGAAGAGTCAAATCTAGGTGACACCTTCTTAGGCCTCTTCTTTTGCTTGTGAAGCATGAAGCACTTAGGCCTAATGTGTCCCGCCTTGCCACAATGGTGGCACACAGGCACAAACCTCTGACGAGAGCGAGGTTTACCCACAACACCTCTAGATCGAGGTTGGGTCATAGGACGAGGAATAAATGGAGGAATAACATGACTACACTCAACAGGTTTCTTGCCTAAGTCATGTTTAGCTGCTACAGGCACAGCTTTGGAAGAAGAAGCCTTATCACAGTTAGGCTCAGAAATAATTCCTAACTTACGGTCCACATTTTTATTCTCACTAGAAAATACAGACAATTGGGTTCTAGTATCTTCAAGTTCAGTTTCTAATATTTGGACCTTATTAATTAGACCTCTATTTCTCTCCTCCAGGTCATCTACCATCAAAAGGCTCTGCTCAAATTTGGCTTGAGCTTCATTCTTTTCTAGCTCAACAGCTTTCAGCCTTTTACTGACCTCTATGTTAGTCTTCTTAATAGCTAAACTCTCATTAAACAGTTCAACATAAGCTACCTGAAGACTTTCCTCATCTACAGACTCATCAAGAGAGACTTCAGAATCAGCATCATTAACAACAATCTCTCTCTCATCAGTCACACTAGCAGTAAAGGCAATAAAATTTTTCTTGCCTTTAGGAGACTCATCAGAAGAATAACCACCTTCTGAATCACTAGGAGAGGCAGCCATGACTTTCTTGCCTTTAGCTCTGAGATATGTAGGGCACTCTGGTCGAATATGCCCATAGCCTTCACACTCATGGCATTGGATATCACGGGATCTACTACCTCTATCCTCTCTAGACTCTTTTCTGCTATGCTTACTCTCTTTAGGCATAACCTCCCTATCTTTATTACTGTTATGGCCACTCTTCTTAAGTTTAAGAAATTTCTTAAACTTCTTTGCAAACAAGGCCAAATCATGATCCTTGATGGTATCATCATCACTAAACGAATCATGCACAACTTCCTTAGCGATTTTCATCGCAAACGTTTTTGGCTCTCTAAAACCAGGAAGCTTTTTCTCATAAACCTGCAGCTTTCCTACGAGTTCATCTAAATTAAGCTGATCGAGGTCATTGCTTTCCTCGATGGCGGTGATTTTGGGTAGGAACTTATCAGGTAGGGATCTCAGGATTTTCCTAACTATCCTATTCGTAGGTATAGTCTCACCTAGGTTAAAACTAGAGTTAACGATATCGTTAATCTCAGCATAAAATTCATCAAAGGTCTCATCATCTTTCATTTTGGCGACCTCAAACCTAGTGGCTAAATCCTGGAGTCTATTATTTTTAACAGACAATGTGCCCTCATGCACAGTCTGCAGGATGTCCCAAGCATCCTTGGCTATCTCACACATTGAGATTCTCCTAAACTCAGCAGAACAGACAGCACCATGTATGGCATTAACAGCTTTGCTGTTCCTATTGCTAGCATCAAATTCGTCCTTGGTCCAGGTCAATTTGTCTTTAGGGGAAGTGACCCCATCAACAGTAACAACGGGAGGTTTCCACCCGTATTCAACAGTCATCCAGACCCTCTCATCTAAGGACTTAAGGAACGCTCTCATGCGAACTTCCAATGCAAATATTCGTGCCATCAAAGAATGGCGGACAATTTAAGGGTTGACTACGCTCCATAGCTAATGGGTCAAGGATCGAGTTCAGGCTCTGATACCAATTGAAAATTCGGGGTTATCCTAAGTTCTGACCCTATGCGGAATTACAGACAATAAGCAGGACAAGTCCTGTTACTGCTACTATGGAATTGCAACAGGCAATTTAACAGGCAACCACAATAACAAATAAATAAAATATGCTGCAAATATAAAAACAATAATAATAATTAAAGCAGCAAATATAATCAAATCACACAAAATCAACACAAGTAATTTTGGTGACGAAGTGGAAAACTCTTCCGAGTAAAAAACCACTCCGGGTATATCGGCTACCAGCCCAATCCACTATATCGAGAAAAACTTACAGCGATGGTCAAGACCTAATGGTGGCAACTCCACCGACTCAAGTACCTCTATACTGCAAGAACTCAAGGCAACTCCTCAAGCCCGCAACCCACGGTTTTCTTCAGAACCTCTGAAGTCTCTGAGTAGATTGTATCACCTCTGAACGCCGGAACTCCGACTACCAAAACTTCTCCTATAGAACTCTAAAGGATTAGGGATTTTGGGTTAGTTGTGTTGAAGGTTTATCAAAGAATGGATTTCACCATTAACAAAGAAGACATGAGATTCAAAGAGTCTTCAAGGTGAAATCAAAGAGAGTTGAAAGCTTTGAGAGATTTGGCTCAAGAGAAATATGCTTCAACTAATGAGAATGGCGGCTAAGTGTTATATTTATAGGTAGGGTGAAAACCTAGGGTTTTGCAGGCCAAAAACGCGCCGTTTTTGTGAAGACTCGTTCGAACGTCAATCGAACGCACAACGAACGTGAACTCTCTGGAATGATCTCGTTCGAACCCAACAAGAACGAGACTCGAACATTTGCTCTCTGGAATTCCCGTTCGAACCCAATAAAGAACGTGCCACTAACTCCACACGTTCGAACCCAATTACGAACGCAGCACCAACGCCACTCGTTCGAACACTGCAACGAACGCACCACGAACGCATGTCTGATGCACAGCAGCCAAAACCCAGTCCAATTGCACAATGATCTTCACGACATATTACAACTCAATTGAACTTATTTTGTCACGGACACATGCCAATAAAAATGGAACTCACAAGTTCCTCTACAGGACTAGAGTAGAGGGCTTAAGGTCGGTCTCCCAGTCCCACTATGGATATTGTGGAGCTCTTTATTGCTGCATTTATACCAGTTTTAAAGCTACTTCTGCTTACAGCCCTCGGCTTATTTCTCGCACTTGATCGCATAGATATATTAGGGGACTTGGCCCGCAAGCATTTGAACAAGGCAAGTCTTCTTAATTACTAGTGCAATTTTAAATCATCTTCTTACCCAACCTGTTAATGGATTTTGGTTACTTTTCAATGTTGTAAAGGTTGCGTTTTTCATCTTCAATCCAGCACTTGTTAGTAGCAGCCTTGCAAACCACATAACAGCTAAAAGCGTGACCATGTTGTGAGTTTGCTTTCTATACCCAAACTGTGGCTTTTAATTTCTCCTTCTTTTTTTTTTTTTTCCTTCCCTTTAATTCATTGAAACTATGTAGGTGGTTTATGCCGTTAAATATCTTATTCACTTTCATCGTTGGCTCAGCACTTGGATGGATAGTTCTAAAAATTACTAAAGCTCCTCATGATTTGTGGGGCCTTGTTTTAGGAAGCTGCTCTGCAGGTTGTTTTTCCCTCTCCCCCTCACCTTCTCTCTGTTTGATTCAAATGTAGATAGCTATGCCCAAATCTGTGACGCTTAATCACAGATACCTATCCAGTGATTTGATTCGGTCAATTTTCCCGGCTTCAAATTTACTTCGAAATTTGGGCAATTTTGAACGATTAATTTATTGATTTATAATTTCTCAAAAATCACCCAATTCAGTTTTTAAATTATTTTTTATTTTTCAATTTATTACAGGGCTTTAATAGATGATATTGTGTGGAAAAAGATTAATTTTATTATAAACGATGAAAAAATAGAATATTCTATATCAATTATAAATAATTATTTTTCCTTAATCACTCATTACAATAATAGATATCATAATTTCATCAAATTATGATTTAACAACTAATGTGGTTTTATCGAAACTTCTCGAAACATTTTCGGAACAATTACGAAAATTCCGAAAATTTTTCCTACGCATTATAATACATCCAATTTTATCCACAACAACTCAATTTCAAAAATCAAGTCAAAGTTGAATTAATTATAAATTAATTCTCAAATTAATTCAATTACTATCCATAACCAAAACCAATTAGATTAATCCAAAGAGTCCCACCTAAAATTACTCTAAAATAATTGTAGGTCACTTATGAGTGAGTGTCTAATAGAACTCTAGAGTGGCAATATAAGTATCGAATACCCTAATTCGGTCAATTACATTAATTGCCCTAATTTATTTACACATGCAACCCTAATATAATCAATTGGTTTTTCTAAAAAAACAAAACTCATCAAACAAGCATAAACTGTTGGGGTTTTAGACAATGGCGCGTGCGGAAGCGCGGTTCAGGCAAAATCGTAATTTTAAAACTTTTTAAATTTACCGAATAAATTATTCAATATCTAATATGAATAATTTATTCATATTTCATCTAAACATATTTATTCGATATCAAATAATGACATAAATAATTAAGAAATATCACGAAACTTTTACAAAAAATGTTTTTTCGCAAAATGGTAAAAAATACATTTTTGTCCAAACCGACCAACCAACACTTGCGGGGGCTGCCCAAGTCAGTCCCAATAGTGTTAGGCAGTTCATGGGATGCCTAAACAGTGACCAATTCATCGTTTGGACAGCGGACACCCGGTAAGCCCAAAACTCACCCGGTAACGTCATTTTTCGCAGTTTTCGCATATTTCAACTCCGAAACAATTTCCGACAATTGTTCCAATGCCCAAAACACATCCAATACATTTATATGACATATTTTTCATCACCATAAGTGTATTTTTTTCAGATCTGATTCAGAAATAAAAATTGTCATTTTTCATGCTTTAAATCCAATTTGCTCAACATTAATCATATTAATCTTTACACCAATTCACCACAAATGAAGCACCCAAGAACAATTATAGGCATTACAAGAGTGGTCATAACACTCTAGAATGACAACATATCATCAAATGATCAAATTGAACTAATATTACAATAATATCATTTAATTCAACTTCACACATGCAATAAGCCTCCAAATCCATCCACTAAATCAAAAAGCCACAATTTTTAAGAAGTAAAGAACCCTAGAACTATTCTAGAAACTCAATAACAAGAAACTAATTTTTTAAACTTAAGAATATTAAAGATTACCTCTTAATCTTCAACTTTCCTTAAGCTTTTTCTTGATTTTCTTCACTTTCTTCTTGGTTTCTTTAAACAAATTTGAGAGCTTTTTTGTTCAAGGAGGTTTTTGGCCATGAAGGTTCTTAAATGAGAAAACAAAATTTTCTCACTTTAAATACTAGGGTAGGGATGAAATTTGAGGGGTATTTTGGTCAATTTAATTAATTTAATCAAATTAAATTATTAAAGCTTTTAAGTTGACAAAATCGATTTGTATTCTTCAACTTTAAAAGCTTTGCCACATGTAACCAATAATAATTAGCCATATAACATAACATTTAAGAAATATTTATATCATTTAATTATTTAAATATTTAACATTTAAATATCTAAATAATTAATTAATATAATTATTATTATATATGTATTTTTATTTACATTAAATAACAAATACATATATTAATGACATGTGTCAAATTCTCATTTGATAATTAATTAATATGTATCAAATACAAATACACATTAATTATTTTTATTTACATTAAATAACAAATACATATATTAATGACATGTGTCAAATTCTCATTTGAAAATCAATTAATATGTATCAAATACAAATACACATTAATTATTAATTGACTAAAATCCCCTAATGCATGTATTTTTCGTTTAGCCGATTAAACGATTCGAATTAATTCATTTAATTCGATGAAGTATTATGAATAATTTGTATTATTCATAATGCGTTGCCCAAGTGCTCAACGAGTACACTTCATATTGTGAGACTCTCTAAGTTTAGGTTTATCCGTCACGGAATCCAATTTCGTGTCCATAATTCACCTACTCATGAATTATGATGACTACTGATAATCTCGCTAAACTATGCAAGTCGAGGTCATTGCATACGTATAATCTCTCTGTCACAGGCTATCCATATTATACATAAGATATAGATAAGAACGTCAAATCCTTATAGTATAATATAGTCGACTTTCAAATTTACGATCTCTAAATAACACTCGGAACTCGCTTCCGAAGTTATACCACAGCCATGGATTTACTAGATCGCAAACACGTGTAGGAAACATATGCCCTGTACAGAGGACTGACGGATTCTGTCTTGATACGCACTGGATATCATGAGCATCAGTCCACACCCAACGAACAGGTGGAGGTCTGATCTAAATAGTTCGGTGACGTGACTGCCATCAAAGTGTGGAGGATAACTCATATATCCACTATGGTATCTCAAGTCGAAGGACCACTATGCTCGCTCAACTCGAGAAGATTCCTATTGACGTTGGTGTACCATCTATTAGGAAATCTTCAGTGAGTCGTTCAGTGTTTATCAAATAAATACCTACATGTCTATACGAGTCTCCCGAGACTCATGGTTCATTGGGATAAACTATCGAACCAAGTCACGATATACGACATGTACTGGTCTCAACAGATTTTACTAATCGACCCGTGTTAGTAAATCTTGACCATGAACTTTATTTAAGGATATACAACTTATAGTGACGCTTCCCAATGTCAATTACAAACTACGTTTTAACTGCGCATTGCATTGTAAATCCTAGGGTCTTTGTCTAATATACACGTATCACTAAATCAGATTTAGTTTCAATCTAATCATAATTAGATATCTAATCGTAATTAGATTGAATATGTATATAAAATACAAGAGGTGCTACTATTAAATAAGTAATATTATGGAAAAAGAAATTATTCGTATTCATGAATCAGACATAAATACGATCCGGATTAGCACTCCGAGCACCAACCCTAACATAAACACTAACTACATCACATGTAATATAATTGGGACAAATTGAAATAATTTACAACACAAGAACTTGATGAATTACCTTAATTCCCCCACTGTCATAATTTAAACAACAATTTCTATTATTTGTGCTTCCAATTTGTAGTAATATCTCTCCAAATGAAAAGCCCCAATTTGATTTTTCTTCAAATCATTCCAAAGAAACAAACAGTAAGCCAAAACTAGAAGGACCTTAAAAGGCCAAATGGCTTATTTGTTTCATCAAATGGCCGAATGCCATTTTCTCTCTCCATTTCACAAATGGAGAGTATGTCTTTCTGTTCAGCACATGGCCGAATGCCATTCTTGAATAAATGGCCTTCTTGCTAAAGGACATGGCAGATTGGCCATCTGATACCTTTTCCATAAAATGGTCACATGGCCTTTATGCGATAATTGAATAAAAACAATTCTCATTCAAATTTATCTGCAGGCCGTGAGCCAATAAATCTAAAAGGGAAAAATAACTTTTTTGCTTTTTCTCTCTATCTTACACTTGGTCGAGAGTGTAGCTTCAAAAGTCAAAAAGTAATTGAATTTTTTTTTTTTTTTTTTTTTTTTTGCATTCACACTACTCATTGATTTGGCGGAAAGTGTCAAAAATCAATTAATACTAATGTGTATTTAATTAAATTATGTATCATATATACATACACATTAAATACTAAAATACTCTATCATGTGTAATGTTACGAATAATCAATTTATTCGTAATAAATTACCTTTTAGCTCTACAAGTTTGTTTTATTTGCATGACTCTCCAGGTTCAATGTGTATCTGTCACGGAAAAAATTCATGTGTTCCTAATTTTCCCACTCGCGGTAAATTACGATGACCATAAATAAATTTCGTTGAACTATACAAGTTGAGGTTATCGCATACGTATAGTCTCTCCGTCATAGGTCATCTGAATTGTACTGAAGATATAAATAAAACGTCAAATCTATGTCGTGTACAATTCTATATATCGCGACTTATAATCGTGATTCTCTATACAGATACTCGGAACAGTTCCATAGTATACCCTGACCAAAAATTTTAGAGAATCATGAAATGAATGTCTAAATCCAGTACACAGAACTGATGGATCCTCTCGGGATATATCATAGGATATCGAGAGCATCAGTCCACACCCAACAGACATGCAGAGGTCTGATCTAAAAAGATCATTGATGTGACTATCGTCAAAGTGTGGAGAATATAGCTCACACATCTACAGCGGTATCTCAAGTCGAAATACCACTATGCTACTCGATTCGAGAAAATTCCTATTAATGTAGGTGTACTCTATATTAGGAATCTTCAGTTGAATCGTTTAATGTTTTTTAAATAAACACTTACATGTCTATAAGAGTCTCCCAAGACTCATAGTTCATTCGGATAAACCATCAGATCAAGTCACGATATACGACATGTACTGGTTTTAGCGGATTTTACTAACCGACTCGTATCTGTAAATCTTGACCATGAATTTTATTTGAGAATATATTTCTAGTAGTGACACCTCCTAATGTCAATTACAAATTACGTTGTAACTGCACACTACAATATATATTCTCGAGTCTTTGTCTAATATTATGTACATCACGAAAACCTTTTTAGTTTCAATCTAATCTAAACTAGATCATATATATATATATATATAAAAGACAAGATGTGATATCATAAATACGTAATATTATAGAAAAAGTAATGGTTTGTGTTCATGAATCGGTTATAAATATGATATAGATTGGCGCTTATAGCACCAACCCTAACAATTCAGGCTTTTGTTATGCTGAAATTGGATGGATCATTGAAAAAATTTTACTAGTCAGAGCTAGGCTGTGTGTTGGTGGGGTCAAGAAATTTTATTAGAATACTTGGGTTTGTTATCCAAATATGTGTTTCAATTTGCTATCTACAAAATTGTTTTGGCACTGATGTAACAGGTAACTTGGGGTATATGCTTTTCATTATAATTCCAGCAATATGTAAAGAAAGGGGCAGCCCGTTTGGTGATGTTGATGCCTGTCAAAACCAGGGAATGGCTTATTCTGCACTTTCTATGGCAGTATGAACTAACACTAGCTCTACAATTGTCTAAATAAGCAGTTTATACTTGCCTTCTGCAGAATGAGTAGTATCTATCATATACTGATATAGGGAAACTTGTTTAAATGTTTTGCTTTTTCGCATTTTTTATATTTCAGATTGGATCCATCTATATGTGGTCATATGTGTATAACATTGTGCGTATATATTCAAGTAAGAATTCTGAAGGAGAGAACGTAGATGATACCACTGGGAATGTAAAGTCCCTGGGAGAAACAACTGAAAATCTTGCAAATTCCCGCCAGGGACCACTTCTGCCTTTAAATGGTCACTCAGCTCTCAAAGAAGAACATTTGAATCATTTGGAACTTGAATGCACTATATCTGCGAGGAAGCCAGAGGTTGGCTAAAGTTTTGATTTTTCTCTGTATACTTCTTTCTCTGTTGTTGACGCCTTTTTTAATTTTACTCTTATATGTCAGAACTGAAACTGCTACCAGGTTAGAAGACACTGGTCTCGAGGGTGTCGTAAGATATAGTTTTGGTTTTAAAAATTTATCGACCATTTTTAATTTGAAAATGACGACAATAAATTACCACTATCATCTATCTGTCAAGCAAGACTCTCTTCACTTCCTCCTTTATCTCTTCCCCAAATTAAAGCCAGGAATTAACAGATAAAAGTTCTAAAAGGATATTCAAAATAAAACCTAATTTTGTCATCCAATATTTGGTTTATAATGTATTGTTAGCCTCTCTTTTTAACATGTTCTATATATATACTATCTGTGTATTGACTGGTGAGTGGTGACTGCACTGGCAGGGAGTGCCTCTATTAAAGTTCACATATCAATCTTCATCTCCATGACGATGATTATTTTTTTACCTGCTTAAGTTTTTGCTTAAGTTGTTGAGTTTTTCATACTGCCTTTCTTAAATTGCTTGAAGACTTGGCATCTCCTAATATTTCTATATTGCAATTCTGGATGATCAACGTAGTTTTTGCTTTTCTACTCATTATTCGGATGCTACGAGAGAAATTTATCATCTTACTTTGCTAGTGTTGGGTGACAGGTGCCACTTTTAGAAAAGTTTAAGCATTGTTTCCAAACATTTGGTGCAAAGATCAACCTGAGGAAGCTCTTTGCACCTTCAACAATTGCAGCGGTATGTATATATTATTGTCGAGTTGTCACCTCTTTGTTTAATTTCATTTCACTGTGAATGTTGAATGTAGTTAATGGACAGGAACAAGTATACGCTTTAGAAGAAAATTATTGCAGAAAATGAAAAGATTTGAAGATGATTATTTGCAAGCTATATGGACATATTACAAAATCTATGTATACATATTTATAGAATGATCCCATTATCATGGTTTGTTTAAATGTCTATTAGGTAATTATTATCATCAAAATGCATAAAATATCCAAACTGTCAGCACGGTCACAAAGTCCTAATCCATCTTATCAACTAGTGGCTCACAGTTGATAATTAAAAATGATCATAGTATTGTCCAACTAATTTACTTGTTATATTAATTAGATTGTTGGTTTCACGGTTGGTATCATCCCTCAGTTCCGAAAGTTGCTAATCGGTGAGCATGCACCTCTTCGAGTGGTTGATGACTCTGCTTCTCTGCTGGGGTGAGTACCTTTCCTTTTGCGCTGTGCAGCTTTTGGTATAAAGGTGTTGCTGGGGTGAGTACCTTTTCTTTATTTTTTGTTTGTGAACGAAAGAAGATAGATGAGAATATATGGAGATGATTGAGATAGTTGAGATGAAAGGTAACCCTTTTGAGTTTTCATTTGAGTTATTCAACTTTTAGAGAATTCAATTGTCATTTTGTCCTTATGCATAATTAGAGAGTTTAAGGTCTACATAAAACAGAGAGTTTCCACTATTATTCATTTTTCGAGTTCTTGAAGAAAGGAGTGCCCCTTCTACAAGAAGCAACCAAGAATCTTGTGAGAATATTAGTCATAAAAAATCCGTAATGCATCGAGACGGGGCTAATAAGTTCTTAAAGATAGAGGAAAAACTTGACTTGTTTTAAGTTTATCATCTTCTATATTTCCAGGTTTTTCTATCTCTATGCATTAGTTGTTAATTCATTTTTACTTAATTGTTTGTTTGATTGAATAATGCATGTTTAAAGGGGTAAATAACACATCCCGCCAAAAATATTCTCAGCTTCCTTCCCTTTCTTTCTCTATCCATTCCTTTAACGTGTATTATCTTTTGGTCGATCCCAACAGATGGCACCAAATATTAACCTTTGATTTTTGTGCCAAATATTGACCGTTTATTTTCGTTTGGAGAAATAATAAAACCTTTCTCCAAACAATCTGTTGTCGAACACGTAAACTTATTTTTGACAAGAAAACAACATGGAAATAAACAAAAGAACACAAAACAAAATAATAAAGAAAATGAGATTTTACGTGGTTTGGCACTAGGCCTACATCCACAGGAGGGGGAGAATAATTCACTATATTGGGGAAAATTGCAATGGATGCTCAATAAGCATGAGAGCATGTTTGTGAACAAAAGTAGATAGATGAGAAGAGATGGAGATGATTGAGATAGTTGAGATGAATAATATGTGAATTATGGTGCCTAGGCTATCATTTTGTAAATGTAAGTTACCTTATTCTAATGAGATTCACATTCACTATTTAAAGTAGGATTAGAATTCACTCCCTTATATTAGCTTCAACTTTGTAAAAGTAAAACTGTTTCTTGTAGTAGGATTATGTTATACCGGGTCTTGAGATATACGAAAATCCACCATCAACAACCTTCAAACTTTTGAACATATTTTAGTTATTTATGTCGAATTTCCCTAACATTCTGAACATATTTCAGTTTTGTGGTGGCACAATACAGAGTAATACATTAATCCCTAAGATTGTTGTTGATTAGGAAGGAGTTTCCCTGAGATTCATGTTTATTTTAATTGGTGGTACACAGGGGGGCATCTATTCCCACTGTCATCATAATTTTGGGGGCAAATCTTCTTAGAGGTAATGACTGATGATGATAGTGTCATATGCATATTCTCTCTCATTCTTAACTTGGGGGCGGTGGGTTGGAGTTGTTTTGCAGGTTTGAAAGGCTCACGGATACAGGTGAAATTGATTATTGGGATCGTAGTAATTCGGTATATTGCTTTGCCACTATTCGGGGTGGTGATTGTTAAAGGTGCCATCCATTTTGGGTTGGTGAAATCAGATCCATTGTATCAATTTGTTCTTTTACTTCAGTTTGCACTTCCGCCAGCAATAAATATTGGTATTATTATTCTCAGTAAATTGTTTTGTAACTATCAAACAAATTATATTTTCATTAGTGTGTTGGCTTTAATCATGTTGATCACATATGATATTATATGCAGGTACAATGACCCAATTGTTCGGTGCTGGTGAGAGTGAATGTTCACTAATAATGCTATGGACGTATGCATTGGCTTCATTTTCACTTACATTTTGGACAACATTCTTCTTGTGGCTGGTGAAGTAACTCTCTTTGTCTCTGCCGCTCACTCATCATGCATCGCCTCCATTGAAGTTAATATATATACACACACCTTTCTTCATTGTAAATGATATGATCGTGTACAAAGCAACTTAAGAATATGCCAGTCAATAAATAAGTGCTGTCCGTCTTTCGTTTGTTTATTAGTTATGGCCGCCGCTAAATTGTTATAAGGCTTTATATACTGCACTAGATTATCTAAAAATTTGCATATAAATAATACTTGTGGAGCCTTTCTAACGTTGTGAAAAATCAAAATATTAACAAATGAAACAGTCTAGATTACTTTACCGTCAGTTGACAAGCAATATGAACCCGGAGAAAAATTTGTATAAGGACAATCTCTATATGATCATCCAATTAATAAAATTGCAACACCAATTATTTATTGATTGGATGGTCCTATAGAAACGGTTATATATAAGTTTTTCTCTATTAACCAAACTCCAAAATTGGATCCAGATTCTTCTTCTAAGTTGAGTTTGATAAAGAGTATTGCATTGAAAGTGTAAGCTAATTTATAAATTATGCAACAAATATTAGAGTATTGTTATTCTATATGTGTTATTAAATAAAATTAACATGCATCATTCAATTAATTGTACATTAACATACCAAAAACCATAACATAAACTATGAAAAGAAAAAACCTGAAAAAAGATTGAAGATAATTGAAAACTTGATCCAAGTCGAGTTGTCTATGTCCTTAAGAACTTATTAGCTCCGCCTCGGTGCTATACAGATGTCTTGTGGCTAACGTTCTCCTAGAATTACTTGGATGCTTCTTGTAGAT
The DNA here is from genome assembly GCA_019454045.1 of Zanthoxylum bungeanum. Taxonomy (NCBI): domain Eukaryota; kingdom Viridiplantae; phylum Streptophyta; class Magnoliopsida; order Sapindales; family Rutaceae; genus Zanthoxylum; species Zanthoxylum bungeanum. The sequence goes on along the minus strand of SKCR01050730.1, from coordinate 246,605 downwards.
TGGGTACTCATTTCTCCAAGAACTTGAACTTAATGAAAAATGGTGGAGACTCTGTCATCACTCTAGACTCTTTAGAATGAATGAATATTTTAGGACTTGTGTGAAATAATGCATGAATAAAGTGAAGCCAAAGGCCCCCTTTTTATAGGCATGTAATGATGCCTTGGTAGGCACCCTTTGGTTTATAGTGTAACCCTCCTAAGGGTAATACCTCTTCCTTATGCCATTTGAATTATAAAGACACATACTTTCACTTTAGAGGATATGTCCATTCATCTTTATGCCTTTCCCATAAGTCACTTCTTAAGGGACACGTTTCTCCTACATTTTTGCTATATTTATTAGAGAATTTCTAACAGTTCCCCACAATTCTCTAATATTAATGCAGACACTTAAGAGAGAGTTTCCATGAAATAAAACTGCATCGGAATAAGTGGCTTTCGCTTTGAACCTTTCCTAGTAAATGACAATCAGATTTACTCGGCAAACCTGTGACTCATAGTCTTGAACTGTTCCGCCGTTGGTGTAAACCAAGACAATATCCATGTAACATCCCCATCCAGGAGATGCTACCGGCATGGAATATGCTGATCTATCCCCATGAGCCTCTGACTCTCTGACTACTAGTAATCTCGTCTCAAATATAAACTCATGCATGGGACCATACATCATTGTATTTTATTACTTATATTATATACTCAATAATACTTTACATTACAACTCTGATAGTGAACACTTTTAACACATTACGTACGCAATCTCTACTATACAACATGTATGATGCATGACTTTACTTAGACTCTGACTGAACTGCAGCTCTGACTTGACCTAGTGGACTCAAACACCCTAGTGACTCCCATCAGTATCCATCCTCTCGAGCTCATCCTCCGGGTAACCTGCAAAACAGAAACACTGGGAGTGGGGGAGTTAGATCGTTTGAATGACCTAGTGAGTGAACAGTTTAAAACTGAAACTAAAATGCTTTATGAAACTTTCACTCTTCTGAAATTGAAAATCGTCTTAAGAAAATTGATCTTTCTGAAAACTCTTTCTTATTTGAAAATATTAGGGTTGGTGCTCGAAGCGTCAATCCGTATCGTATTTATGTTTAATTCATGAATACGAACAATACCTTTTTTCATAATATTACTTATAAATGGTTAGACCTCTTGTTTTTATATACGTATTCGATTTAATAATGATTAGATTGAAACTAAATCTGATTTTATGATATGTATATATTAGACAAAGACCCCAGGATTTATAACATAGTGCGTAGTTACAACGTAGTTTGTAATTGACATTGGGAAGTGTCACTATAAGTTGTATATTCTTAAATAAAGTTATTGGTCAAGATTTACTAACAATGGTCGGTTAGTAAAATCCACCGAGATCAGTACATGTCGTATATCAAAACATGGTCCAATGGTTTATCCCAAAGAACTATGAGTCACAGAAGACTTGTATAGATGTGTAGGTGTTTATTTGATAAACATTGAATGGCTCACTAAAGATTTCCTAATAGATGGTACATCAACGTGAATAGGAATCTTCTTGAGTCGAGTAGCGTAGTGGTCCTTCGATTTGAGATACCATTTTGGATATATAAGACATCATCCACACTTTGATGACATTCACGTCACCGATTTATTTAGATCAGACCTCCGCTTGTTCATTGGGTGTGGACTCATGCTCATGATATCCAGTGAGTATCGGATAGAATCCGTCAATCCTGTGTATAAGACATAGGTATCCTACACGTGTTTGCGATATAGTAAATCCATGACCGTGATATACTTTAGAGGCGAGTTCCAAGTGTTATTTAAAGATCGTAAATTTATAAGTCGACTATATTATACCTTAAGGATTTGATGTTCCTATCTATATCCCCGGTATAATATCGATAGCATGTGATAGGGGGATTATATGTATGCAATGACCTCGAGTTGCATAGTTTAGCGAGATTATCCGTGATTGTCATAATTTACGAGTGGGTGAATTATGGACACGGAATTTGATTCCGTGATGGATAAACCTAAACTTAGAGAGTCCATTAATATGAAGTGTACTCGTTGAGCACTTGGGCAACACGTTATGAATAATACAGGTTATTCATAATACTTTATCGGATTAAATAAGTTAATTCGAATCGTTTAACGGTTAAACAAAAAGATACATGCATAGGGACCTTTCAGTCATTTCCAAATTAATGTGTATTTTTATTTAATATATGATTTTATTAAATACACATTAATTAATTATCAAATAAGATATTTAACATATGTCATAAATATATGTATTTTGATTATTTAAATTAAATATGATAGATATATTTAGATATTTGTATTTAAGTAATTATTTAATTACTTAATTGTTAAATAATTAAAGTAATTAAAATACAAATATCTAAAGTGATATTTATGTTAGGAAATGATTATAGTGTAAAAGTTTGTCTTATTTACATTTATAGCAAAGGTGTTAAAAATGAATTTTGCTTCTTTAATTTGGTTAAAATACAAAATATCTTTTTTCTTTTTCCTCCATAAATTTCGCCCAAGCTTATAGTATATAAGGGAAATAATTTTTCCTTTGCTTGGTTAATGAAAACCTAGCCATCTTCAACCTTAGAAAAAAACCAAAGAGAGTAGAGAGAAAAGAATCAAAGAAAGAGCAAAAGCTTGAAGAACGTTTGAAGATTAAATGTAATCTTTAATATTCTTCAACATAGAAAAATTATTTTATTATTCTAGAATGTTACAAATGTTGTAGAGATTCTTTTTCAATCTAAAATTTTGGGATTTTTGATTTGGTTGATGGATTTGGAGGCTAGATACATGTGTGAAGTTAGATTAAGTAATATTAGTGTAATATTAGTTCAATTTTATCATATGATGACTTGTTCCCATTCTAGAGTGTTATGACCACTCTTGTAATACCTAGAATTGTTATTGAATTCTTCATTGGTGGCGGCTTTGATTGAAGTAAATATTAATATGATTTGTTGACGGCTGATTTTGGTCTCAGGGCAATATGGGAATATCACTCCCGAGACAATCCTCCCTCAATAGTGAATTTGTTTGGTTATGGGGGACCAAAGGCAAATTTAGCAAAAGACAGATAAATGCACCAATCAACAAGGAGTTTTAACGTGGTTCGGCGGATCAGATCTCGCCTACGTCCACGGGCACAAAACAGATGATACTTTTATTACTGAGATATGCTTCTCTGATCTCTCTTTTGTTTACAAGTCTCACAATAATGATCTTGATCTCCAATTTTTTCTCCTCCCTCTTATGCACACTCTACCCTTCTATTTATAATAGTGTAGAAATCATATTCCTATTTGTACAAGAATTTCCTAGTTGAAACTATTTCCCTTTCCCATAAGGATTCCTAGTCAAAACTGTTCCCTTTTCCCATAAGGATTCCTAATCAAACCTACCTTTACTCCATTTATCCTACTAGGACACTGACTTATCAGTTTACCCCATGAAGGTATGATAACTTGTCATCTTATCCGTAAAAACATGATGCCTTATCTTCCTGAGCACGCCTCGTCATGTGCTCGGTCTTCATGAGGTCGGCCATAATGGTCCTTTGAAACGAGAATGATGTTGTTCGATCTTATAATGCTCGGTCATCTGAACCAAAGTGCTCGGTTACCGATCATAAAGTGCTCGGCCCCTAACTCATATGGTCGGGTCGGTATTAATGATCTCGATCAACAAGGGAATTTACCCTTTTACCCATCCCGTGCTGCTTAAATATCATAGTGCTTAAAAATACCATCAACATCTATCCCCTAGTTCTCGGTAACAACGAGTTTGCGAGTTGATGCCGGGAACTATAAAAAAAGATGGTGTGCCGATGAATCCGTCGGTGGTCACTCCAGGAACAGCAGAGAAAAATGTCTTGGCTGCAAATCTGGTATTTCCTGCCACCTTCATGTGCTCAGTCAACGAGGTTCCCGATATCTACCCGTGGAGCAAATGCTTTGCCCTTATGCTGATGACGATCGACTCGGTGGGACGTAACCCGACCCCGAGCTGAGAAGAACATTTAGTTCTGGGGGAATGTCACATCCCCAAACTAATAGAGGACGGCTCGGTGGGACGTAACCCAACCCCGAGCTAAAAGAAAGACTTGGCTCGGGGGAATGTTACATCCCCAGTCCAAAGAAGCCGACTCGGTGGGACGTAGCCCGACCCCGAGCTAAAAGAAAGACTTGGCTTTGGGGGAATGTTACATCCCCAGTCCAAAGAAGCGGACTCGGTGGGACGTAACCCGACCCCGAGCTGAAAGAAAGATTTGGCTCTGGGGGAATGTTACATCCCCAGTCCAAATAAGCCGACTCGGTGGGACGTAACCCGACCCCGAGATGAAGAAAGACTTGGCTCTGGGGGAATATTACATCCTCAGTCTAAAGAAGCCGACTCGGTGGGACGTAACCCGACCCCGAGATAAAAGAAAGACTTGGCTCTGGGGGAATGTTACATCCCCAGTCCAAAGAAGCCGACTCGGTGGGACATAACCCGACCCCGAGTTGAATAAAAGACTTGGCTCTGGGGGAATGTTACATCCCCAGTCCAAAGAAGTCGACTCGGTGGGACAAAACCCGACCCCGATTTGAATAAACCATAAGGCCTCGACGGAACAAAATCCAGCCCCGAGCCGAATAACCAAGCGGCCTCGGCGGAATGAAATCCTGCCCCGAGACGAATAAACAAGTGGCCTCGGCGGAACGAAATCCAGCCCCGAGCCTAAAATAAACATCGGTCTCGGCGGTACAAGAGCAGACCCGAGCCAGAAAGAAACATCGATCTCGGCGGTACAAGAGCAGACCCGAGTCGGAAAGAAACATCGGTCTCAGCGGTACAAGAGCAGACCCGAGCCGGAAAGAAACATCGGTCTCGGAGTACAAGAGCAGACCCGAGCCGGAAAGAAACATCGGTCTCGGCGGTACAAGAGCAGACTCGAGCCGGAAAGACAATCGTTCTCCGCGGTACAAGAGCAGACCCGAGCCGGAAAGAAACATCGGTCTCGGCGGTACAAGAGTAGACCCGAGCCGGAAAGAAACATCGGTCTCGGCGGTACAAGAGCAGACCCGAGCCGGAAAGAAACATCGTTCTCGGTGGTACAAGAGCAGACCCGAGCCGGAAAGAAACATCCGTCTCGGCGGTACAAGAGCAGACCCGAGCCGGAAAGAAACATCGGTCTCGGCGGTACAAGAGCAGACCCGAGCCGGAAAGAAACATCGTTCTCGGCGGTACAAGAGCAGACCCGAGCCGGAAAGAAACATCGGTCTCGGCGGTACAAGAGCAGACCCGAGCCGGAAAAGAACATCGGTCTCGGCGGTACAAGAGCATACCCGAGCCGGAAAGAAACATCGGTCTCGGTGGTACAAGAGCAGCCCGAGCCGGAAGGAAACATCGGTCTCGGCGGTACAAGAGCAGACCCGAGCCGGAAAGGAATATCGGTCTCGGCGGTACAAGAGCAGACCCGAGTCGGAAAGAAACATCGGTCTCGGCGGTACAAGAGCAGACCCGAGCCAGAAGAAACATCGGTCTCGGCGGTACAAGAGCAGACCCGAGCCGGAAGGAAACATCGGTCTCGGCGGTTACAAGAGCAGACCCGAGCCGGAAGGGAATATCGGTCTCGGTGGTACAAGAGCAGACCCGAGCCGGAAAGAAACATCGGTCTCGATGGTACAATAGCAGACCCGAGCCGGAAAGAAACATCAAAACCATTGTGTGAGCCATAACAAACAAGCATAATCAAATGTCAACCTAAGTCAGAAGATGTTTTACTCACCTTTTTGGGGATCTGTTGCCTTTCTTGCACTTCTACGAGGGTCACTACAAGCAAGGCTCTTCTTAATACACCCTATCTGCATCTCAGCCTTCCGCGCATCCGACCGGATGACTTCCGCTATCAACTTGGTCGACCTCAGAAGCCGAATGGTCTATGTACACACTGAGATAGCCTTCTTTTACCAAGTCTTCCACCTGCTCCTGCAGGTCTCTGCACCCATTCGTGGCATGTCCCCTTACGTTATGGTAAATACAGTATGCCATACTATTTCCCTCCTCAATCGGGAACCTCCTCAAATTAGGCTCGGCCAACAGACCTTTATCCTGGATTTCCCGAACTATCTGGTGAAATCCCTGACGATCGGTGATTTCCATCTTCTGCCATCGTCTTACTACGCGAGCTGCTTTTTGTTGAGGTCCCCACGACGGCGCCAACTGTTGACGGCTGATTTTGGTCTCAGGGCAATATGGGAATATCACTCCCGAGACAATCCTCCCTCAATAGTGAATTTGTTTGGTTATGGGGGACCAAAGGCAAATTTAGCAAAAGACAGATAAATGCACCAATCAACAAGGAGTTTTAACGTGGTTCGGCGGATCAGATCTCGCCTACGTCCACGGGCACAAAACAGATGATACTTTTATTACTGAGATATGCTTCTCTGATCTCTCTTTTGTTTACAAGTCTCACAATAATGATCTTGATCTCCACTTTTTTCTCCTCCCTCTTATGCACACTCTACCCTTCTATTTATAATAGTGTAGAAATCATATTCCTATTTGTACAAGAATTTCCTAGTTGAAACTATTTCCCTTTTCCCATAAGGATTCCTAGTCAAAACTGTTCCCTTTTCCCATAAGGATTCCTAATCAAAACTACCTTTACTCCATTTATCCTACTAGGACACTGACTTATCAGTTTACCCCATGAAGGTAGGATAACTTGTCATCTTATCCGTAAAAACATGATGCCTTATCTTCCTGAGCACGCCTCGTCATGTGCTCGGTCTTCATGAGGTCGGCCATAATGGTCCTTTGAAACGAGAATGATGTTGTCGATCTTATAATGCTCGGTCATCTGAACCAAAGTGCTCGGTTACCGATCATAAAGTGCTCGGCCCCTAACTCATGTGGTCGGGTCGGTATTAATGATCTCGATCAACAAGGGAATTTACCCTTTTACCCATCCCGTGCTGCTTAAATATCATAGTGCTTAAAAATACCATCAACATCTATCCCCTAGTTCTCGGTAACAACGAGTTTGCAAGTTGATGCCGGGAACTATAAAAAAAGATGGTGTGCCGATGAATCCGTCGGTGGTCACTCCAGGAACAGCAGAGAAAAATGTCTTGGCTGCAAATCTGGTATTTCCTGCCACCTTCATGTGCTCAGTCAACGAGGATCCCGATATCTACCCGTGGAGCAAATGCTTTGCCCTTATGCTGATGACGATCGACTCGGTGGGACGTAACCCGACCCCGAGCTGAGAAGAACATTTAGTTCTGGGGGAATGTCACATCCCCAAACTAATAGAGGACGGCTCGGTGGGACGTAACCCAACCCCGAGCTAAAAGAAAGACTTGGCTCGGGGGAATGTTACATCCCCAGTCCAAAGAAGCCGACTCGGTGGGACGTAGCCCGACCCCGAGCTAAAAGAAAGACTTGGCTTTGGGGGAATGTTACATCCCCAGTCCAAAGAAGCGGACTCGGTGGGACGTAACCCGACCCCGAGCTGAAAGAAAGATTTGGCTCTGGGGGAATGTTACATCCCCAGTCCAAAGAAGCCGACTCGGTGGGACGTAACCCGACCCCGATATGAAGAAAGACTTGGCTCTGGGGGAATATTACATCCTCAGTCTAAAGAAGCCGACTCGGCGGGACGTAACCCGACCCCGAGCTAAAAGAAAGACTTGGCTCTGGGGGAATGTTACATCCCCAGTCCAAAGAAGCCGACTCGGTGGGACATAACCCGACCCCGAGTTGAATAAAAGACTTGGCTCTGGGGGAATGTTACATCCCCAGTCCAAAGAAGTCGACTCGGTGGGACATAACCCGACCCCGATTTGAATAACCATAAGGCCTCGACGGAACAAAATCCAGCCCCGAGCCGAATAACCAAGCGGCCTCGGCGGAATGAAATCCTGCCCCGAGCCGAATAAACAAGTGGCCTCGACGGAACGAAATCCAGCCCCGAGCCTAAAATAAACATCGTCTCGGCGGTACAAGAGCAGACCCGAGCCAGAAAGAAACATCGATCTCGGCGGTACAAGAGCATACCCGAGTCGGAAAGAAACATCGGTCTCGGCGTACAAGAGCAGACCCGAGCCGGAAAGAACATCGGTCTCGGCGGTACAAGAGCAGACCCGAGCCGGATAGAAACATCGGTCTCGGCGGTACAAGAGCAGACCCGAGCCGGAAAGAAACATCGTTCTCGGCGGTACAAGAGCAGACCCAAGCTGGAAAGAACATCGGTCTCGGCGGTACAAGAGCAGACCCGAGCAAGAGCAGACCCGAGCCGGAAGGAAACATCGGTCTCGGCGGTACAAGAGCAGACCCGAGCCGGAAAGGAATATCGGTCTCGGCGGTACAAGAGCAGACCCGAGTCGGAAAGAAACATCGGTCTCGGCGGTACAAGAGCAGACCCGAGCCAGAAAGAAACATCGGTCTCGGCGGTACAAGAGCAGACCCGAGCCGGAAGGAAACATCGGTCTCGGCGGTACAAGAGCAGACCCGAGCCGGAAGGGAATATCGGTCTCGGTGGTACAAGAGCAGACCCGAGCCGGAAAGAAACATCGGTCTCGATGGTACAATAGCAGACCCGAGCCGGAAAGAAACATCAAAACCATTGTGTGAGCCATAACAAACAAGCATAATCAAATGTCAACCTAAGTCAGAAGATGTTTTACTCACCTTTTTGGGGATCTGTTGCCTTTCTTGCAACTCTACGAGGGTCACTACAAGCAAGGCTCTTCTTAATACACCCTATCTGCATCTCAGCCTTCCGCGCATCCGACCGGATGACTTCCGCTATCAACTTGGTCGACCTCAGAAGCCGAATGGTCTATGTACACACTGAGATAGCCTTCTTTTACCAAGTCTTCCACCTGCTCCTGCAGGTCTCTGCACCCATTCGTGGCATGTCCCCTTACGTTATGGTAAATACAGTATGCCCTACTATTTCCCTCCTCAATCGGGAACCTCCTCAAATTAGGCTCGGCCAACAGACCTTTATCCTGGATTTCCCGAACTATCTGGTGAAATCCCTGACGATCGGTGATTTCCATCTTCTGCCATCGTCTTACTACGCGAGCTGCTTTTTGTTGAGGTCCCCACAGACGGCGCCAACTGTTGACGGCTGATTTTGGTCTCAGGGCAATATGGGAATATCACTCCCGAGACAATCCTCCCTCAATAGTGAATTTGTTTGGTTATGGGGGACCAAAGGCAAATTTAGCAAAAGACAGATAAATGCACCAATCAACAAGGAGTTTTAACGTGGTTCGGCGGATCAGATCTCGCCTACGTCCACGGGCACAAAACAGATGATACTTTTATTACTGAGATATGCTTCTCTGATCTCTCTTTTGTTTACAAGTCTCACAATAATGATCTTGATCTCCACTTTTTTCTCCTCCCTCTTATGCACACTCTACCCTTCTATTTATAATAGTGTAGAAATCATATTCCTATTTGTACAAGAATTTCCTAGTTGAAACTATTTCCCTTTCCCATAAGGATTCCTAGTCAAAACTGTTCCCTTTTCCCATAAGGATTCCTAATCAAAACTACCTTTACTCCATTTATCCTACTAGGACACTGACTTATCAGTTTACCCCATGAAGGTAGGATAACTTGTCATCTTATCCGTAAAAACATGATGCCTTATCTTCCTGAGCACGCCTCGTCATGTGCTCGGTCTTCATGAGGTCGGCCATAATGGTCCTTTGAAACGAGAATGATGTTGTCGATCTTATAATGCTCGGTCATCTGAACCAAAGTGCTCGGTTACCGATCATAAAGTGCTCGGCCCCTAACTCATGTGGTCGGGTCGGTATTAATGATCTCGATCAACAAGGGAATTTACCCTTTTACCCATCCCGTGCTGCTTAAATATCATAGTGCTTAAAAATACCATCAACATCTATCCCCTAGTTCTCGGTAACAACGAGTTTGCAAGTTGATGCCGGGAACTATAAAAAAAGATGGTGTGCCGATGAATCCGTTGGTGGTCACTCCAGGAACAGCAGAGAAAAATGTCTTGGCTGCAAATCTGGTATTTCCTGCCACCTTCATGTGCTCAGTCAACGAGGATCCCGATATCTACCCGTGGAGCAAATGCTTTGCCTTTATGCTGATGACGATCGACTCGGTGGGACGTAACCCGACCCCGAGCTGAGAAGAACATTTAGTTCTGGGGGAATGTCACATCCCCAAACTAATAGAGGACGGCTCGGTGGGACGTAACCCAACCCCGAGCTAAAAGAAAGACTTGGCTCTGGGGGAATGTTACATCCCCAGTCCAAAGAAGCCGACTCGGTGGGACGTAGCCCGACCCCGAGCTAAAAGAAAGACTTGGCTTTGGGGGAATGTTACATCCCCAGTCCAAAGAAGCGGACTCGGTGGGACGTAACCCGACCCCGAGCTGAAAGAAAGATTTGGCTCTGGGGGAATGTTACATCCCCAGTCCAAAGAAGCCGACTCGGTGGGACGTAACCCGACCCCGAGATGAAGAAAGACTTGGCTCTGGGGGAATATTACATCCTCAGTCTAAAGAAGCCGACTCGGCGGGACGTAACCCGACCCCGAGCTAAAAGAAAGACTTGGCTCTGGGGGAATGTTACATCCCCAGTCCAAAGAAGCCGACTCGGTGGGACATAACCCGACCCCGAGTTGAATAAAAGACTTGGCTCTGGGGGAATGTTACATCCCCAGTCCAAAGAAGTCGACTCGGTGGGACATAACCCGACCCCGATTTGAATAAACCATAAGGCCTCGACGGAACAAAATCCAGCCCCGAGCCGAATAACCAAGCGGCCTCGGCGGAATGAAATCCTGCCCCGAGCCGAATAAACAAGTGGCCTCGACGGAACGAAATCCAGCCCCGAGCCTAAAATAAACATCGGTCTCGGCGGTAAAAGAGCAGACCCGAGCCAGAAAGAAACATCGATCTCGGCGGTACAAGAGCATACCCGAGTCGGAAAGAAACATCGGTCTCAGCGGTACAAGAGCAGACCCGAGCCGGAAAGAAACATCGGTCTCGGCGGTACAAGAGCAGACCCGAGCCGGATAGAAACATCGGTCTCGGCGGTACAAGAGCAGACCCGAGCCGGAAAGAAACATCGTTCTCGGCGGTACAAGAGCAGACCCAAGCCGGAAAGAAACATCGGTCTCGGCGGTACAAGAGCAGACCCGAGCCGGAAAGAAACATCGTTCTCGGCGGTACAAGAGCAGACCCGAGCCGGAAAGAAACATCGGTCTCGGCGGTACAAGAGCAGACCCGAGCCGGAAAGAAACATCGTTCTCGGCGGTACAAGAGCAGACCCGAGCCGGAAAGAAACATCGTTCTCGCGGTACAAGAGCAGACCCGAGCCGGAAAGAAACATCGGTCTCGGCGGTACAAGAGCAGACCCGAGCCGGAAAGAAACATCGGTCTCGGCGGTACAAGAGCAGACCCGAGCCGGAAGGAAACATCGGTCTCGGCGGTACAAGAGCAGACCCGAGCCGGAAAGGAATATCGGTCTCGGCGGTACAAGAGCAGACCCGAGTCGGAAAGAAACATCGGTCTCGGCGGTACAAGAGCAGACCCGAGCCAGAAAGAAAACATCGGTCTCGGCGGTACAAGAGCAGACCCGAGCCGGAAGGAAACATCGGTCTCGGCGGTACAAGAGCAGACCCGAGCCGGAAGGGAATATCGGTCTCGGTGGTACAAGAGCAGACCCGAGCCGGAAAGAAACATCGGTCTCGATGGTACAATAGCAGACCCGAGCCGGAAAGAAACATAAAACCATTGTGTGAGCCATAACAAACAAGCATAATCAAATGTCAACCTAAGTCAGAAGATGTTTTACTCACCTTTTTGGGGATCTGTTGCCTTTCTTGCAACTCTACGAGGGTCACTACAAGCAAGGCTCTTCTTAATACATCCTATCTGCATCTCAGCCTTCCGCGCATCCGACCAGATGACTTCCGCTATCAACTTGGTTGACCTCAGAAGCCGAATGGTCTATGTACACACTGAGATAGCCTTCTTTTACCAAGTCTTCCACCTGCTTCTGCAGGTCTCTGCACCCATTCGTGGCATGTCCCCTTACGTTATGGTAAATACAGTATGTCCTACTATTTCCCTCCTCAATCGGGAACCTCCTCAAATTAGGCTCGGCCAACAGACCTTTATCCTGGATTTCCCGAACTATCTGGTGAAATCCCTGACGATCGGTGATTTCCATCTTCTGCCATCGTCTTACTACACGAGCTGCTTTTTGTTGAGGTCCCCACAGACGGCGCCAACTGTTGACGGCTGATTTTGGTCTCAGGGCAATATGGGAATATCACTCCCGAGACAATCCTCCCTCAATAGTGAATTTGTTTGGTTATGGGGGACCAAAGGCAAATTTAGCAAAAGACAGATAAATGCACCAATCAACAAGGAGTTTTAACGTGGTTCGGCGGATCAGATCTCGCCTACGTCCACGGGCACAAACAGATGATACTTTTATTACTGAGATATGCTTCTCTGATCTCTCTTTTGTTTACAAGTCTCACAATAATGATCTTGATCTCCATTTTTTTCTCCTCCCTCTTATGCACACTCTACCCTTCTATTTATAATAGTGTAGAAATCATATTCCTATTTGTACAAGAATTTCTTAGTTGAAACTATTTCCCTTTCCCATAAGGATTCCTAGTCAAAACTGTTCCCTTTTCCCATAAGGATTCCTAATCAAACTACCTTTACTCCATTTATCCTACTAGGACACTGACTTATCAGTTTACCCCATGAAGGTAGGATAACTTGTCATCTTATCCGTAAAAACATGATGCCTTATCTTCCTGAGCACGCCTCGTCATGTGCTCGGTCTTCATGAGATCGGCCATAATGGTCCTTTGAAACGAGAATGCTGTTGTCGATCTTATAATGCTCGGTCATCTGAACCAAAGTGCTCGGTTACCGATCATAAAGTGTTCGGCCCCTAACTCATGTGGTCGGGTCGGTATTAATGATCTCGATCAACAAGGGATTTACCCTTTTACCCATCCCGTGCTGCTTAAATATCATAGTGCTTAAAAACACCATCAACATGATTAATGTTGAGAAAATTGGATTTAAAGCATGAAAAATAATTATTTTTTTATCCAAATCAGATCTGAAAATTCTAAAAAAAAATTGATGAAAAATATATTATTTAAATATATTGGATGTGTATTGGAAATTGGAATGATTTCCGGAAATTATTTTGGAGTGAAAATACGTGAAAACGGCGAAAAATAACGTTACCGGGTGAGTTTCGATGTTACCGGGTAACGGCTGCCCAAATAGTGAATTAGTCACTGTTCGGAAAGCCCATGAACTTCCCAAGTATTATTGGGGCTGACCTGGGCCGCCCCGTATGTATTGGTTGGTAGGTTCGATCAAAAATGTGTTTTATGTTATTTTGCAGAAAAATATTTTCATAAAAGTTTCACGATATTTTCTAAATTATTTATGTCGTTATTTGATATCAGATATAATATGTTTAGGTGAAATATGAATGAATTGTTCATATGGGATATTGAATAATTTATTCCGTAAGTTTAAAAATTTTAAAGTACGATTTTGCCCGGACCGCGCCTTCCGCTGCATCTGACCCCAACAAAATGGTATCAAAGCGAGTTTGATCCTACATCCATTACATTTTTCATGCTTGATATATGATATTTAATCCAATTTTATTTGCACATGCATGTGAAATTAATTTGATTAATTTTGAATTGTTTGACAATATGAAAATCCCCGTTAAATAAGGCATTAAAGTGACTAATATTAGGAATACTTATTTCTTGGTTCATCTTATACAAATATAAATAAATTTTTGTGGCTATATCCGAGAACGTGTCAAAACTGTGAGGGTATAGTCATGAAATTTTATTTGTACATGATATATATTTGATATTAGACAAATTCAAGTGAAAGTGGATTCCTGAACGTGCCAAATCTGTCAGGACTACGTCGGTAGCTTGAGTTTGTCATTGACAAGTGAAGCCTTGATACGCCTCTTGTGAACGTGTCTAAACTGTCACAACGAGAAACGGTCAGGATCAAAATCATGAGTCACAATGAGTATGATTGACAATGAGTTGTATACCCTTGAATACACGTAGGCGAGAACGTGCCAAAGCTGTGAGTCGAGATATATTCATGGGGTCCACTTCTCACTATGGAATTCAATTTTATTGAATTCCCATTTTCCGTTGGGGATTATGGTATTACGTAAAGTAATGGGAGGCATTGCTAGGTTAAAACTCCATAACTAATGCAGTGCATAATATTATGAAAATTAACGCTTATGTTTTCCTTATTCTATAGTGTAGATAGAATTAAACTTTTAATCCACTGCATGCATATTTTATATATGTTTTCTGACTTCACTTATGGTTGCAGATTTCTAGATTAGGTTCTAGATTAAAGTAGGCTTGGATATAATTAGATTAGTCTAAACTATAGGGAACTGTAATTCCAATTTTCTTGGAAAATCAAGATGGTTAGTGACTTACTTACTAAGTCACAATAGGTAATCTAAATAGATATTTGTTTTAGGATATAATTCTGTAGAGAGAATAGTTTCTTATGCAGTAAAAATTGACATGAATTGGTGCATGTCTCGAGATTCTTCACTGGCATTAAGAAAACCTCATTAGGTATTTGTTTATCTGATAATGACGTTTCTTGGCTTTCGTAACCTTTAGAGGTCACGTGTTCGACACTATTAATTATTTGTAATTGCTGTGAATAATTGAAGGCAAATTATAAAGCTAAAGAAAGGAGTGTGTATAGTTGTGTGTAGAAAATATCGATTCTCACAACACGACAACTATAGGTATTGGATACCAGATCTCCCGTCTAGTTATTTAAAATATTATTTAATGATTGTTTTAATATTTGATATCAGAACTTGCGACTATTGGATAGTTACATATTCTTTATAAACAATTGTTATATATTTAATACGACTAATAGTGTCATCGATGAAGAGATAAACGTTAAGAAAAATATTCGGTTAAGTAAATAACTTATAACAATGTTTTATGAGATTTTATCACTTAAGCATTAGATGATTATTCTGTATGGTAAGGGATGGTCTGATACAATATCACACCACATATCCTTATCCATTTAATAAATATTGTATTCGGGAATGTGATTAAATCTCATTTAACCAATGATTTCATTAAACCATAAGATTTATTAAACCGATACATTAGATATATATATTTTAATGAATTGTAAATCACTTAAGGTAGTTTTCTTTACTTCGTAACTTAATCAATGAGTTTTCATGACTTAGTTACATGTTTCTGATGAAACGCGGATAGAATATTTTGACTGGTTCAAAGATATTCGATCTGAAGTTTTGAAAATAGTATCTTTAAAATTCATCATGAGTCTTTGAATTGTTCAAAGATGTTTGATGTTATCAAACATATGAATTTATGACAATTATTTCTAAGGTTATTCAATGAATATGATTATTACTCAATATTATTCTTCTAGGATTCCATCGTGATGGAATGGGTTAGTAGGAGGAATCAAATCTTATACAATTTGATTTATTTGATATTGAGTGTTACCGAATTAGTTTCAATGCTCTTGGGAATATGCTATAGTAACACTAATTTATTCTTTTTAATTAAGGTTCCATTAGTTTCTACAGTTACGTATATGATATGTATAAGTAGAAAATTTGAATCTTGAAAAGTTTGAGATTTGAATCTTTCTTTTGTATAATGGTTATATAATTGAAAGTGTTTGCGTCTCGAAGGTACAAGTAAAAGTTTATCATTTATTCAATTTAATAAAATATTATATTCTATTAGATAGAATAGTTTTCTATGATCCCGAGTAATAAAATTATTTTATTACTTGGTAGTAACATCAGATGTTGATGATTGTAGAAAAGACTTGACTTATTGAAGTCAAATGTGAGAGTGATAAACTTTAAATGGAACTACATAATTAATAAGATTAAAAGACCCATAGACATATTCCATATAAGTCCAATAGGATGTCAGAATCATTTGTGAAGTATTTGATACTTAATGGTTCTGTTATTTTCTTATCAAACAAAGTCATTTTATAATTTATAGTGGGAGCGATATTTGATATCGATTCCGGAAGTTAGCATTAAACCATAGATCTAAGATTGTTCATAGCTTACTACGATCAAGTTTTAAACTTGATTAAGCTTCCGTTATGAATCGTTCATAAAATGTGCAAATTGTTTGCGCAGCAAAAAAAAAAGTGAGCTTATTAAAGGTTTTCCCTTTATAATATGACAGTGAGAAAGGTTATACTCGGCAATCTATTGTAGATTCTGAGGAAAATTGTCTCTAGTCACACTAATTGAACAATTAAAGATATGTTGGTTAATGTTAATATTAAACTGTGTATTGTAGCTAAGAGTGCAAAATGTCATTCCTTTCTGGAATGGCCATCGAGTTTATATTATGCTAAAATTACAGTTTGGTATACTAGCTTATAGAGCCTATTGTAGTCTCAGATAAGCTTTCCAGAAATCTTTGTTCTCTAATTTTGATATCAGTCAGATTTCTAATTTTATCAAAGCATAGAGAATACATATGTGAAAGTAGGGTTAGTGGGAGCATAAAAATTTATTTCTAGTGTTATATATCATAACGACATTATCATTATTAATGTAATAATAAGATGTTTATAAGGTAAAAGGTTTACCTAAGTGTTCTTTTCTCCGTGAAAAGCGGTTGGAGTAGTCTCTATTATATTTGATATAAATTTTTATATTTGATATAAAATTAAGAGACTTATGAGCTACTGTCATTAGTCGTGCATTAGATATGATCTAATAAAGGACACAACAAGACTATCTGTGTGACAGTTAGTATAACTGTTTGACAATTAGTGTGTCTCCTATATATAGTATTAATCTTTCATAAATGATGATTTCTTTGTCGAACAAGAAATTGATTAGAATGTCTAGTCAATATTATGCATTATGCATCATAGGATGATGGCGTAATGAATACTGTATTATATGTGATTAAAGATATCAATTTAATAGTAATTATTATGAGATATTTTGATACGTTGTAGACCATAAGATGTGTCTGGAAACATCTTCTTTATTATCTTTGAGATATTAAGAATGAGTTTCTTATTCATGGAGAATATAGTCCGCAACCATTAGGGTTAGATTAGTTTTGAGTCTAATTGTGACGTTAGACAGTGTACGTCATATATAATCAGAAAAGGTGCAGTGCGAGTGTCAAATATGATTCTATTGTGTGAGTGGAATTAATTGTAACTTATGAAGTATTAACAAATCTCCAAATTTGTAGGGTTCCTAAGTGTGAGAATGTAAGTAAAGAATGGATGCTCATTTTTCTAAATGAGAAGAAGAAAGAAGGAAAAGAAGCTTACTTGACCAAGAAAAGCTTGAGAATTCATCACAATTCCTTCAAATTTCTCATGAGATTGAAGACAATAAGAGAGCTCTTCCTTGTCGCTAGCTCATATTTTTGGCTTTAGATAATGCAAGTGAATAGTGTCTTATTTATAGGCAAATGGCTGATTTTTGTAATGCAATGAGTGGTCCAAAATTTGTCACGTCACTAAATTCTAGCCCATTCTCGAATTTATTTTAGCATCTACGGAATTCCCAATTTTTGACCTACTTCTGATTCGAATTTGGAAAAATATTCAACGTGGACGTTGTAGGTATTGGTCTTAAATTTTCGATGATATAAAATTCATAAAAATAGGAGAACGTATGAAAAAGTTAGGGCCTAAATATCAAGGACAGTACAGAGTGAAACATAAAATAAATTTCATATTGGAACTACAAAGGATTTATTGGAGGTCTGAAATGTGATTGACCGGCGTAATCACACGTATATAACGCAATCGCACGTATCTTTCAAGTAGTATAAAAAGTATCGATCCCACGAGGACTTAATACGTAAGCTATTAATTTATGAAGCCAAATTTTTACAAGTATCTAATGGATTGATTGTTTGATTGAATGGTGACTTAAATTTAAAACAAATAAATAAAATTTTGCAAAAGGAAATTGAGGAAAATTCAAATTTATAAAACTATCCAGGGTTGTGATTTCTTCCAATATCTTTTAAAAGATAAAGTGGTTATTTTACGTTTGTGTAATATATTAGTTTACTAACCTGGAACACAGAATTATGTAAAAGCCTCTTCCGATGGTCAAATACAAATACCAAGTGTAACCCAATTAATCATATTCCTATGTTAACCAAGTTATCTGAATTCATTAAGATTAAGTTCCAATTATGGCTACCCTCGCCCGACAGGTATATTCATATCCTGTAAGGAAATCTATTAAAGGGTTATTTATCCTCAAGGAAGATCGTGGGCTATTGAGTCTAAGGTCTCGAACCTAAAATCCATTTTCCAGGTTCATTTCAAGTTTACCGAATCAATCTTATTAATGGCCAGTTAACAAGAAGCATTAAGATTAAGGCTCAATAAATAAACCTTTATATTACCCAAACCATAAAATAACCCCTTATTAACCGGTCATATTGGAATTCATCACAACCCCATATAACTGACTTAGTTACGACACATATTTACAGGTAGTAAAAGCTTAAATAAAATAAAAGATATAAAGTAAATTGCTGGAAATTAAATACTGAAAAGTAAATGACGAAAAGTAAATGCTGAAAATTAAATACTGAAAATTAAATTCTGAAAAGTAAATGCTGAAAGTAAATTGCTGAAAAGTAAATACTGAAAGTAAATTGCTGAAAAGTAAATAAAGTAAAAGTACAATAAAAAAAAATGCTGAGGTAAAATGATCCACTTTTATCACTACTATTTTAGATATATCCCTTAATATAATATATTAACTTTGCGTGATAATTACCAACCAGTTTAATTAGGTTAAAACCAATTTCAATAATTACCAACCGACTAATCAGGCGGTATCCTCATTAAGTCAGGTTTTAACTAGTTTATATATTATATTTAAGGGAGATTAATCTAAATATTAGTAATAAAAGCTTTACCTCTTACCCCAGCAAGGGGGAGTTACCTCCTCATTACTGAAAAGTAAAAACTGAAAATTAAAGAAAGAAAAGTATTGTGGGTAAAAGTAAATTGCAGAAAGTAAAGACTGAAAAGTAAAGAAAATAAAGTGTGAAAGCTGAAATTAAATACTGAAAGCTGTAAATAAACAAGCAAGATACAATCTTCTTAGTATTCTTAAGGAATTACATAGAAGAATGTATGGAATTTACAAATGAAATGACTTGGTATTTATAGGCAAAATTTTGTCTTCACCAATTTCTCCACAAATTTCTCCACCAAACATAGCACCAAACATGGCACCAAATCCTCCACCAAACATGCTTGTTTGGTGGAAGTTTGACAATTTTCATTATTTATTTTTTTTATTTTTTATTTTTTGTTTTGAAAATGACTTTAATAATTACACATAACACACTTACGGATGTTTCATCTATTTCGGTCATGAAATATTCCGAATTCAAAATTATTATGAATTTCACAGTTTTAGATCTTTGCGTCTTCTTTAATTTGGAACTTGAATCACCTCAATCCGATATCGGAGTAGCAAGTTATGGCCAAAATACGAAACTTGCGCAAAGTTGAAATTTCTGAAACTATACTTCGTTAGAACGCCATTTCAAGTTTCCAACCTCCAAATATCAAGTCAAGTTTTTGCCATTATTTGTTCCATATTTCGTCCTGATTGATTCCATTTAGTCCCGATTTTATTTTATCTGTAAAATAAACTAAAAAACATCAAAATGTTAATAAAACCCGAGAAACTAAACAAAATATTAGGTAAAAGGGGCGGTAAATATTGATATATTTTCCGCTCATCACACCCTCAAACCTAATATTTTGCTAGTCCTCAAGCAAAACAACAAAATAACATACAATAAACAATTAAAATTAAACCAAGCCACTTTCGTAGGGATCACGGTTGCATTTAGCGTATGCAACAAGCCTTTAAACCCCTAGGTGTCCCTAGTGGACGAGTTGTAGTCTCGTGAGGGCTTACAGCAACGATACCCACAAACGTCTTATAAAAACAAAAAGATAATAAAACTAATGCACACAAAAGCAAAAAG
Source organism: Zanthoxylum bungeanum (assembly GCA_019454045.1). NCBI lineage: Eukaryota > Viridiplantae > Streptophyta > Magnoliopsida > Sapindales > Rutaceae > Zanthoxylum > Zanthoxylum bungeanum. The sequence continues at coordinate 226,437 of SKCR01050730.1, read as the reverse complement.
AGAAGATAAAAGAGAATAAAGAAGTTAGTGACTAATCATGTGAAACTTCTTATCCAAGTTTAAAGTTGTTTTCTTTCTTTCTAAATTACCGAATAAGTAAATTCCCCGATTATTTTTACCATTCTTCATACACACAGCCAACAAAATATTAATCAACTCATTTTGCCCACAATAGTCACAAGTGTAGTTGAGAAGAGAGTAATATTTTTGTCCTAAAGTTATATCAGAATTCACACCTTTTTTAGCAATGGAATATTTTTCTAATTTTTCTGTTTTTTTTTTATTTATATACAATATCATCCATCCATGTAACGAGCTTTGGGTCCGTGACTCCCAAACCAGTTGGCTTTAGGGCACTAGGTGTTAAGACACCCTTACAAACTTAATTACTCGGATTTCAGACATATATATATATATATATATATATATATATATATATATATATTGCAACATCTTTGATCCATGTAGCAAGCTTTGGGCCAGTGGCTCCCAAACCAGTTGGTTTTAGGGCACTAGGTGTTAAGACACCCCTACAGACTTAATAACTCAGATCTATGACGTTTTTTTTTTATCTCATCCCTTTTTAGGTGCTTCCTCCAATTAAACTAGAGCACTAAATATTACAAACTTTTCAATTACATCTCATGTCCGTATGTTACCATGCATATTGATAATATCTGTCAACTGAGCATATGAAGATCCATTTTAGTCAGTTTTATGGAGAACTTACAAATTGAATAATTCAAAAGGAAATAAACAAAAATTATCTTGTTCCGAAATAAGCTGAGATACGTCTCAGGAATGGAAATTTCTTACACAGCTATCTCATACTAATTTCACCTGATTAATCAAATTAAAAACAAAAAAAAAAAAATTTTGATTTTTTTAAAAATTTTCAATTTTTTTTTTAGTTTTTTCGAAAAATTTTGACTAAAAAATAACAAAATAAAAACAAGATACTAGTCAACTATTCCCCTCCCCCAAACCTAAATGAGACAATGTCCCTAATGTCTTAAAAAATTAGAAGAGAAGTTTAGAAATAGTACCTGGTTAGCTGAAAAGGTTAAGATCCAGATTAATCATTCGTTTCTTATGATCATTATCAGACTAGTTAATCTTAGAAAGGATAGTGTAGGCACTGCATTTTTGCATATAAGTCCCTATGATGAGTCTCATTTAGAGGCACTACCTTTTATGTCACGGAAGTCACGGGAAACAGACGTCGGAAGGGGAAATTCAAAATAAGTATGTCATCGGATTCATTTCACAAGTTCACTGTTTTCGTTCGTGCTGCGTTCGTAACCACGTTAGAACGTCAAGCAGATTGCGGGCGTTCGTGTAGCGTTCGAACGATGTCGGTATTTCTGGTTCTGCTGCTAGCCTCACACCAAAGCCCAATTAGCCCACCAAAGCCCATAAAACACATCCAAATTAATAAAACACATATTTAACACATGGGGAATTAAAATAAATATCAAATAAAATCATGCCTAATTAAAATCAATCAAGATTATTATATACCAAACTAAACAAATTTCATGCCTAAAACCAAACAAATTAAATATATTAACTTCCTAATTAACCAAATCTTGTCCCCCAATCAATCTAAGGCTTTCCTTGCATGACACTAAATCATATCCTCCTTTAATGCACAAATCCCTTCCTTGTCAAGCAATGACTCACCCATCCTTTTTGTCTATAAAAGAAACACAATCCCAACACATTCACCCTAGCTCATACACACAATATTCTCACAAGAAACAACCTAGCACATTCACGCAAATCACAAGAAATAGAAGAGCTCATTCTCAAAAAAAACAAAAAAGAAAACCTAATATCCTAAGTCTTGAACAACGTCCTTAGCCTTCACGCATACTGACCAATTCAACAAGTCACGCCTGCCCCATACAGCCCTACATCCACCGAAATAGCAACCCCATATAAATCCCCCTACACTACCAAAAATCATAGCCCATACAGCCCTAAACGACCGAAAATCACAGCCCGTAAATCCCCAAAACAGTAACTAAAAAACTGCACTCTAATATCACCTAAAACAGTAAGAAAGCATCAGTAAAAAACGCAACAAATAGTGACCAAAATACAGCAGTAAAACAGCAGCAAAATAGCAGCGAAACGAAGGGAAAACAGCAGCCCAAACAGCGAAGCAGCGAAGGGAAACATTGAACCAGTGAACCGGAGGGGTTGCGGAGCATCCACCCTTCCGACGACTGTGTACGGTACTTCCGAAAGTCGACATAAAAGGTTAGACCTGAGGGCACTTTTTGTATTCATTTTTTAATTGTGATGGACTAATTTGGAGGACTCGTTGTTTATTCCTGTCACCAAGCGATAAGAGCCTAAGAGGCTAGGGTACTTAAGAGAGCCTCGCTCCACCCTCCATCTAGGGAATCTACAACGGGAAATCCATCTGACAGTCAGTCACACACCATAACTCGTTGGCACGTACTGTAAGGTATATAAAAAAAGTGCGCTCACTTGGTCGCCCGAACCCTTGAGTGGGGAGACCTAGTTGTGGGCAATCCTTCGCCAGCGAGAGTCTTTGTCTACACTCCCGCAAACACACACGTAGACCGGGGTTGTATGGCCTATAGCAACTATTTCCTTGTGCTTTTGGACCATCCTCATTTGGATGCAGTTGGGCCTCTTGTTAGAAATGCGAACTTGTTGGGCCATTTAAACTGGGACGAGTTCGTATCCTATGACAATTGGGCCAAAAGGCCTCTGAAATGTTGATGGGCCACTCTGTAGAAATTATTTATGTATGCTTGTGTTTGGGAACATTGTCGTTTGGATCCATTCGGACCTTTTGTCATGAGGTATGGGCTTGTTGGGCCATTTAAACTGGGACAAGAACGTATCTTATGATGATTGGGCCAAAAGCTTCTAAAACGCCAATGGGCCATTATATGTTTTTATTTAGGAACATTATCATTTGGATACGGTTGGACTTCTTGCCAAAAGATGTGAACTTGTTGGGCCATTTAAACTAGGACGAGTTCACTCCTATGATAGTTAGCCCAAAAGCTTCTATAATGATGATGGGCCGATTTGTGTGAAAATTTTAATGAATTAATATATTCCTTGTATCGCCTGTATCTCATTCATCTCATGCATACATATATCCTGTTAACACCCTCTATGTCTATAAAAGACATCATAGATTCATGTTGGGTTAGGAAAGAGTGAAGACTCACTAAAAGACCGGTACCATATATAAGTACATCCGATAACGAGGTATCTCGGATAGATCAGTTGGAAAATGGTTTCGCCAAATTACTGAACAGTTGCAAGCCTTGACTACTGCTGTGGCTGGTATGGCTGTACCCCGAGCTGGGGGAAATTCTAAGAATGTGAGGCGTGAGGAGCCTCCGAATGGGTTGGGGATGATATCCCCACTTTTGATAATGACATGGCAGAATATACGACAGAAAGAATGATTGGGTCTCAGGCAGAATTTCAGAATCTTCGGGATCAGGTAGAAACGGTTACCCGCAAAATGAGGGGTAAACATGAAGAGTTGTTGGATTATGAGGCAATGACCTTCGAAGAACAGTTGCCAGCTCAGCTCAAGATGCCGGATATGGCCAAGTTCAATGGGAATGGGGACCCGAGGGTCCATCTTCGACAATATGTTTCAGTTATGAGTTCAGTGGGCTTGTCACATCGCCAGGTGCATAAAATGTTTGGGATGTCACTTGAGGGGGCACCGGTAGTTTGGTATCACAGCCTTGAGAAAAAGGTTCAGGAACATTGAAGGGAACTAGCAGACGCCTTCCTGAAACAGTATGTTACAGACTTGCAGATTGATTTGTCACTATGTGATTTGGAGAACACTAAGCAGAAGCCGGAGGAAAGCTTCAAGGAGTATGTGGATCGCTGGAGGAGCCAGCTTATGAAAATGCAGACTCGGCCCTCTGCGAAGGACCAGATTAAAATGATCGTCAAGGGCACTAAACCCTCGATCTATGGCAAGTTAATGAGGATGACTTCAATGATTGCGGATTTCTGACAGCTTAGGGAAACTGTCATGGATATTGAAGAAGAGGAAGCCGAGAATCGGAAGTTCTATGGCCAGAATATGAGGACTTTTGGGGGGCATTCTGAGACCAAGCCCGCTGCTACCGAGGTTGCTGCCATCAAGAACCGGCGTTTCTCTAACTTGGGAAGACCTTTGTCCAAAGTACTTGAGAAGTTGACAAGGCAAGGATTCTTAAAACCCTTGGAGCCTAAACCACTTCCAAATCCCCCACCACCACATCTAAAAATAGACCGCTACTGTTACTTCCACCAGTAACACGGCCATGATACTGACATCTGTTCCCGCCTCCGGTATGAAATTCAGGACCTCATTGATGCCCATAAAATACCCGATCCTGAAGAAGAATAGCCTAGCACACACACCAACCCTCTACCAAATTATCACTCTGTTCCTCTACCCACTTACATGATCAACTCCGGCCTGCCCGAAAGCTTTGTCCTCCAAACTCTCAACCACCCAGTTTCTTCCATGAGGATAGAGGATGACAGTAGTGAAGAACCATAGGCCGAGGAAGAAGGCAATGAAACTGTTATTTCTGGTTTATTTTCTGCATTTTTAATAAAGACATCGACTTCATCTACTTGTTTGAACCTTTTCCTGAATAATAATAAAGACATCCATTTCGCCTACTTGCCTGAGTCCTTTCCTTTCAACCTGCATGACATTAGTATGTTTGAAAAAAGCATTCAACCCTGATACCATGATATTCAGCGACACTCAGAACACGGTGGATTTCCAAAAGGAGCAAGCAGAAAAGATAGAATAACCGTTCAGTAATGGGAAATGGGGCAGTGAGGCTGTCAGACTTGGAAGGAAATGAGTTCACCAAGCCGATCAATATGGATAGAGGAAGAGAAATCTGAGCAGTCACCAAGGGAATTGGTGGACGACCTAACCCAACGGGATATGAAACTCATTCATGCATATATGCATACACGTAACGTATTTTGCATTCCTTTTTGTGTTTGTTTTGTTTTGTATTCATAGGTTTCAAAGAAGAAAAAGAGAAAGCGTCAAGTGCAAGCCAACCAGAAGCAGCAACAGTACAGTGTCGCCAGTTTTCAAGAATGAATCACATGGTTGAGGCCCATATCAGTATCAGTCTGGGGGCGAGGCCTATATCAGTAATCTGGGGGCGAGGCCCACATCAGTATCGGTCTGGGGGCGAGGCCCATATCAGTATCAGTCTGGGGGCGAGGCCCATATCAGTATCAGTCTGGGAGCGAGGCCCATATCAGTATCAGTTTAGGGCGAGGCCCATATCAGTAATCTAGGGGCGAGGCCCATATCAGTATCAGTTTAGGGCGAGGCCCATATCAGTAATCTTACGGCGAGGCCCACATCAGTATCAGTCTAGGGACGAGGCCCACATCAGTATCGGTATAGGGGCGAGGCCCATATCAGTATCAGTCTGGGGGTGAGGCCCATATCAGTATCAGTCTGGGGGCGAGGCCCATATCAGTATCAGTTTGGGGCGAGGCCCATATCAGTATCACTATGGGGGCGAGGCCATATCAGTATCAGTTTGGGGCGAGGCCCACATCAGTATCGGTCTGGGGACGAGGCCCGTATCAGTATCGGTCTAGGGGCGAGGCCCATATCAGTATCAGTTTAGGGTGAGGCCCACATCAGTATCGGTATGAGGGCGGGGCCCATATCAGTATTAGTCTAGGGGCGAGGCCCATATCAGTATCAGTTTAGGGCGAGGCCCATATCAGTATCAGTTTAGGGCGAGGCTCATATCAGTATCAGTTTTGGGTTGAGGCCCATATCAGTATCAGTTTAGGGCGAGGCCTATATCAGTATCAGTTTGGGGCGAGGCCCATATCAGTATCAGTATGGGGGCGAGGCCATATCAGTATCAGTTTGGGGCGAGGCCCACATCAGTATCGGTCTGGGGACGAGGCCCGTATCAGTATCGGTCTAGGGGCGAGGCCCATATCAGTATCAGTTAGGGTGAGGCCCACATCAGTATCGGTATGAGGGCGGGGCCCATATCAGTATTAGTCTAGGGGCGAGGCCCATATCGGTATCAGTTTAGGGCGAGGCCCATATCAGTATCAGTTTAGGGCGAGGCTCATATCAGTATCAGTTTAGGGTTGAGGCCCATATCAGTATCAATTTAGGGCGAGGCCCATATCAGTATCAGTCTGGGGGCGAGGCCCATATCATTAAAAATATCAGTCTCGCCGGGTATGGCACTCTGGGGGCGAGGCCCACATCCTTATCAGTATCAGTCTGGCCGGGTATGGCACTCTGGGGGCAAGGCCCACATTAGCATCAGCATCAGTTCTGCCGGGTATGGAGATACATCATCAGTTCTGCTGGGTATGGAGATACAGCATCAGTTTTTCCGGGTACGGCACTCCGGGTATGGAGACATCAGATCAGTTTTGCCAGGTACGGCACTTCGGGTATGGAGACATCAGTTTAGCACGCCAGGTACGGCACTCCGGGTATGGAGATATTACTGCGATGCCTTGGATATGAGGTTTAGCACGGCAAGTACGGCACTCCGGGTATGGAGATATTACAGCGACGCCTTGGGTATGAGGTTTAGCACGCCAGGTACGGCACTCCGGTATGGAGATATTACTGCGACACCTTGGGTATGAGGTTTAGCACGCCAGGTACGGCACTCCGGGTATGGAGATATTACAGCGATGCCTTGGGTATGAGGTTTAGCACGCCAGGTACGACACTCCGGGTATGGAGATATTACTGCGACGCCTTGGGTATGAGGTTTAGCAAGCCAGGTACGACACTCCGGGTATGGAGATATTGCAGCGACGCCTTGGGTATGAGGTTTAGCACGCCATGTACGACACTCTGGGTATGGAGACATCACTACGACACTCTAGGTACGGAGACGCAACCACGACACCTCGGGTATGGGGTTTAGCATGCCAGGTACGGCACAACATCAACTCAACTCAACACATGGCAAGTCAAGTGGCAGCTGGAGAGCCAGGTAAGTGAAAATGCATTGCATAACTTTGATAGGATTGTCACTGTTACACATTACATAAGTCCCATCAAAGTGGGGGCGACTGTAGGCACTGCATTTTTGCATATAAGTCCCTATGATGACTCTCATTTAGAGGCACTACCTTTTATATCACTGAAGTCAGGGGAAACAGACGTCGGAAGGGGAAATTCAGAATAAGTATGTCATCGGATTCATTTCACAAGTTCATTATTTTCGTTCGTGCTGCGTTCGTGACCACGTTCAAACGTCAAGCAAATTGCGGGCGTTCGTGTAGCGTTCGAATCGGCGTTCGAAAGGTGTCGGTATTTCTGGTTTTGTTGCTAGCCTCATACCCAAGCCCAATTAGCCCACCAAAGCCCATAGAACACATCCAAATTAATAAAACACATATTTAACATATGGGGAATTAAAATAAATATCAAATAAAATCATGCCTAATTAAAATCAATCAAGATTATTATATACCAAACTAAACAAATTTCATGCCTAAAACCAAACAAATTAAATATATTAACTTCCTAATTAACCAAATCTTGTCCCCCAATCAATCTTAGGCTTTCCTTGCATGACACTAAATCATATCCTCCTTTAATGCACAAATCCATTCCTTGTCAAGCAATGATTCACCCATCCCTTTTGTCTATAAAAGAAACACAATCCCAACACATTCACTCTAGCTCATACACACAATATTCTCACAAGAAACAACCTAGAACATTCACGCAAATCACAAGAAATAGAAGAGCTCATTCTCGAAAAAAACAAAAAAGAAAACCTAATATCCTAAGTCTTGAACAGCGTCATTAGCCTTCATGCATACTGCCCAATTCAACAAGTCACGCCTGCCCCATACAGCCCCTACATCCACCGAAACAGCAGCCCCATATAAATCCCCCTACATTACCGAAAATCATAGCCCCATACAACCCTAAACTACCAAAAATCACAGCCCCTAAATCCCCAAAACAGTAACTAAAAAATTGCACTCTAATATCACCTAAAACAGTAAGAAAGCAGCAGTCAAAAACGCAACAAACAGTGACCAAAATACAACAGCAAAACAGCAGCAAAACAGTAGCGAAACAGAAGGAAAACAACAGCCCGAACAGCGAAGCAGCGAATGGAAACATTGAACCAGTGAACCAGAGGAGTTGCGTAGCATCCACCCTTCCGACGACCGTGTACGGTACTTCCGAAAGTCGACATAAAAGGTTAGACCTGAGGGCACTTTTTGTATTCATTTCTATTCATCTTTTAATTGTTTTAGTTATTTATTTCGTATGAGAGTCGTTTATTGATGCATGTTGTGGTTTTGAATAAAATGAAAAATGTGTCGCCTCTTGTGGTATGTAGGATGGAAACCCAGACATAAATTCCGTAGCCGAATCCGAATGGACGGTAGTGCGGTCTGTACTTGGGATACAACTCCACGTACCACTTGAGCAAACGGCGCATATTTTGTTTTATGTTGTTTTGATTCGTTTATTATCCGCTATTTAAATTATGCATGTTATTTTTTTGAGTAATGATGAGGTAAAGCGCATGGGCTTAGTAAGTGCGATTAAAGGTCCTCTATTTCGAGGGGTTAAAATCCTTTACCACGATGCTTTGCCGTGTCGGACGATGTATATTCGGTTGAATGTGAGATGTGTTCAATCGGGTATACGAAGTCCGATATTGTTGTTTTTTTATCTCTTATATGCATTGTGTTATTAGCGCATGGGCTTAGTAAGTGCGATAAAATGTCCTCTATTTCGAGGGGTTAAAATCCTTTACCACGATGCTTTGCCGCGCCGGATGATGTATATTCGGTTGAATGTGAGATATGTTTAATCGGGTACACGAAGTCCGATATTGTTGTCTTTATTTCTTATATGCATTGTGTTATTAGTGCATGGGCTTAGTAAGTCGGATTAAAGGTCCTCTATTTCGAGGGGTTAAAATCCTTTACCACGATGCTTTGCCGCGCTGGGCGAGGTACAAATGATTGGATGTGAATGAGTTCAATTGGACACGTGATGTCCTACATTGTGGATTTGTTTTTCTATGTATGTGTTGCATGCATCAGGTCTGGTTCCGTTCGAACGCGTTCTCGAACGCTATACGAACGCGAACCTTCTGTTTACCGTTTGAACGCGTTTTCGGACGCTACTCGAACGCGCACGCATTTTCTTAGTTTTATCATGCATCAAGTCTGGTCCCGTTCGAACTTGTCCTCAAACGCCACACGAACGCGAACCTTCTGTTTACCATTCGAACGCGTTTTACAAACGCTACACGAACGCACACGTATTTTCTTTATTTTATCATGTATCAGGTTTGGTCCCGTTCGAACGCGTTCTCAAACGCTACACGAACTTGAACCTTCTGTTTACCATTCGAACGCGTTTACGAATGCTACAAGAACGCACACACACTGAACTGAGTCATTTTCATCATATTTTATGCATAATTACCCATATTAGTTATCCATTTGTATTACGAACCTGATTGCTTCTCTTTATTACGCATGATTGTGCAATTGCCATTTATCTGCATTCCCCACATGTATGAGTACAATGTGCTTATTAAGTTGTATGCTTGCCGTATGTTAATTTACCTTTATGCATGCAAATTCGGACATAGATTATATGCAAATAGGTTTTATGCAAACATGAAAAATGTGTTATATGCAAACTTAGATATGAGCTTTGTACTTATACATGCGAACTTAGGAGTAAATTATCCTTGGAAATAAATGTTGCTTAGGCTTTGTTAAATTATTGCACAAATCATTTCATTACAAGTGGCATAAGTAAGGGACCATTCCGAACCCAACGGTTTGAGGTCTTCCCTTGCGAGGGGTGAGTGCGGCCTTAAATCTTTGTCCCGGTTCACACCGGGTGGCGACTCCATTATTCTCCAGTTTAGTCCCCCGCGGGCTACTCCGTACTCCCAACCAGGCCGCGAGCCCGGAACAACATGCGTCGCCCAGTTTCTGTGTTCCTACAGATAGGGTCAATTTGTGGTTCAAAGGCTAAAATTTGGTCAATTAAATCCGGGGCAGTTCTGGTAGTAAAGAGGAGATCTTTTACAGGTTTTGACACGAACCCATTTCTCCGGGCATCATCAAGAAACACACAAAGAAAATCATAAAATCCGTCAGCGTTAAACAGTCCAAGTGGTTTCTGGTGTATGTCAGGTTCGCCCAAGATAGTACTGTAAAAATTTCCTCCATTGTGCCCAAGCCACCTGGCAAAGCAATAAATGCATTAGCACAATTAATCATTTCCACCAGTCGTTCAGACATACCTGGCACGATCAGTTCCTCTCCGTTTGATGGACCTATCAGATTCGCCTCCGCCAAGGGTTTTGGGATGATTCCCAAGACTTGACTGCCTCCTTCCTGTACCGCCTTTGAAACGATCCCCATTAGTCCAAGATTGCCTCCGCCATATACTAGGTGCATATTCCTTTCAGCAATGACTCGACCCAATTCCTGTGCTGCCTCAATGAATTCTGGCTTAGAACCAACACTAGTACCACAGAACACACAAATGTTTACAACTCGTCTTCTCGAAGTGGCTTCCATTTTGTTATGTGTTTCTTTCTCAGCTCTGGATGCCTTCAAGAGTGCAATGATGAATTGAATTTATAGATCCTGAAAAAGGGTGAGTAATAATAGCACTAGTATCTTCCAAAAGACTATCAGTAGTAAAACAGTAAATCGTGAAAGGTCAAAAGGATCTGGATTCTGTCGGAGAAAATAAAAGAAAATAACAAAACAAATCATAATTATTAGTTAAAGACAAAGATAATAATATTTACAGGAAGTAACGGCTTGAATAACGTCTATGCGTTAGGGACAAGCTTCCCATCCAATTTTCTTATAAATTGGCAAACATGGTCTTTTTTAGTCAGATTCCCGAGACTTAAATGTTTTCTTTCTTTTCAGAATTGTGTATATAACATGGTAATTTCATGATATACATATCCACTAGGATGCGTCTCAAGAGTTTTGGATATGTCATTCAAAGACTCCTTACTCAAGCCATCCCTAATGAAATTAATCTTATCTTCACAGTTATTAGACACCATTCCCAAAGAACGACAACGAGTATTACATGTCATGCGAGCACATTTATAGCAAACACCCATTCTTTTAGTTTTTCTCTTTTTAGCAAATGTGCTTCTTCCTAAACCAGGCAAATGAGAAATAAAAGAGTCAGAAGACTCACCTGCCAATTGGACATGTGCTTCAATAATTCAACGAATGTCAGTTGGAATACATTTGATTATCAGTAGTCTCATCCGTTCCAAGCGAGCTTTGTATATCTTCATCAAAGAGTTTTGAGGGAGATAAGGAAATTGCTTGTGAAGATTTGTGAGAACTTCTTCCATCCTGAAATCTGACTTTACATACACAAATTAAACACACAAAAATAAAACTCACCAAATCACAATATATACACAAATTGTATGGGTTGCCTCCCAGCTAGCGCTAAGTTTAACGTCGTCAGCTAGACATGACTGCCCAACGTTAGGCTGGATCTAAAAGTGTGACATTTTCTCTTTGTCGCTCAATTGATTCTCTCTAGTAGTGCTTGACACGCTTGTTGTTAACCTTGAATGTTTTGTTGGAGTCGGGATCATGTAACTCAATGAATCTATCTGGTAAAACCTTGGTGATTAAGAATGGACCTGACCACCGAGATTTTGGCTTCCATGGGAAGAGTTTCAACCTTGATTTGTTTAACAATACCTTCTACCCTGGTTCCAGTTGTATACGCACTAACTTCTCATCATGTTTCTTTCTGGCCTTTTCCTTGTATAATTTGGCATTCTCAAAAGGTTGAATGTGAAATTCCTCCAATTCATTGAGCTGACTGTTTCTATTCTGTTGCTTGTAGTGCAAGAATAGGCTTCTTCAGTACGCAGTACGCTTTATCTTCGGGCTTCACAGACAGTTTGTCAGTAGAACTTTGCATTGCATTGGAGTTCTGGATGGTACTATGTATCACATCAAGTCTGAAATATTCCTCATTCTTGTCGTCATCCGGGAAATTCATGGCTTTGAAAACATTGAATGTTACTTCTTGGTCTTGTACCCTCATGGTTAGTTCTCTTTTTTGTACATCAATAATGGTTCGACTATAGCCAAGAATGGTCTCCCGAGGATGATCGGCACGTCTTCGTCTTCCTCCATATCAAGGACAATAAAATCTGCTGGGAAAATAAATTTGTCAACCTTAACCAGCACATCCTCAACTACACCTCTCGGAAATACGAGAGTTCTATCAGCAAGTTGCAGAGAGACTGAGGTGGGCATTGTTTCTCCAATCTGTAATTTCCTGAAAATAGAAAAAGGCATCAAGTTAACACTTTCACCTAGATCACACAAAGCCCTACCTAAGTTATGCTTTCCTATGACGCAAGGAATGGTGAAACTACCAGGATCTTTCAACTTTAGGGGAAGTTTACTCTGAATGATGGCGCTGCATTCTTCAGATAATGCTACTGTCTCGTAATCTCCCAATCTCCATTTTCGTGAAAGAATGTCTTTCATGAATTTGACATAGCTGGGCATTTGTTCCAACGCTTCTGCAAATGGAATGTTGATATGTAGCTTTTTGAAGATCTCCAGGAATCGAGAAAACTGATTGTCTAGTTTATTCTTCTGGAGACGTTGTGGAAAAGGTGGAGGTATAATGATTCTTTCTTGATCTTTTTCCTTTGCTTCTTTTTCCTTCATCTGTGGAACTGCTTCACTGCTTTCTTTTGGAACTTCCCCAACATTTGCCTTGATTCCAACATTTTTGTTAATTTCAGTACCGCTTTATAATATGATGGCCTGACATTGCTCATTTCCCATGTTCCTCGAATTTGGTTCAGTGTTACTAGGAAGGTTACCTAGCGGTCTGTAACTCTGAGCATTGGCCAGTTTTCCAATTTGATTCTCCAGTGCTTTAATAGAAGCAGATTGACTTTGAATTAATGTTGCTTGGGATTGAAACAAAGCATCATACCTAGCCGCTTGAAAGTCGTGTTTTGCTTCTATCTTTTTCAAGTAGGTCAGCACTTCTGTTATTCCTGTTTCTTTGTTATACTCCTGGCCTTTGTTTTGCTGTTGGAATCCGGATGGTGGATTGTTCATTTGCCCTGAATTGTTGTTCCATGCGAAATTGGGATGATTCCTCCACCCAAGGTTGTAGGTGTTGGAATATGGATTGCTCCCATGTCTGTTGAAATTATTGACATAATTCACCGTTTCTTTATGTTGGTTTGACTCTAGTGCTCCTCCATATGGTGAACTTGTGGATCCAGTATTACCTTGCATGATGAGAGTTTCCATGAATTTGCATATGTGATCCAGCTTGGCATTCACTGCTGTGTTAGCTCCAACTTCATAAATTCCAGTAATTCGTTGGATCAAGCTCCTTTCTGTTAGCCGCAAGGAATTGTTGTTGGCCATTTCTTCAATTAGGTCTCAGGCTTGATCTTCTCCTTTTGCCATTAGCGCTCCTCCAGCAGCAGCATCAATTGTGGCTCTCATTATTCCAGAAATTCCATTGTAAAAGGTTTGTACTTGTAGCCATTTTTCAATCTCATGGTGATGACATTTTCGGAGTAAATCTTTGAATCTTTTCCAAGCTTCGCAGAGGGATTCTGAATCGTGTTTCATAAAGGATGTGATATCATTCCTCAACTTTGCAGTTATGGCTGGTGGAAAGTACTTTGCAAGGAATTTGGTGGCTAGAGTGTTCCAAGTTGTGATGGAACCTGCTGGTAATGAATGTAGCCAAGCTTTAGCTCTGTCTTTTAAGGAATATAGAAAAACTCGCAGTCTCATCGCTTCTTCAGCCGCTCGGTTGTAATTTAATGTGCCGCAAACTTCTAGGAAGTTGCTGATGTGAGCATTAGGATCTTCAGTTGCATTCCCCCCAAACTGAACTGACTGCTGAATCATCTGAATGCATGTTTTGATGTCACATGCATTTGCTGGTAATGGAGGAAGTACAATACAAGAAATGAGTCTGTCAACCACCAGAATGGTTCTGTCTCGAATGGGAATTAGTGGTGCAACCTCCAAAGGTTCAGGTTCCATGTTGATCAGTGCTTCTTGGCCTTCTTGCCTTTCCCTTCTCAACAATCTGATGGTTCTTTCAATCTCTGGGTCAAGCGGTCGGATTTCAAAGCTTCTGGTTCTTCTCATGTAGTTTCTGAGGACCTGAAACACAAGAAAACAAAAATAATAAGCAAAAAGAAAATTAGATACAAGTAAAGGTATCCAACCTCAAAAATAATTGTGAAAGATAAATAAGTCCCCGACAACGGTGCCAAAAACTTGACCAACGTAATCACACGAGTATAACGCAAGCGCACGTATCGTTCAAGTAGTATAAAAATTATTCATCCCACGTGGACTTAATACCTAAACTATTAATTTATGAAGCCAAATTTTTACAAGTATCTAATGGATTGATTGTTTGATTGGATGATGACTTAAATTTAAAACAAATAAATAAAATTATGCAAAAGGAAATTGAGGAAAATTCAAATTTATAAAACTATTCAGGGTTGTGATTTCTTCCAATATCTTTTAAAAGATGAAGTGGTTATTTTACGTTTGTGTAATATATTAGTTTACTAACCTGGAACACGAAATTATATAAAAGCATGTTCCGATGGTCAGATACAAATACCCAGTGTAACCCAATTAATCATATTCCTATATTAACCAAGTTATCTGAATTCATTAAGATTAAGTTCCAATTATGGCTACCCTCGTCGGACAGGTATATTCCTATCATGTAAGGAAATCTATTAAAGGGTTATTTATCCTCAAGGAAGATCGTGGGCTATTGAGTCTAAGGTCTCGAACCTAAAATCCATTTTCCAAGTTCATTTCAAGTTTACCGAATCAATCTTATTAATGGCCAGTTAACAAGAAGCATTAAGATTAAGGCTCAATAAATAAACCTTTATATTACCCAAACCATAAAATAACCCCTTATTAACCGGTCATATTGGAATTCATCACAACCCCAGATAACTGACTTAGTTACGACACATATTTACATGTAGTAAAAGCTTAAATAAAATAAAAGACATAAAGTAAATTGCTGGAAATTAAATACTGAAAAGTAAATGACGAAAAGTAAATGCTGAAAATTAAATACTGAAAAGTAAATGCTGAAAAGTAAATGCTGAAAGTAAATTGCTGAAAAGTAAATGCTGAAAGTAAATTGCTGAAAAGTAAATAAAGTAAAAGTACAATAAAAAAAATGCTGAGGTAAAATGATCCACTTTTATCACTACTATTTTAGATATCTCCCTTAATATAATATATTAACTTTGCGTGATAATTACCAACCAGCCATATAGGTGGTATCCTTATTAAGTCAAATTAATAATAAATTACCAACCAACCAATCTGGCGGTATCCAGTTTAGTCAAGTTAAAACCAATTTCAATAATTACCAACCGACCAATCAGGCGGTATCCTCATTAAGTCAGATTTTAACTAGTTTATATATTATATTTAAGGGAGATTAATCTAAATATTAGTAATAAACGCTTTACCTCTTACCCCAGCAAGGGGGAGTTACCTCCTCATTACTGAAATGTAAAAACTGAAAATTAAAGAAAGAAAGGTATTGTGCGTAAAATTAAATTCCAGAAAGTAAAGACTGAAAAGTAAAGAAAAGAAAGTGCGAAAGCTGAAATTAAATACTGAAAGCTGTAAATAAACAAGCAAGATACAATCTTCTTAGTATTAATAAGGAATTACATAGAAGAATGTATGAAATTTACAAATAAAATGGCTTGGTATTTATAGGCAAAAGTTTACCTTCACCAATTTCTCCACAAATTTCACCACTAATTTCTCCACCAAACATGGCACCAAACATGGCACCAAATCCTTATGTTTGGTGGAAGTTTGACAATTTTCATTATTTATTTATTTTTTTGTTTTGAAAATGACTTTAATAATTACACATAACACACTTCCGGATGTTTCATCTATTTCGGTCAAGAAATCTTCCTAATTAGAAATTATTATGAATTTCAAAATTGTAGATCTTTGAGTCTTCTTTAATCTGGAACTTGAATCACCTCAATCTGATATCGGAGTAGACAGTTATGGCCAAAATACGAAAATTACGCAAAGCTGAAATTTCTGAAAATGTACTTCGTTTGAACGCCATTTCAAGTTTCCAACCTCCAAAATCCAAATGTGAAGTCCAGTTTTTACCATTATTTGTTCCATATTTCGTCCTGATTGATTCCATTGAGTCCCGATTTTATTTTATCTGCAAAATAAACTAAAACACATCAAAACGTTCATCAAACCTGAGAAACTAAACAAAATATTAGGTAAAAGAGGCGGTAAATATTGATATATTTTCCTCTCATCAGTGATTCCGCCAACACATACACACTTGAACATGATTTATATTATGTATTATGCCTTCCATAACTTACCATAACTTATAGTCATCGGTATTATCAGGGTGTTACAAGCCATCACACAACTTTACTTCGACCATTTCCCATTTTACGGTTGTGTTCAATTCGGCCATGAATATTAGTCCTGGATTCATCAAGCACTTTAGAAAATTCAGCCTTTAAAAATTTTCATGGAAGCGGCCTCACTTCTTACTTGAAATAGGTGATCTATTATAAAAAGATAATCTATATTTACCCCAATTAGAAATTTTCTCCTAATATAATGATCATTAAAAGCCTTAGTTTATCCTAACCTTGACAGGCAATACTCTGCGTCATTATAGGAATATGAAAGAGTTTAAAACTCTATAGTGCTTATTTTGAATTGCACAAGTTTCAGTTGTCCCTTTTGAACCAAGATCTTGGGATCTCCGGTCAGTTAGGTTGGGTTTCCACAGCGATAATTCTTAATTTATAGGCTTCAATCCCATTCCCCTCGATGACTTCTCAACTTGCTCTCTTGGTAAACCTTTATTAAATGGACCCATTAGGTTTTCCTTCGACTTGACTAATATGTTGAAATTATGCCGTTTGAGTGCAGTTGTCTTATGGTATTATGTCTTCGACGTATGTGTCAAGACTTACCATTATACATTATATTTTAGGCTCTCCCAATAGCCGATTGACTATCACAATTTATGCTTATAGCTGGCACTAGCTTTGGCCAATTTGGAATATCCTCTAAGAAATTTCGAAATCATTTCTCTTCTATCGCTGGTTTATCTAACGCTATGAACTCAGATTCCATAGTAGACCGGGCAATACATATTTATCTCAAGGATTTCCATGACATGGCTGCACCACCTAGTGTGAAAATAAATCCACTTGTGGATTTGGAATCTACTGTATCAGATATCCAGCTAGCATCGTTGTATCCCTCTAGAACAACAAGATATCTTGTATAATGCAGACCATATTTTGAAGTTTCTCTCAGATACCTCAAAACTCTTACTATGGCTTCTATTGGTTATGTCTTGGATTACTCGTATATCTACTAAGCCTGCTCACAGCTTGAGCAATATCTGGTCGTGTGTAATTTGTAAGATATATCAGACTTCCAGTGATTCTCGAGTACTCTAATTGCGATATTCTTGAGCCAATATTCTTTGACAAATGAAGAGTCAGGTCCACATGATTTCTAGCCATATTTAGATCTCATTTATTATATTTCTCAAGTATCTTCTCAACATAATGAGCTTGAGATAATATGTACCCCTTTGATGTTCTGGAAATCTTAATTCCTAAGATCACATCAACTACTCCTAAATCTTTCATATCAAATTTGCTGGTTAATATTTTCTTGGTAGACTGTATCATCTCATGATTATTACCAATTATCAGCATATCGTCTATATAGAGACACACAATGGCATACCCTTTTGAGTTGATTTAGTGTATACACACCTATCACACTCATTGATTTTGAACCCAATTGACAACATCTCTTTGTCAAATTTTTCATGTCATTGTTCCGCAATCCCTTTTTATTGAGGCGAATAAGGAGCAGTAGTTTCATAAATAATTCCATGATTGGAACAGTATTCACCGAATTGTGACACATATTCACCTCCCCTATCACTCGTGATTCTTTTGAATTTCTTGCCAAGTTGATTTTCAACTTTGTTCTTATAGTGTATAAAGCTCTCAATAGCTTCATCTTTTCTCCTCAGTAAATATACATAACAAAATCTTGTACTATCATCGATAAAAGTGAAAAAGTACTTTTTACCGCCTCTTGTTTACACAACATTCATATCACACACATCGGTGTATGTAAGTTCCAAGGGTTCCCGTTCTATGGAATGAAATGATGCTCTATTCATTTTGGCTTCAACACATGCTTCACATTTATATTGGTTATCAATTGTAAATTTAGGTATGTGATCGGTGGTAAACACACACGTAACGCAAGCGTATGTATCGCTCAAGTAATATAAGAATATCGATCCCACGAGGACTTAATTTCTACTGTTGTTATTAATTATTGATTCTATTTATTTACAGGTATCTAATTGGGATGAGAAGGGAATGATCACTGATTGGCTGGTTGAATGCGGATTTGCTAAAAAAATAAAAACACAAAAGAAAATACAAAGGAAAATAAATAAAAGACACAAACATCTAGGGTTGTGACTCCACACAATATTATTCTAATGATGAATTGATTCTCCTATACATGTGTAATAAATTAGTTTGTTAACCCGGAACACGAAGATATGCCAAAGCCTCTGTCGATGTTCAGATACAAACACCCAAAGTAACCCAATTAACTATATGTCTATGTTAACCAAGAAACTACGAATTCATTAAGATCAAGTTCCATTTGTGGCTACCCACGCCCGACAGGTATATGTCTATCCTGGAAGGAAATATCACCTAAATTGATATCGTGAGCTATTGAATCTAAGGCTGAAACCTAAGATCCCTTCGTCAAGTTCATTTTAAGTTTACCACATCAATCTTATTGGTGATCAGGCAACAAGAAACATTAAGCTTAAGATTCAATAAACAAGCCAAAACATCACACATAATATAAAGAAAATCAATTATTAAACTTGTGAATATTGTGCTTCATCACTTCCCTAGATTAAAAATAAAATGCTGGGGTTAGGGGATCCACCTTTACTATTTCAAATCTAGAAATCTCTCTTATTATAATATATAAATTTGCATTATATTACCAACCGACCATATAGGCGGTATCCGGATTAAGTCATGTTTTAATTAATTCCAACCGACCATAAAGGTGGTATCCAATTAAGTCAGGTTAAAATTAATTTAATTAAGTCCAACCGACAATAAAGGCATATCCGATTAATTCAAGTTTTAAGATAATTTATATATTATAAATTAATGGAGATTAATCTAAATTATCATAATAAAAGTTTCACCATTCCCCAGCGGAAATTAACTACAAAACATAAAAGAAAGATAAAGTAAATAAACTATTATCACTACTACTAAAAATAAAAATGCATTACTATTAATATATATAAACAAGATACGATCCTTAAATCCTTATTAAGAACCTTAAGGAAAGTATGAATTTGGAAAATGAAATCATCTTCAATTTATAGGCAAAATTTGGGCTTGCGCGTCGCGACGCATGAAGGCTTGCGTTGATTGCTGACACATGTTTGTTGAGATGTTGACACGTGGCACGCGTTGCGCTACAGTAGATGGCGGCTGTCGGTAGATCAATAATTATGCTGACGTCATGATGACGTGGTGATGACGTACGCGATGACACGGTGATGACATGGTAATGACGCATGCCGGTAGCTGAATAATTGAGGCCGCATCGTGATGTAGAGGTCATGCGTGTCGTGATGCGTGAACAGTAATTTTCCCATTTTTCCATTTTTGTCCATTTTTCGTCGTTTTAGCCCCAAGTTGATTCCATTGAGTTCCAAAACCTTATTTATCTCTAAAACAAACAAAAACACATCAAAGCGTTCATAAAACCCGAGAAACCATACAAAATATTTGGTCAAAATGGTGGTAAATATTGATATATTTTTCGCTCATCACACCCCCAAACCTAACATTTTGCTAGCCCTCGAGCAAAATAAAACAAAATAAAATGAAATAAACTGTTAAAACTAAATTAATCTAAGCCACTTCGTAGGGATCACGATTGCATTTAGCCTATGCAACAAGCCTTTGAAGCCCTAGGTGTTCCTAGTGGACGAGTTATAGTCTCGTGAGGGCTTACATCGATGATACCCACAAACGTCAATTAAATGCACATGCAATCATACATAAAAACAAAATAAACAAAAGAAAGAAATAAAATAAAATAAAATAATAGATATATATACAATGTCCTCAGAGAATGTCTAGTAACAAAGTTAAAGGAACTTTCAAAATGTGTACTACAACTAAAATCCTTTCCTTTGAACAAAGTATCTAAATCAGACTCTAAGTGTGTGTGTGAATAATTCTGCAAATAATTTCGATTCTAAGTTATTAACTAGGTGAGTTTGTCTCAATTCTCAGTAGTTAATGGGTCAAACCAACATGAGTATCTAATAATTGTTCTATCTGCTACAATATGCTAAAGTGAGGTATGATTTTTTTTGAAGCTTTACCGTTTGGCGCGATCGATCAGTGCTTACTAAGGCAAGATATCCGGTTACTAAATAAAAGCTTATTTATTAACTAACTCAAGTTGTACCATTGACGCGAACAGTCACTGCTGGCCAGGCAAGACGCCCGGTTACTAAGTAAGAGCTTGGTCAATGTTTTTAATTATCATTTTTTTTACCTCACATCATAAATAAATGTAGACAGAAATAGATATTCAGGCAAACGGTCGTTCATCATCCACCGATTATTTCAACTAGTCACTTTGTCAATTCCTTATTATCTAACTGCTAGGGAACTATTTTTTTTAAGTGCATCTGAGTCTGACCTAGATATTAGGCTCAAAGTCCAGGATAAAAGTGAAATTATTAGACAAACAATCTCATCATTAGACTTTATTATTATTATTATTATTATTATTATTATATTATTATTATTATTATTATTATTATTATTGGCATTTTTGAATAAAGCATGCAAAAATTAAAACAATCAAACATGCAAGACACACGACATGTAGGGAACATAACGGAGAAGACAAATAAAAATAAACAAAAAGAAAAAATAATGGAGAAGACAAATAAAAATAAACAACCTCACCCCCAAACCTAAACCTATCATTGTCCCCAATGCGTTACAAAACAAAAGAAAGATAAGGGAACAATAGTACCTGTAGGAGCGAAGTGGGGTTTACCGCTATGCCTATGATGTTCGGCGACCACGACACGTTGGTCTCGCAGCCCGTAGAGAGTAATAAGTAGCTCGCGGGGGACTAAATCGGAGAATAAAGGAGTCATCACCCAGTGTGAACTGGGAAAAAGTTTAAGGCCGCACTCACCCCTCGCAAGGAAAGACCTCAAACTGTTGGGTTCAGAATGGTCCCTTACTTATGCCAGCATAATGGACGGGTTCACCCAATGGTATAGCCAAGTCTTATGCAATTCATGCAAGAAAATTCAAATAAACACAAATTTGCACGCCCATAAACATTAATAGAAACAATGGAAGCATATTATATTAAGAAGTACAAGATGCGATAATGAAAATAATAATAAATAATCAAAGGCCGGAAAAACATCAATGACTAAATAGCAAATAAAGGGAGGTTAATCATGCTTATATGAGTATTTCCCAAGTGGTATGTGGAGTTGTATTCCAAGTACAGACCACACTACCGTACATTCGGATTCGGCTACGGAATTTACGTTTGGGTTTCCATCCGATATACCACAAGGGATAATAACACACATAGTCTTCAATGCAATGTAAACGGACATAAAAATACACCCATGCACATGCGGATAATTACCAACATGAACAAATAAAATAAAGGTAAAATAATAAAACAACGGTAAATAGACAAAAAGATAAATGATAAAAATAAATGCGATAAATAAAAAAAGATAGATAACATAATAAATGCGAAATAATAAAATAAAGATAAATAATAAAATATTAACTAAATAAAATATTAATTAAGTCATTATACCAAATTAAAATATTGTAACTTCCTAATCCAAAATATTATATACTAAATTAAAGAAAACATTAAATTAAATCATACCTAATTAAGATAAATCACAAATATTATATACCTTACTTAACCAATATCATGCCTAAACAAGATAAATCAAATATTCAACCTTCCTAATTCACCAAAATTTGTCCCCCCCAATCAATCAAATCCTTTCCTTGTTTGACACCAAATCCAATATATTCCTTGTGAGACAAGGGGAAGCCCTAGCCCTTGTCTATATAAACAACCCAAAACCAAAGCAAACCCCCTCTCTAATCTCTCACAATTCACGCCCAAGACACACATCCAAGCCCTCTCTTGCACGCCACAAAGACTTCTCCAAGCCTCATTGCCGTGAACACCATCAACCTCATTCCATCACCCTACTCCCTTCACGCCTAAGCCACTAAACACAGCCCCCTTTGGCGCAACTTAAGCCACCTTCACAGCCCCCTAACTCACGCCAGAACAGCCCTAAATAAACCCCTAAACCACCATAAAACCCCCTGCAAACAGCCCCTACCTGCACGCCAAAACATCCCAACAAATCACCTCACTGCAGTCCAAAAACAGCATTGTTAATCATTGAAACTGCACCTTTTCCCACCACCAAAACAACAGTTAATACCCTTAAAACAGTCCAGAAAACACCTAAACCAGTAACAAAAACAACTGCACTTTTAATCCTTAAAATAATTACAAAAACCTGCACGAACAGCCCTCCAAAACACCCAAAACAGTAGCCTAAATTACCAAACACAGTGACCAAAATACGGCATCAATACGGTAGCAAAACAGCAGCAAAACGGAGTCAAAATAGTAGCTTGAACAGCGAAACAGTGAGGTAAAACGTAAACCAGTGAACCAGAAAAGTTGAGGAGCTTTAACCCTTCCGATCTCCGTGAAACGCGAGTCCGAAAGTCGACAAAAAAGGTTAGACCTTAGGGTATTTTTCACATCCGTTTTCAGTTGTATTTTTATTATTTATTGAGTTTCGTTTGCATGATTATTATGGAGTGATGCATGTTGTGGCCTTTGAATAGATAAAATATGCATGTATTGTAAAATGATGTATGTTGTGGCCCTTGAATAAAATGAAAAGTGTGTCGCCTCTCGTGGTATATATGATGGAAACCCGGACATAAATTTCATAGCCGATTCTGAATGGACGGTAGTATGATCTGTACTCGGGATACAACTCCATGTACCACTTGAGTAAACGGCGCATATTTCGTTTTATGTTACTTTGATTTGTTTATTATTCGCTACTTGATTTCCGCATGTTATTTGTTTATGTAATGATGTGATCGAGCGCATGTGTTTAGTAAGTTGGATTAAAGGTCCCCTATTTTGAGGGGTTAAAATCCTTTACCACGATGCTTTGCCGCACCGATTGATGTATATTCGGTTGACTGTAAGATGTGTTCAATCGGGTATACGAAGCCGATATTATTGTCTTTATTTTTTATATGCATGATGTGATCGAGCGCATGGGCTTAGTAAGTTGGATTAAAGGTCCCCTATTTTGAGGGGTTAAAACCCTTTACCACGATGCTTTGCCACGACGGTTGATGTATATTCGGTTGAATGTAAGATGTGTTCAATCGGGTATACGAAGCTGATATTATTGTCTTTATTTTTTATATGCATGATGTGATCGAGCGCATGGGCTTAGTAAGTTGGATTAAAGGTCTCCTATTTTGAGGGGTTATAATCCTTTACCACGATGCTTTGCCGCGCCGGTTGATGTATATTCGGTTGAATGTAAGATGTGTTCAATCGGGTATACGAAGTCTGATATCATTGTCTTTACTTTTTATATATGTATTGTGTTGATTGCGCATGGGCTTAGTAAGTGCAATTAAAGGTCCTCTATTTTGAGAGGTTAAAATCCTTTACCAAGATGCTTTGCCGCGCTTTTAGCCCGCTATTATTTGTTAGATGTCATCTATTCATTCGTTCATGTATGTGTCATGTTGTTTACTGCATTTTGGAGGTCGCTATTGTGACCCCGTTCTAACGCATTTCAGAACGCCACACGAACGCATGTTTTCTGTCTGTCCCGTTCGAATGCGTTATCAAACGCTATACGAACGCGAACCTTCTGTTTACCGTTCGAACGCGTATACGAACGCCGAACGAACACCCACGGTAAACAGGTCCTCCTGCATCACATCACGACATGTCTATCTTAGCATATAGTTATCTCTTTTTACCTTATGCATTTGTATTACCTCTTTAGTTATCTATTTCTATTATGCGCTTAAGTGTCTTTCCTTAATATGCATGCTTATATGAAGGCTATGTGTTTGCGCTTATGTGCCTACCAATGTGAAATTGTATGTCTTCCGTATGTCAATTTATCTTTATGCATGAATTCGGACATAGATTATATACAAATAGGTTGTATGCAAGCATGAAAATGTGTTATATATAAACTTAGATATGAGCTTTGTACCTATGCATGCAAACTTAGGAGTGACTTATCCTTGGAAATATGTTGCTTAGGCTTGGTTAGATTATTGCACAAATCACTTTATTACAAGTGGCATAAGTAAGGGACCATTCCGAACCCAACGGTTTGAGGTCTTCCCTTGCGAGGGGTGAGTGCGGCCTTAAATCTTTATCCCGGTTCACACCGGGTGGCGACTCCATTATTCTCCGGTTTAGTCCCCCGCGGGCTACTCAGTACTCCCAACTAGGCCGTGAGCCTAGAACAGCATGGGTCGCCCCAGATCCTGTGTCCCACAGTCTGGCGACTCCACTGGGGATAGAGAATCGGCCCCGAAATAATGTCTTGTAATATTATGATTTGTGCTTTAATTAACTGTGTCTACTGTGAGTTAAAAAGGGTTTAATCAAAGGCATATTGTTTAGGCTGGGTAATGGTTTGGTGTCTTCCTTCACTCACTACCTTTCTAGAAGGAAAAGCTGTGAAGGCACCTAGATAATCATCTACTTGTAGCCTATTGTGACAGACTAATTTGGAGGACTCGTTGTTAATTCCTATCACCAAACGATAAGAGCCTAAGAGGTTAGGGTACTTAAGAGAGCCTCGCTCCACCCTTCCTCTGGGGAATCTACAACGGGAAATCCATCTGACAGTCAGTCACACACCATAACTCGTTGGCACATACTGTAAGGTATAAAAAAGGTGCGCTCACTTGGTCGCTCGAACCTTTGAGTGGGGAGACCTAGTTGTGGGTAATCCTTCGCCAGCGAGAGTCTTTGTCTACACTCCCACAAACCCACACGTAGACCGGTATTGTATGGCCTATAGCAACTATTTCATTGTGCTTGTGGACCATCCTCATTTGGATGCAGTTGGGCTTCTTGTCAGAAATGCGATCTTGTTGGGCCATTTAAACTGGGACGAGTTCGTATCCTATGACAATTGGGCCAAAAGCTTCTGAAATGTTGATGGGACACTCTGTAGAAATTATTTATGTATGCTTGTGTTTGGGAACATTGCCGTTTGGATCCATTCGGACCTTTTGTCATGAGGTATGGGCTTGTTGGGCCATTTAAACTGGGACAAGAACATATCTTACGATGATCGGGCCAAAAGCTTCTAAAACGCCAATAGGCCATTATGTTTGTGTGTAGGAACATTATCATTTGAATACGGTTGGGCTTCTTGCAATGAGATGTGAACTTGTTAGGCCATTTAAACTGGGACGAGTTCACTCCTATGACAGTTGGCCCAAAAGCTTCTAAATGATGATGGGCCAATTTGTGTGAAAATTTTAATAAGTTGATATATTCCTTGTATCACATGCATCTCATTCATTTCATCCATACATGCATCATGTTAATCCTTGTGTCTAAAAGCCATCATAGATTCCCGTTGGGTTGGGGAAGAGTGAAAACTCACTAAAAGACCGGTAAAAAGATATGAGTACATCCGATAACGAGGTATCCCGGATAGATTAGTTTACCGAACAGTTTCAAGCCTTGACTACCGCCATGGAAAATATGGTTGTACCCCGTGCTGGGGGAAATTCTGAGAATATGAGGCGCGAGGAGCCTCCGAATGGGTTGGGGGATGATATCCCCACTTTTGATGATGACATGGCAGAGTATGCAACAAGCAGAGTGATTGGGTCTCAGGCAGAATTTCAGAAGCTTCGGGATCAGGTTGAAACAATTACCCGCAAAATGAGGGGAAAACATAAAGAGTTGTTAGATTATGAGGCAATGACCTTCGGAGAACAGCTGCCAGCTCAGTTTAAAATGCCCGACATGGCCAAGTTTAATGGGAATGGAGACCCAAGAGTCCATCTGCAGCAATATGTCTCAGTCATGAGTTCAGTGGGCCTATCACAGCGCCAAGTCCAAAAGATGTTTGGGATGTCACTCGAGGGTGCACCTGTGGTTTGGTATCATAGCCTTGAGAAGAAGGTTAAGAAAGATTGGGGGGAACTAGGTGATGCTTTTCTGAAGCAGTATGTTACAGACTTAGAAATTGACTTGTCACTCCGTGATTTGGAGAACACTAAGCATAAGCCAGAGGAAAGTTTCAAAGAGTATATGGATCGCTGGAGAAGCCAGCTTTTGAAAATACAGACTCGGCCTTCAAAGAAAGACCAAATTAAAATGATCATCAAGGGCACCAATCCATCTATTTATGGTAAGCTGAGGAGGATGACTTCGATGATTTCTGATTTTCGACAGTTGAGGGAAACTGTCATGGATATTGAGTAAGAAGAGGCTGAAAACAGAAAGTTTTATGGCCAGAATAGAAGAAATTTTGGAGGGCCTTCTGAGACCAAGCCCGCTACTGCCGAGGTCGCTACCGTCAAGAACATGCGATTCTCCAATCTTGGTAGACCTTTGTCAAATGTATTTGAAAAGCTGAAAATGCAAGGACTTCTAAAACCTTTGGAACCTAGGCCATTTCCGAACCCTGTGCCACCATACCTCAACCTAAACCAGTATTGTCACTTCCATCAAGAAAAAGGCCATGACACTGACAACTGTACCCGCCTTAGGCATGAGGTCCAAAACCTCATTGACTCCCATAAAATACCCAATCCAGAAAAAGAACAACCCAACACACACATGAACCCTCAACCATAAAGCCACTCAACCACCCAGGCTTCTTGCATTGAGATAAGGGATAACAGTGAAGAACCATAGGCCAAGGAAGAAGGCAATATTGCGAATGATGAAGTTATTCCTCCTAGTTTATTTGATCCTGCATTTTTAATATAGACATTGATTTAGTCTACATGTTCGAACCATTTTCTTAAATGATAATAAAGACGTTCATTTCGCTGAATCTCTTCTTTAATATGAGTATATTTGAGAAAAGCATTCAACCTTGGTACTATGAAATTCAGTGATGTTTAGAACACGGGGAATCCTTGGAATAAGCAAGAAGAAAAGATAAGATAGCCATTCAGAAATTAGGAAATGGGGGCAGTGAGAATATCAGACTTGGAATGGAATTAGTTCACCAAGCCGATCAACGTAGACAGATTGAAGCAGTGGCTTGCCTGAGGAAAGGAAGACTGAGCAGTCACCAAGAGAATTGGCAGAAGACCTAACCCGACGGGATATGAACATTCATGCATGCATACACGTAACACATTTTGCATCTTTTTGTGTTTGTTTTGTTTTGTGTTCACAGGTTTTGAAGAATAAAAAAGAAAACGGCAAAGAACAAGCTAATCAGAAACGGTGAAAAGCACAGTATCGGATTCGGGTAATAATCCCAGGGTTGAGGCCCATTTGAGTTTGAGTTTTGGGTACGGCACTCTGAGGGCGAGGCCCACATTAGTTTCAGTATCACTCTTGCCGGGTATGGCAATCTGGGGGCGAGGCCCACGTCATTATCAGTAGCTGTCTTGCCGGGTATGGCAATCTGGGGGCGAGGCCCACGTCATTATCAGTATCAGTCTTACCGGGTATGGCAATCTAGGGGCGAGGCCCACGTCATTATCAGTAGCTTGGGGACGAGTCCCAGGGTTGAGGCCCATATCAGTATCGATTCAGGAACAAAGCCCACAGTCAGCTCAGATCGGGGATAAAGCCCACATTTAGTATAATTCAGGAACAAAGCCCACATTCAGTGCAATTCAGGAACAAAGCCCACAGTCAGCTCAGATCGGGGATAAAGCCCACATTCAGTATAATTCAGGAACAAAGCCCACATTCAGTATAATTCAGGAACAAAGCCCACATTCAGTGCAATTCAGGAACAAAGCCCACAGTCAGCTCAGATCGGGGATAAAGCCCACATTCAGTATAATTCAGGAACAAAGCCCACATTCAGTATAATTCAGGAACAAAGCCCACATTCAGTGCAATTCAGGAACAAAGCCCACAGTCAGCTCAGATCGGGGATAAAGCCTACATTCAGTATAATTCAGGAACAAAGCCCACATTCAGTATAATTCAGGAACAAAGCCCACAATCAGCTCAGTTCAGGGAATAAAGCCTTCAATCAGTACAGTTCGGGAACCAGGCCCACAGTCAACATAATTCGGGAATACAGCCCAGAGGAATAAAGCTATCTCTTAGTACAGTTCGGGAATACAGCCCAGGAGAATAAAGCTCTCTCTCAGTATAGTTCGGGAATACAGCCTAGGAGAATAAAGCTCTCTCTCAGCACGGTTCAAGAATACAGCCCAGGAGAATAAAGCTCTCTCTCAGTACAGTTCGAGAATACAGCCCAGGAGAATAAAGCTCTCTCTCAGTACGGTTCGAGAATACAACCCAGGAGAATAAAGCTCTCTCTCAGCACAGTTCGGGAATACAGCCCAGGAGAATAAAGCTCTGTCTTAACACAGCTCGGGAATAAGGCCCAGGGGAATAAAGCCATATCTCTACACAGTTCGGGAACAAAGCCTAGAGGAATAAAGCCCACTTGCAAAACAGCTCGGGAATAAAGCCCAGGAGAATAAAGCTCTCTCTCAACCCAGTTCGGGAATAAAGCCCAAAGGTCAAAGCATCTCAGGATAACAAGTAAGTTAAGCAACAGTTGGCGAGCCAGGTAAGTAGAAATGTATTGCATAACTTTGATAGGATTGTTCAAAGTCACACACTGCACAAGTCCCATCAAAGTGGGGGCGACTGTAGGCATTGTATTTTTACTTGTGAGTCCCTATGATGAGTCTCATTTGGAGGCACTGACTTTTTAGTCGAGGAAGTTGCGGGAAACGGTTGTCGGAAGGGAATCGGTATTTCGTTAAATTTTATCCGCATGTTTAGCTCCAAGCTCGCTCGTTGGACCTCCGTTTTAAAACACCTTTAGACTAAAAAACCCAGAACCATTTAACCTTGGCCCAAACCCACTCACCAAACCAACACAACACCTAGCCCATCACACTTGGCCCACACGCCCAATGCCCTCAAAATACAACCCAATTGAATTAAATATTAATTAAATTAAATATTAACTAAATAAAATATTAATTAAGTCATTATACCAAATTAAAATATTGTAACTTCCTAATCCAAAATATTATATACTAAATTAAAGAAAACATTAAATTAAATCATACCTAATTAAGATAAATCACAAATATTATAAACAACCTTCCTAATTC
This sequence comes from Zanthoxylum bungeanum, assembly GCA_019454045.1. NCBI lineage: Eukaryota > Viridiplantae > Streptophyta > Magnoliopsida > Sapindales > Rutaceae > Zanthoxylum > Zanthoxylum bungeanum. The sequence goes on along the minus strand of SKCR01050730.1, from coordinate 196,741 downwards.
ACCAAAATTTATCCCCCCAATCAATTAAATCCTTTCCTTGTTTGACACCAAATCCAATCTATTCCTAGTGAGACAAGGGGAAGCACTAGCCCTTGTCTATATAAACAACCCAAAACCAAAGCCAACCCCCTCTCTAATCTCTCACAATTCACGCCCAAGACACACATCCAAGCCCTCTCTTGCACGCCACAAAGACTTCTCCAAGCCTCATTGCCGTGAACACCATCAACCTCATTCCCTCACCCAACTCCCTTCACGCCTAAGCCACTAAACACAGCCCCCTTTGGCGTAACTTAAGCCACCTTCACAGCCCCCTAACTCACGCCAGAACAGCCCTAAATACACCCCTAAACCACCTGTTGGACAATTATGACCCATAGCGTCACTATTTGTACAGATCACGGTGTTGTTGTACAAATTAACTATGTGACAAAAGAGATTGCACTCTTATCATTTGTGATTAGATCACCTAGATGTATAAATGATAGGAGGTCCCTATGATTTGTTCCTGGACGGAGAATCATATGAGACAGTATCAGTCCATGAAGGATAAATCATTAAATATCCCTAGTCAGAGTATTATCGAGATTGGACATCGATAAATACGTAAAAGACTAGTATTACACTTGTGCACGTTGTGAGGGCACAATGGCATAGTTCTCATATATTTGGGTATAGGATACTCATGCAAGTGTAATAGGAGGTTGTGTTTCACCGATGGAACAGGAAACAGCTTCGCTCTGGATAGACCCCCTCAGAATTCCATTGGTAGTATGACTATGTGTCTATAGAAGTCCGACATCAGGGTAGGTGTGTTTGGTCTTAACCTGAGACTTGCACCGCTAATACTTGCGACAATCGATATACTTTAGTTGCGGTCATCCAGGGCTTTAACCGGTTCTGTGTACGCCAATGCTGGGTATACGGAGAATCGTAGAGTATTGGGTGTGATGTCAAGACGGAAGTGTCACTCCAGTCATATGGAGATGATGGTCACGTAGGATACGGGACTAGTTCTTTTAAATGCTGCAGCTATCGGGATAAAATGACAAGGTCAGGTTTATCCGATTATAGAGACTAGTCACCAGACATCCGACATGTGCTTCGTACGGGGTAGACACAATTCCAGCCCCAGGCCTAGCACGTGATCATTCGATACTGGATCGATATGCACTATACTATGTATACTACGTCTGATACAGATCCTTTATTCATGTAAGGATATTTTCGGAGAATTGGGTAGGCATGGCGCTTTGCTAGAGGCCAACCTTGTCTTGTAAATTGGTAAAACGTAGTACGAGTTACTTACGTGTTCGGATAGTCCGACGACCGAATTTACTGCCAACATATCCGGGGATCTCATGGGTCACTTCCCAAAGATTCACCGATGACGTATGACTTGCACTTTAATTAATCTGGGATTAATTAGAAGAAAGAAAAAAAATTAATCTGGGATTAATTTCAGAGATATTTTATCTAGGATAAAATATCAATAAAAGAGAGATAACGATTAATTTGGAATTAATCGGTAAATTAATATATTCGATATATTAATCGAAATTGGATTTCGACGCGGAATTAAAATTAGATTTTAATTCGGGAAAACGAGTTAATTTAGAATTAATTCGTTAGCGACGTGAATAGTAATTATGCTTGGCATGATTATTTAATTAAATTAGATTTAATTACGACGCAACGGAAAAATCGTTAATTAGGAATTAGCGAACCCGAGCCCGAGAGTGATTACGAGCGCATTCACATTTCGTATTCAAGTGCGGCACGCAAGTCACATCAAGCGTCAAATCATTAGTCGCATCAAGCGTCAAATCGCTAGTCACTTCAAGCGTCAAATCACTTGTCACTTTTAGTGATGTGACTTGACAACTTGATAGACTTGATATGACTTGATGGACATTGATGTTGGAGTGTGGAACACTCAAGTTGATTAAAGTTGGTTTATTTGATTTTTTGAAAGTTAAATTAAATGGTAAATCATTTATTTATTTAGAATATATATAAAGGAAATGATTTACACCATTAACCAATTTTTTAACACAAATCTCTCTACACTCTTTCTTCTTCACTTTTCTCACGCCCAAGAGGGGGCTGCTCACTGTCCAAAACCGTGAGCCATAGAGCAAGGATGAACTGATTTTTGTGGCAAAAATCAAGGTGCTAGCACACTTAGAAGTTATACGAAGGTGATAGGGAAACCCACCTGTGAGCCGGGAATCGTTTGACGCCACCATGGAGCTCATTTCTTGAAGCAAAATCTGAAAAATTGGAGCAGTGGACTGCACTGCAGTGGCGCCACTTGGAGGGCAGAATTTCAGTTTTGTTTGTTGCCGAATCGTCTCAACCGATCGATGTGAGTATTCCGCTACCTCCGTTGATGTATTCACAATTATTTTTCATGCTTATATTGATCTTGGGACCTAATTAGAAACCAACAATGGCATCAAGAGCCTAGGTTTGAGCATGAAAGTTTAGGGCTTAAAATTTGGGTATTTTGAATTTGAGCATGATTTTATGAAATTGGATGATTGAGTATGCTTAAATGTTGTTGAATTGAAGATTGATTGGATCAGTTTCATGAAAATATGATTGGATCAATTTTACCCAAATTGGTTATGGTGGCCGAATGTATAATGCCCTATTTAGTCTTGGAATTTTGATTTTTTGGACATTGGATGTGTTGGAAATCATTCGGGATGTGGATTTAATATCGATTGTGAAATTAATTGGATTGAATTCGAATCGGATAAAAATCCTCTCTTTGGCCGAGACTAAAGAAGCATGTATATGGGTTTTATTTTTCATGAAATGTGTTGGACATGTTTTGTTGAAGTTGAGCATGATTAATTGGACAAATTTGTGTTTTAGAAATATTGATTTGGGTGATTAATCATGTAATGCACTTTAGGTAATTAAATTGCGAAATTGGATTTATGTAATTTAATTAATTGGGCCTTTAAATTGGATTTGGGCTTATTATGTTGTAATTGGGCTTATTGGGCTTTGTTGTACAAAATTGGGTTAAGGCAAATTGGATTGGATCCAATTGGGCCCAAAACCACTTCCGTTAAGGCCAAATGCGACTTAATGAACCTTTAAAGTTTAATTGGGCCTAATGGGCCAAGATTGATTTATGGGCTTATGGGGTAAATCCCGGATTGGATTTTGGTTATTCGGTTTGACCCTAGTTGACCAAAAGTCCACGCCTTAAGAAATCAATTAAAAGCCCATTGGACTTTAATTGAATTGACGTTGGACGTTAATCGGTCTTTGAGACGCGTTACGATTAAATTTGGAATTTAAGTCGTAAAAGGTTTATTATTAAAGTGTAATATTTAATTTGGAATTAAATAATGAATTAGTATTAAATACATATTAAATTGGATTTAATGTTGTAGTTTAATTTAATTCGAGAATTCGTACTTTGAGTACTTATTCGCAAAACGAGTTTGACTCACGCAAAATCAAATTGTTGTTTGAACATTGGATGATCACTAATTATCAGATTAATTAATTTGATTAGATTGATTGATAACATGCTTGTGTGAATACATGGTTGTGATGAACGAATAATGTATATCGGATGGATATTAGTCGGGTGGGACAATTTTAGAAATTGTTGTAATAAATTTGATTTATTAAATTGGACATGCGTGTCCAGCCTTATTACCTCTTATTTCTTTGTATTCTCTTCTCACCTATTCCCCTCAATGTAAATGAGGTTTCTTTAGAAGTGTAGTGTAACAGGTAGAAGTAATACATGTGCTAGCGGGAGAGAGAAAGGGAGAGATTTGATCTAGGATCAATGTGTAAAGTATACATCCGCATATCATTATTATTTTATTCATATGCGCTTTATTATGTGTTTAGAATGCATGTTTAAGGGTGTATGATGATGAGACCTTAACAAAGATAATAAATTGGTTGTCAATTTGCACGCGAAAAACCCTCAAATAATATCAAGCGTTTTTCCTTCCATTGAGTATTCTTACTCAAGATCCGAGACTGGCATTGGGTTGTTGGCCAAAGTCAAGCCCTTTGTCCGTCAAAGATGTGTTTGAATTACGAGAGTTTTGTTCCATATCGGTGTCTTGTCCAAGTTGTGGTTTGTTGGCCAAAGTCAAGACCACTTCTTGTCACTCGACATTGATTACGAAGCTTTCCATGGTCAATGGGTCGCGTTTGACTGGGATCACTAGGTTTGTTGTGCCAAAGCCAAGGCTTAGTTGATTCAGAGGAAAATGGTTAGGGTATATATTGGATATATAGGCATATATGGGATATATGTTTCGTACTTGGATGTCCACCTACTGGATCTAGGAATTGGATTGGATCCAATTGATCTTAGAGATCTACCTAGTTAATTATCATACAATTTGTTGGCCAAAGTCAAGATTGTGTGACATTTAACGGGATCCTAGCCCACTAGGAAACACGGTTTCCCGAGTACTCGACAGAGGGTTAGAGGCTCGCCAAAAAATAGTGGGAGGCAAGAATTGAATTTGCAATATTCGTTCAATTACTCGCCATATGCGCTCAAACAAATATCACTCGTCAAATAAATTAAATGTTAGTTGGACTAATATTATATTGTTGTTTTTATGTATAGTTGGACTATATTCAAACTAATTCAATAAATGGTTGATTTTCTAATTGGATTATAGTAATCAATATAATTGATTTTAACCTATTAAATTATAGTTGATTAAATAGTTGGACTATTGTAATCATTATAATAAATAGTACCTAAATCGTTGATTAAATAGTTAGACTATTAGAATCAAGATATAAAATTGAAAGATTGACGTTTAATACATAATCATAGGGAAAATGTATTTAAATGGTTTAATTTTCAAAATTGGGAATAATTTTCAGGATGGTCCTAGAAAATAATAAGTTACTTTATTTGATAAAATAACCTATTAAGCCTAAGCCCGGAGTTAAGCAAACAGTAGAGCATAATCTTTGGAAGATTATGTGATGATAACTTTAGTGCTTAATCCATTAAGCTTGTCGCAGTAGACTCCTTAATTTCTAAATCAGAACTAAGGATTAGATCCTTAAAGTATGATAATGAAATTGAAGGATCTTCAAAGAATCTATTCTTAGAATCTTAGAAGTACTAAAAATGCAATTAGGCAAGCAGCGCAAGGCGCACTTTACTTCGATATTCTAGAAGTCCAAGGCTTGGCCAAAGGCTTCTGGAGTGTTAAAACTGGCAAAGGCAAAATCATTATAATCTTCTGGGAAGATAAGGGACATATCCCAAAATGTCTGCCTAAATGTGGCAAACGGGATCGCGGAAGCGTGACTGCCGTTTGGACAAAGCAGACATGAAGGAATTGAAGACGAGCCTTGCTCTGACTTCAAATATGTTTGTCAACATTATGTTCACTACTAGTATTAAAATTAGATTTTAAATACTTAGTGTGGTACATATATATGTACTGATGTGCAGTATCTGCTGTGAGCAGGATACTGACTTCAGTTGAGATTAATCTGCGAATGGGAAACGGGACGTAAGTCGCTGTTTTAACCGTAGATACCTAAGTTTAGGAACTACCTTCGGGTATGTACTTAAATTAGGAAACTGTTATAATGTAACTAGTTTGACTAGGAACATTATCTCTATATCAGTGTTTGACCCGCTGCGGGTGAACCTTTATATTTTAGAACACTAAGGTGTTTTATTATATAAAGATGATATTGAGATAAACACATTAGATGTGAATAACAGAATTTATATTTTGAATATGAATAAATCTCAAATATATTACATGACAAACAAATAGCTCAAACTGATTTGATCAGAAGAAACTAATTGTGGTATTGTTGTCTGGGACACAATCAAACAAGACTCGTATATCCGCACTTTTGAAGAGTGGGTACTCGAACTAATTTGATTCTAATCAACTAAAGTCTACGAATCTAGTTTATTTGGCAAAGTGCCTAAAACACTATTTATTTAGTAAAAGTGTAAATGCCACTGATCTGTTAGCCCTAGTTCATAGTGAAGCAAGTGGACCCATGTCTAGCTAGGCTAGATGTGGATATGAATATTTCGTGACCTATACGGATGTGGCATCGCGTTATGGTTATGTGTCTCTTTTGAAGAACACAAATCAGAAACTTTTAAAGTTTCGACACGAAATAAACAAACAGATCAGCTAAAGTATTAATCGTCACGGTAAGACCATAATGAAAATACTTAAGCAATAAGTTTCTAATATACTTGAAAGAGTATAGTATTCTTTCAAATGAGGACTCCTCTCGGAACACGTCAGTTTGACGGTGTGTCCGAACTGAGTAACCGAATTATGTTGGACATCATAAGGTTAATCATGAGTCGCTCTGAGCTACTGTTTCCTTCAACGGATAATTTTAAACAGTGCAAGAACTTATTTAGAATAAGGTTCCATTAAAATCTGTTTGACAGATATCATATTAGATATGAACAGGAAAGAAACCGGGTTTCACATTCCTGATAAATTTGGGTATGCTTGGCATATGTTTGGATGATACCAAACTAAAACCCAAATAGGATAAGTGCTAATTGTAGGTTATCCTAGGGATACCTTAAGTATTGTACTTATACAACTCACAAGAGAACAATTAGATTGTTGCTCACCATGCGGTTTTTCCTAAGAGGAATACCGTTATGCAGTGGTAAGTAGGAGGATAGTATAACTCGATGTAATTCGGAGTAATACTGTTCCTGGCACCGAATCCTTAATGGAACATGAATATTTCATCAAGGATGAAACTATTACCATTAATCTTCGTATACACAAGAACCGCGTATGTCGGAGAGAGTCAGAAAACAACCTGGGGTATCGGTTTCTGATCTCACCTCATAAAGATGTCTATCTTATAGAGGTATACCAACTGACTACGTATGAGGAAGTGATACAAGGTATCGACTCCCTAATTATGACAAAGTGTCATAAGTCTGAAATGGATTACATGTATATCAACAAGTTTGGACACTAGTTGATGTACCGCAAGGCATTGTGCCTATTAGTACTGTATAAGTCTTCAAGGAAGACGTACATGGATGGCAACATACCAATGTACTAAGCTAGGCTTGTAGCGGAAAGGTATCATTATCAACATTGTGTTGATTTCGATTCAACCTTTTACTTGTTGCCACGGTAAATCCATTTGGATAATGCTTGCTATTGCTGCATGTTTCATAAATGAAATATGTCAGCTTAACGGGAAAATCGCTTTCCTGAAAAGGAAACCTTTTGGAGGATGTTTTCAACATCCTGGCGGTTTTGTCGTGCCAAAACTAGAAAACAAGGTTTGCAGGGTATTCGATCCATGTTTGGATTGAAGCAAGCATTAGGTTCTTCAAATTACCGTTTTGATGTAATCATAATGGAGTATGATTTAATTCAAAACGTATATGATTCTTGTGTATATAAGAGGGTTAGTGGGAGCGCACTGACAGTGGTTGTCCTATAAAATAATGATAATACGTCATTTCTTGGAAATGATATTCTCATAAAATAACTATCGGCGAAAGCTTGACTTTCGAAAACTCTCCGTGGAATTGTACATTGAAAAATGTACGCTACCTGGTGTCTCATACGCTTTGAGCATATGAAGTCACAAACAGGCCAATCCAAGTGATAGTCACTGGATTGATGTTAAGAACATCCGTTAGTATCTTAGAGAACTAAGGATGCTGTCTTAGTCTATGGAGATGGAGAACTTGAAGTGACTGGGATCACTGTAGCAAGTTTACTAATCGATAAAGACGACTAAAAGTCGCAAACGGTACTATACAGTTTGAATAACGGTACAGTGAGCTGGAAATCTTCCAAGCAAGATACTGTTACCGAATAAATAACAAATGCGGGTTATTGCTGCAGCTGAAGCGGCAATATAAGTCATTTGGGTCGATAATAAATCTAATTAGATTAGATATAGTTCTGCTAGCAGCTGTGCTAAGCGTCAGAACAGGCTAAAGAATTATTGGTCTCATAACCGATCTATATACAGACTTTGATATTCATCTGATTCGTTCGGATCATATATCATGGCGATGTGATGATCGAATAAATCGCATCAGATGATAGTCATGCAAATCCGCTGATGAAAGTCTTTCATCAGCAATTTGAGCCAACCGTACATAGTTCGGGTGACAGGCACTCGAGTGACTGGCTATAGGCCAAGTGGGAGATTGTTGGACAATTATGACCTATAGCGTCACTATTTGTACAGATCACAGTGTTGTTGTACAAATTAACTATGTGACAAAGGAGATTGCACTCTTATCATTTGTGATTAGATCACCTAGATGTATAAATGATATGAGGTCCCTATGATTTGTTCCTGGACGGAGAATGATATGAGACAGTATCAGTCCACAAAGGATAAATCATTAAATATCCCTAGTAAGAGTATTATCGAGATTGGACATCGATAAATACGTAAAAGACTAGTATTACACTTGTGCACGTTGTGAGGGCACAACGACATAGTTCTCATATATTTGGGTATATGATACTCATGCAAGTGTAATATGAGGTTGTGTTTCACCGATGGAACAGGAAACAGCTTCGCTATGGAGAGACCCCCTCGGAATTCCATTGGTAGTATGACTATGTGTCTATGGAAGTCCGACATCAGGGTAGGTGTGTTTGGTCTTAACCTGAGACTTACACCGCTAATACTTGCGACAATCGATATACTCTAGTTGCGGTCATCCAGGGCTTTAACCGGTTCTGTGTACGCCAATGCTGGGTAAACGGAGAATCGTAGAGTATTGGGTGTGATGTCAAGACGAAAGTGTCACTCCAGTCATATGGAGATGATGGTCACGTAGGATACGGGACTAGTTCTCTTAAATGCTGCAGCTATCGGGATAAAATGACAAGGTCAGGTTTATCCAATTATAGAGACTAGTCACCAGACATCCGACATGTGATTCGTACGGGTAGACACAATTCCAGCCCCAGGCCTAGCACGTGATCAATCGATATTGGATCGATATGCACTATACTATGTATACTACGCCTGATACAGATCCTTTATTCATGTAAGGATATTTTCGGAGAATTGGGTAGGCATGGCGCTTTGCTAGAGGCCAACCTTGTCTTGTAAATCGATAAAACGTAGTACGAGTTACTTACGTGTTAGGATAGTCCGACGACCGAATTTACTGCCAACATATCCGGGGATCTCATGGGTCGCTTCCCAAAGATTCACCGATGACATATGACTCGTACTTTAATTAATCTGGGATTAATTAGAAGAAAGAAAAAAAATTAATCTGGGATTAATTTCGGAGATATTTTATCTAGGATAAAATATCAATAAAAGAGAGATAACGATTAATTTGGAATTAATCGGTAAATTAATATATTCGATATATTAATCGAAATTGGATTTCGACGCGGAATTAAAATTAGATTTTAATTCGGGAAAATGAGTTAATTTAGAATTAATTCGTTAGCGACGTGAATAGTAATTATGCTTGGCATGATTATTTAATTAAATTAGATTTTATTACGACGCAACGGAAAAATCTTTAATTAGGAATTAGCGAACCCGAGCCCGAGAGTGATTGCGAGCGCATTCACATTTCGAATTCAAGTGCGGTACGCAAGTCACATCAAGCGTCAAATCATTAGTCGCATCAAGCGTCAAATCGCTAGTCACTTCAAGCGTCAAATCACTTGTCACTTTTAGTGATGTGACTTGACAACTTGATAGACTTGATATGACTTGATGGACATTGATGTTGGAGTGTGGAACACTCAAGTTGATTAAGTTGGTTTATTTGATTTTTTGAAAGTTAAATTAAATGGTAAATCATTTATTTATTTAGAATATATATAAAGGAAATGATTTACACCATTAACCAATTTTTTAACACAAATCTCTCTACACTCTTTCTTCTTCACTTTTCTCACGCCCAAGAGGGGGCTGCTCACTGTCCAAAACCGTGAGCCAAATAGCAAGGATGAACTGATTTTTGTGGCAAAAATCAAGGTGCTAGCACACTTAGAAGTTATACGAAGGTGATAGGGAAACCCACCCGTGAGCCGGGAATCGTTTGACGCCACCATGGAGCTCATTTCTTGAAGCAAAATCTGAAAAATTGGAGCAGTGGACTGCACTGCAGTGGCGCAACTTTGAGGGCAGAATTTCAGTTTTGTTTGTTGTCGAATCGTCTCAACCGATCGATGTGAGTATTCCGCTACCTCCGTTGATGTATTCATAATTATTTTTCATGCTTATATTGATCTTGGGACCTAATTAGAAACCAACACCACCATAAACCCCCTGCAAACAGCCTCTACCTGCACGCCAAAACAGCCCACCAAATCACCTCACTGCAGTCCAAAAAACTGCACTGTTTAACCACTGAAACTGCACTTTTTCCCACCACCAAAACAGCAGCTAAACCCTTAAAACAGTCCAGAAAACACCTAAACCAGTAACAAAAAAAAACTGCACTTTTAATCCTTAAAATAATCACAAAAACCTGCACGAACAGCCCTCCAAAATACCCAAGACAGTAGCATAAATTACTAAACACAGTGAGCAAAATACGGTAGCAATACGGTAGCAAAACAGCAGCAAAACGGACTCAAAACAGTAGCTTGAGCAGCGAAACAACGAGGTAAAATGCAAACCAGTGAACCAGAAAAGTTGAGGAGCTTTAACCCTTCCGATCTCCGTGAAACACGAGTCCGAAAGTCAACAAAAAAGGTTAGACCTTAGGGTATTTTTCACATCCGTTTTCAGTTGTATTTTTATTATTTATTGAGTTTCGTTTGCATAATTATTATGGAGTGATGCATGTTGTGGCCTTTGAATAGATAAAAAATACATGTATTGTAAAATGATGTATGTTGTGACCCTTGAATAAAATGAAAAGTGTGTCGCCTCTCGTGGTATATAGGATGGAAACCCGGACATAAATTTCATAGCCGATTCCGAATGGACGGTAGTATGATTTGTACTCGGGATACAACTCCACGTACCACTTGAGTAAACGACGCATATTTCGTTTTATGTTGCTTTGATTTGTTTATTATTTGCTACTTGATTTCCGCATGTTATTTGTTTATGTAATGATGTGATCGAGCGCATGGGCTTAGTAAGTTGGATTAAAGGTCCCCTATTTTGAGGGGTTAAAATCATTTACCTCGATGCTTTGCCGTGCCGATTGATGTATATTCGGTTGAATGTAAGATGTGTTCAATCGGGTATACGAAGCCGACATTATTGTCTTTATTTTTTATATGCATGATGTGATCGAGCCCATGGGCTTAGTAAGTTGGATTAAAGGTCCCATATTTTGAGGGGTTAAAACCTTTTACCATGATGCTTTGCCGCGCCGGTTGATGTATATTCGGTTGAATGTAAGATGTGTTCAATCGGGTATACGAAGCCGATATTATTGTCTTTATTTTTTATATGCATGATGTGATGGTCTCCTATTCGGAGGGGTTATAATCCTTTACCACGATGCTTTGCCGCGCCGGTTGATGTATATTCGGTTGAATGTAAGATGTGTTCAATCGGGTATACGAAGTCCAATATCATTGTCTTTACTTTTTATATATGTATTGTGTCGATTGCGCATGGGCTTAGTAAGTGCGATTAAAGGTCCTCTATTTTGAGAGGTTAAAATCCTTTACCACGATGCTTTGCCGCGCTTTTAGCCCGCTATTATTTATTAGATGTCATCTATTCATTCGTTCATAGATGTGTCATGTTATTTACTGCATTTTGGAGGTCGCTGCTGTGACCCCGTTCGAATGCATTTCAGAACGCCACATGAACGCATGTTTTCTGTTTGGTCCCGTTCGAACGCGTTATCAAACGCTATACGAACGCGAACCTTCTATTTACCGTTCGAACGCGTATACGAACGCCGCACGAATGCCCACGGTAAACAGGTCCTCCTGCATCACATCACGACATGTCTATCTTAGCATATAGTTATCTCTTTTTACCTTATGCATTTGTATTACCTCTTTAGTTATCTATTTCTATTATGCGTTTAAGTGTCTTTCCTTAATATGCATGCTTATATGAAGGCTATGTGTTTGCGCTTCTGTGCCTACCAATGTGAAATTGTATGTCTTCCGTATGTCAATTTATCTTTATGCATGAATTCGGACATAGATTATATACAAATAGGTTGTATGCAAGCATGAAAATGTGTTATATGTAAACTTAGATATGAGCTTTGTACCTATGCACGCAAACTTAGGAGTGACTTATCCCTGGAAATATGTTGCTTAAGCTTGGTTAGATTATTGCACAAATCACTTTATTACAAGTGGCATAAGTAAGGGACCATTCCGAACCCAACGGTTTGAGGTCTTCCCTTGCGAGGGGTGAGTGCGGCCTTAAATCTTTATCCCGGTTCACACCGGGTGGCGACTCCATTATTCTCCGATTTAGTCCCCTGCGGGCTACTCCGTACTCCCAACTAGGCCGCGAGCCTAGAATAGCATGCGTCGCCCCAGATCTTGTGTCCCACAGGAGTGCCATTCTCGGCTTACTCGTCCTCATTCCCGAGGAGTTGCTCGTCTTTGCTGCTTTTTCTTTTTCTCTTCAAATCCTGCGAACACAAAATAAAAATTATGTGTATGCGACATGTATGCATGTATGCATTTCCTATTCCAATAGGTTTCTTTGTCATATTGGCTTGATGTTATCCTTGGTTAGGCATTTCTTGTGCTAGAGGGTTTTCTTCATCCCTTTGGGAATCCTTTTGGCCTTTGGGTGCCCCATTGGCCTGTTGAAAGTTTCCTTCTGCCAATTCTACTCTGGTGATTGCTAGTTTTCTTTGGTCTCATTGCTCAAGATCCCGTTGTGTCCCTTATTCGCGGGGTGATAGACTGGTCTCCCCTAGATCTGGCTCAGCTTTCTGCTCTTCGCTATCTGCACTGGTCAAGGTGGATTACGCCTTTGTGAAAGCGGCCTCATCCTTTTGGGATCATGTCTTCTGATTCCTGGATTTCTAAATGTGCATTCTCCCTGAAATTGGACTCTATTGTCCGTCACTATGTGATGTGGAATTCCGTATCGACATACTATATTACGGGCTATGAAGTAGTCCCAACAGTTACACATATTATTGTCCTCAAAGAATGCCCAGTAATGAAACCAGAGAACCTTCAAAACACTCAATGCAACTCAAATCCAAGTCTTTGAATAAATCATCTAAGCCAGACTCACAGTGTGTGTGTGGAAAGGTTCATTTACAGCTTGGTTCCCAGGTAAGCCAACTCAATGATTTCGTTTCAAAAATTGGGATCGATGGGTCAAAATAACCTAGGTATCTCAATTATGCTCTGCAATTGCTTTTCTGTGCTCAATATGGTATGATTTTCTTTTTTCTTTTCTTTTGTCTTTTTTTTTTCAACACACCTACCTTTTAAGGTAGCATTTCTCCTCATGGTGGTCCTAATACTAGCCCATGGGTAGCTTCACGCTTATCGGTTATAAATGGTTTAATTTTTTTATTTAGAGACTTTTCTTTTATTTTCAACCATACCACACATCATAACACAAGCAAATTAGGATAGACACTAAGCAAACGGTCATTCATCGACCTGTAATTTCTTCAACTAGTCACTTTACTAACTACTCAGGTTTTCACTGTTAAAAACCTATATTTAAATGCTTACGAGTCTAACATAGATCAACTACTCAACGTATCAGATAAAAGTACATCAAAAACTTATCGTTTCTAAGATTTCACCCAAAAGCAAACAATTTCATCATTGGACTTATGCTTGACTATTAAGGACTAAGAATAAATAATTTTTTTTTCTCTGGCTGAAGGCCCCCAATGGTCTTTCTACTATGGCTGTAAAACTTCCTGTTCTCGGCTTCCTCTTCCTCGATATCCATGACAGTTTCTTTTAACTGTCGAAAGTCGCTAATCATGGAGGTCATCCTTCTCAGCTTGTTATAAAATGAGGGCTTGGTACCTTTAATGATCATCTTAATCTGGTCATTCTCTAAGGGCCGTGTCTACATCTTCAAGAGCTGGCTTCTCCAGCGATCCACATAATCTTTGAGGCTCTCCTCTAGCTTCTGTTTGATGTTTTCTGGGTCACGGAGCGTGACCGGTGTAAACACACACGTATAACACAAGCGCATGTATCATTCAAGTAGTATAAAAATATCGATCCCATGAGGACTTAATTCCTACTGTTGTTATTAATTATTGATACTATTTATTTACAGGTATCTAATTATAAGGAGAAGAGAATTGATTGTTTTTGGTTAGTTGAATGTGGATTTGCTAATTAAAATAAAAACAGACTCAAAAGAAAATACTAAGGAAAATAAAAGAAAAGACTCAAAGATCTAGGGTCGTGACTCCACACAATATTATTCTAAAGATGAATTGATTCTCTTATATATGTGTAATAAATTAGTTTGCTAACCTGGAACACGAAGATATGCAAAAGCCTCTGTTGATGGTCAGATGCAAATACCCAGTATAACCCAATTGAACCATATGTCTATGTCAACCAAATTACCTGGATTAATTAAGATTAAGTTCCAATTATGGCTACCCCTGCCCGACAGGTATATGTCTATCCTGTAAAGAAATCTATTAAAGGGTTTTTTTATCCTCAAGGAAGATCGTGGGCTATTGAATCTAAGGCTGAAACCTAAAATCCCTATGTCTAGTTCATTTTAAGTTTACCACATCAATCTTATTGGTGATCAGACAACAATAAACATTAAGCTTAAGAATCAATAAACAAACTAATGAATTACCCATAAAAAGAAAATCAATTATTAAGTGTGAATATTGTGTTTCATCACTTCCCTAGAATAAAATGCTGGGGTTAGAGGATCCACATTTAATATTTCTTATCTAGGATTCTCACTTATTATAATATATACATTATTTTATGTTATGCTTTCTCAGGAATTAATAATGTTAAACATTTAAAACCAGCCATATAGGCGGTAATCAATTTAGTCCAACTACACCATCCATATAGGCGGTAATTATCTGTCACTAGGGGTGAGCAAAACAGGTTTCGGTTCCGGTTCCGCATGGAACCGGAACCTACCCGGAAAAAATCGGTTCCTAACTAAGTGGAACCGGAACCTACCCAATTAAATAGGGTACCCTGTTATTCGGTTCCAATTCGGTTTCGGTCCGGTTCCGGTCCGGTTCCGAATTACCCTATTTTGAATGTTGATATAAATAAATGTGTAATTTGAGTTTCATTAGATATATAGTGTGAGATTGGAAGAATGTGATTTTGGTTTTTGTAAGCTGTAATTTGAGTTTCATCATTATTATAACAATTTTACATAACAAACAATACTAGATCATAAATAAAACGAAACCCATTTGATAATTGATATCTATTCAAATGGATGATGGATCCCAACTAATTAAAGAAAAGAAAATTAGAAAAGAGAGAGGGTAATAAAGAAAGAAAGAAACAAAGAAACAAGGAAAGGACATAGATTTCTTGCGCAAATCTAGCTTGTAAATAAAAATCTTTGGCTTCTGGGGCAAGTTTGCTGTAACAAATAGAAAGAGGAAATGTCATTGGCATTGATGGTAAAGAAAGAATCAAAGAAAGACAAAGAAGCAAATGCAGTAAACATAATGTTGCAGCTGTGCCATACGGCCAATACCCCTTGCTCAATAAACGGGTCTCAAAATCGGTTCCTAATTCGGGTAATTATAACGGGTCTCAAATACTGTTCCGGTTCCGGTTAAATGGTCCGGTTCCGGTTCCCATCATTCTGGAACCGGAACCGGACCGGTTAAAATCGGTTCCTTAAATTTGGAACCGGAACCGGACCGGTTACAACCGGTTCCGGTTCCAAACCCGGATTTTCGGTCCGGTTCCAATCGGTTCTGGGTAAACCCGGAACCGATGCTCACCCCTATCTGTCACATAAAGACCAACTATATAGGCGGTAAAGTAATTTATATTTAGACCGACCATATAGGCGGTAATAAAGTCTGCCATTAATTAATCCGGTTAAATTATAATTTATAAATTATAATTAAGTGAGATTTACCTAGATAATTATATTAAATGTTTCACCTTTTACCCTAGCGGAAATTTTAACTACAAAACATAAAAGTAAATAAAAAGAAAGCTGTAATAAAAACTAAAAATAAAAATACATAATTTTAATTTTACAATAATTTACAAAACTAGATGCTTCCTATGAAATCAGGGAAAAGAATCCCAAGGAAAGCACACCAAATGAGGTGCTGAAAGCCTCAATTTATAGGCAAAATTTCGGGTCAGCGTCGCGACGCCAACTTCCTTCTTGCGTCGCGACGCTGGCTCTGTTGACTCGGTCCATGCGTTTTGACTTTGACTGTTGACGCGGATCTCGTCGGCCCAATAAGAATTTGACACAAGGCACGCGGTAAGATCGGTCCAATGATAGCTTGACACGTGGCAGAATGTGATTCGTGGATGATTCGGTCCAATTAGAAGATGACATGTGTCACGCAGAGTGTCGGCACCATAGGTTTGTGACACGTGTCCCGGCGCATGTTAGCAGATCCTCTGTGATGATGACATGTGCCACGGCACACGTTAGCAAGTCAATTTTCTCAGATTTTGACACGTGGACCCGGCGCACGTTAGCATGCTGCGGCGCATGTTAGGCGTCGCGACACAGGCAGCTTGCGCGTTGCGACGCGGCAAAATTACAAAAATGCCATTTTCGTCCTTTTTCACTATTTTGGCCCCAAATTGCTTCCAATGCTTCCCAAACTTTATTTATCTATAAAATAACAATAAAACACATCAAAAAATTCACAAAACTCAAGAAACTATACAAAATATTAGGTTAAATGAGTGAGAAATAGTGATATAAATACCACTCATCACACCCCCAAACCTAACATTTTGCTAGTCCTCGAGCAAAACACAAACTAAAATAAAATTAACTAAGCCACTTTCTTAGGGATCACTGTTGCATTTAGCGTATGCAACAAGCCTTTAAACCCCTAGGTGTCCCTAGTGGACGAGTTATAGTCTCGTGAGGGCTTACAGCAATGATACCCACAAACATTTTACAAAAGTAAAAAGAAAGTAAAACTAATGCTCACAAAAGCAAAAAGACAAAATAATAGATATATGTAGGCACTGCATTTTTGCATATAAGTCCCGATGATGAGTCTCACATGGAGACACTACCTCTTTAATTGTGGAAGTCACGGGAAACGGACGTCGGAAGGGAAAAGTCAAGAATTGACACATTGTTGGAATTAATTCGTTTGTTTATGTTTCGGGCTTGCTTGTTGGACCTCCGTTTTAAAAAACACCCTTAGCCCAAACCCCTACAAACCACACACCAAGCCCACACATCACCAAAGTCACACGCCCAAGCCCATTAAATCACTTCCCTAAAAAATCCACACATTAAACACATGTTGAAATCAAACCAAATCACCTTCCCAAATTAAATAAATCACATACCAAAATTCAAATAAAATCCCATCAAAAGCTTTCCTAATTCACTTAAATTACATTCCCTAATTAAAAGATTTTTTCTTATCACATTTTAATTAAAAAGATATCCCATTAATGCACAAATGCTTCTCCTTCTCAAATAAGGAAAGTCCCCATCCCTTTGCCTATAAAAAGAACCATTCACCAACACATTAAACCCTTAGAGCTCATTCTCACAAAAAACACCAAGAAAATAACCATACACTCACGCATAAAGTCCTCACACATGCACCCTCTGTTCACGTCAACAAGCCTTCATCAGCCCTCACGTATAAAGCCCTCACTCTTCACTACTCGGCAGCAGCAACCCTTTCAAAACCACAAACTGCAGCCATCGCACTCACTGCCAAGACACTCATCAAGCCTTCCTCACAAAAGCATAGCCTACTAACCGACCAGCTCAGCAATCTTCACACACCTGCCTACCACTACCCCTTAACGTAAGCCAACAAACAAACAAGCCCCTTCACGGCATCTTCACACAACCCCACATCACTCACAAAACACAGCTCACTCACGCACACACTACCCTCACTCAAGCCAGCTCACTCACACTTCACACAGAACCACACCACTCACAAAATACACGCACATTCTGCCCTACATCAGCAACAGCCCTGTTCTGCCGCAATACAACCCCCTGAAACTACCGCATAAGCCATCTAGTTTTCTGCCCAAAACGGCCGCATAATCCCTTCCCCGCACTGCCTAAAACTATCGAGAAAAGCCCTCACTGCACTGCCCAATTTTGCCGCATAAACACCCTCTAAAACAGTCCAGAATTAACCCCAAAACTGCATCAAAAACTGCCCCAAAACAGTGACAAAACCGCAGCCCCAAGCCCCCAAAAAATCGTAAAAAAACATCGAAGGAAAACGTTGGATTAGTGAACCAGAAAAGTTGCGGAATATCAACCCTTCCGACAGCCGTGTAACGCGCTTTCGAGAGGCGATAAAAGAGGTTAGACCTAAGGACACCTTCTTTATTTATTATCTTTCGTTTCTTTTATTTATTTTAATAGATTATCGCATGAGAGTCGTTTATTGAGGCATGATGTGAATTCCGGATGAACGAAATGCGTGTTCTCTTTTGTGGTATATCGGATGGAAACTCAGACGTAAATTCCGTAGCCGATTCCGAATGGACGGTATTGCGGTTTGCACTCGGGATACAATGCCACGTACTACTTAAGAGACACATGTATTTCGTTTCATCCAAACATGTATGCGAGCATGATGTAGTTAGTAGATTATTTATTTATCTAAGCATGATTTAGCCTAGAATATTGTTTATTTTTTAAGTATGACTATATTATTTCTTTGTGCATGATTTAATACTTTGATTTTGCATTAAGAGTTTAGTTTACGTTTTGTTTGAGTAGTTATTTATTTGTTCTTTGTGTTTGATGATTCGACATGCTCGTTGTGTGATATTATATGCTTGCCGTTATAATGACTTATTTTTAAAGCATGCGAACTTAGTCATAGGATTTAGTTTGATGAATGCGGACTAGATCTAAGTTACCTTTGAGCATACATGTCGCGTTTATTCGGTTAGTTTATTGCCAAATCATATCACTACAAGTGGCATAAGTATGGGACCATTCCGAACCCAACGGTTTGAGGTCTTCCCTTGCGAGGGGTGAGTGCGGCCTTAAATCACATTTTCCTGGTTCACACCGGGTGGCTACTCCATATTATTTCTCCGGTTTAGTTCCCCCGCGGGCTATTCCGTACTCCCAACTAGGCCACGAGCCTAGAATAGCGTTGCCAATTTCTGTGTCCTACAGTCTGGCGACTCCACTGGGGATAGAGAATCGGCCCCGAAATAATGTCTTGTAGTGATTGTGATTTGCGCTTTTTTTAATCGTGTCTACCGTGGGTTGAAAAGGGTTTAATCAAAGGCATTATTTGAGCTTGGTAATGGTTTGGTGTCTTCTTTCATTCACTACCTTTCTATAAGGAAAAGTTGTGAAGGCACCTAGATAATCATTTACTCGTAGCTCACTGTGATGGACTAATTTGGGGGACTTGTTGTTTATTCCTGTCACCAAGGCGATAAGAGCCTAAGAGGCTTGGGTATTTAAGAGAGTTCACTCCACCCTCCCTCTGGGGAATCTATAATTGGAAATCCATTTGACAGTCAGTCACGCACCATAACTCGTTGGCACGTACCTTAGGGTATAAAAAAGATGCGCTCACTTGGTCGCTTGAACCCTTGAGTGGGGAGTCCTAGTTTTGGGCAATCCTTCGCCAGCGAGAGCCTTTGTCTACACTCCCGTAAACCCACATATGAACCGTAGTTGTAGGACCAATAGAAACTACTCTTTTATATTTGCGTTTAGGACCATCGTAATTTGGATCCAGTTTGGATCCAGTTGGACCTTTTGTCATGAGGTATGGGCTTGTTGGGCCATTTAAACTGGGACGAGTCCGTGCTTTATGGCAATTAGGCCAAAAGCTTCTGAAATGCCAATGGGCCATCTTGTGTTTAGGCCTTTTATTATTTGAAGTTGTTTAGCCATGTTATCGCAAAAGTGTAAACATGTTGGGCCTTTTCAACTGGGACAAGTTTTCACCACGCAATAGTATGATTGAATGCTTTAAAATGATAATGGGCCGACTTATTTTTTCCATGCATCGTACGCATCTCATGCATCTCATGCATACATGCATCATGTTAACCCATGTGTCTTAAAAGCCATCATAGATATATGTTGGGTTAGAGAAGAAAAAAAAAATTTGTCAAAAAGAGTTTAGCAAACATGGATATCGGGAAAAGGAAACCAAGGAACAGAAAACTGTACGGCAAGGATAGAAAGACCATGGTGGGCCCAAAAAAAAAAGAAAAAAAAAAAAAAAAAAGAGAAAAATTGATTGTTTGTTTTAGTCCCTAATAGTTAGGCATAAGTCCAATGATGAAATCGTTTGCTTTAGGATGAAATCTTAGAAACGATAAACTCTTGATGTGCTTTTATCTGATACTTTGAGTGATTGATCTATGTTAGACTTGTAAGCACTTCACTATAGGTTCTTAGCGGTGAAAACCTGAGTAGTTGGCAAGGTGACTAGTTGAAGAAATTGTAGGTCGGTGAATGACCATTTTCTTAGATGTCTATCTTGATTTACTTATGTTATGATGTGTGGTATGGTTGAAAATGAAAGAAAAGTCTCTAAAGAAAAGAATTGAACCACCTATAACCGATAAGCGTGAAGCTACCCATGGGCGAGTATTAGGACCACCATGAGGAGAAATGCTACCTTAAAGGGTATGTGTGTTGGAAAAAAAGAGAGAAAAAAAAAAAAAAAAAAGAAAAGAAAAGAAAAAAGAAGTTCAAAATGAAAAGAAAAAAAAGAGACAAAAGAGAAAGAAAACCATACCACATTGAGCACAGAAAAGCAACTACAGGCATAATTGAGACATCTAGGTTGGTTTGACCCATAGATCCCGATTTTCGAAACGAAATCATTGAGTCGGCTTACTTAAGGATCAAGCTGTGAAAGAACCTTTGCACACACACACTTTGAGTCTGGCTTAGATCATTTATTCAAAGACTTAGATTTGAGTTACATTGAATGTTTTGAAGGTTCTCTGGTTTCAATACTGGGCATTCTTTGAGGGCAATAATATGTGTAACTATTGGGACTATTTCGTAGCATGTGATATAATATGGTGGTATAGAATTCCATATCATGTGGTCCACCTTGACCTAATACAAGCAGCGGAGAGCAGAAAGCTAAATCAAGACTAGGGGCGACCAGTCTACCACCTCGCAAATCAGGGGCGTAATGAGATATTAAGTCATGGGACCAAAGGAAACTGAGCAATTACCAGAAGAGAATTGACAGAAAGAAACTGTAAGCAGGCCCCGGGGGCGACCGAAGACAGTTATAGGCGAGAAGCACCGAGGAGCACAAGGAAGACCTAACCCATCGGAATAGGAAATACATCCATGCATACAAGCATACACGTAACATACTTGCATTCTATTTATGTGTTTGTTCTGTTTTGTATTCACAGCTTTTAAAAAGAAGGAGAAAACGACAAATGTAAGCCCACCAGAATCAGCATTAATATCAGTTTTGGGGATGAGTCCCAGGGTCGAGGACCACATCAGCAGAATTTTGGAATGAATCCCAAGGTCGAGGCCCGTATCGTCAGAATTTTGTAATGAATCCTAGGGTCGAGGCCCACATCGTCGGAATTTTGGAATGAATCCATGGGTCGAGGCCCACATCAGTGTCAGTATCAGTTTTGGGGATGAGTCCCGGGGGCGAGGCCCACATTAGCAGCAGTATCAGTTTGGGGCCGAGGCCCACATCAGTATCAGTTCAGGGTTGAGGCCCACACATCATCAGTGTCAGTCTGGGGGCGAGGCCCACATCAGCATCAGTCTGGGGGTGAGACCCACATCAGTATCAGTTTTGAGGGCGAGGCACACATTATGAGCGGTATTGGGATGCGTCCCAGGGTCGAGGTGCCCCCGTTGTTGGTTGCAGTTTCGGGATGCGTCCCAGGGTCGAGGGCCCACTGTATCATCAGTTGTAGTTTTTCTAGGTATAGCACTCCGGGCATGGAGACACATCATCAGTTTTGCCAGGTACGGCACTCCAGGTATGGAGATATCACTGCGACACTCCGGGTATTGAGATACTACTGCGACACCTCGGGTATGGGGTTTAGCACACCAGGTATGGCACTCCTAGTATGGAGACACTACTGTGACACTCTGGGTATGGAGACGCAATCGCGATGCCTTGGGTATGGGGTTTAGTACGCCGCGTATGGCACAACCAAATCAACTCAAATCGGGAACAAGACCCATGGGAACAAGACCCACAATTCAGGGAACAAAGCCCACAGTTCGGGAACAAAGCCCACATTCAGTACAGCTTGGGAACAAAACCCACAGTCTACACAGTTTGGGAACAAAGCCCACTCTCAGCACAGATCGAGAACAAAGCCCAGGGAATAAAGCCCACATTCAGTACAATTCGGGAACAAAGCCCACTCTCTACATGGTTCAGAAACAAAGCCCAAGGAATAAAGCCCACATTCAGTACAACTTGGGAACAAAGCCCATGGTCTACATAGTTCGGGAACAAAGCCCGCAGTCAACATAATTCGGGAACAAAGCCCACATTCAGCAAGTTCGGGAACAAAGCCCATATTCAACACAATGGGAACAAAGCCCAGGGAACAAAGCCCACTCTCAGCACAGATCGGGAACAAAGCCCAGGGAATAAAGCCCACATTCAGTACAATTCGGGAACAAAGCCCACTCTCTACATGGTTCGGGAACAAAGCCCAGGGAATAAAGCCCACATTCAGTACAATTCGGGAACAAAGCCCACTCTCTACATGGTTCGGGAACAAAGCCCAAGGAATAAAGCCCACATTCAGTACAACTTGGGAACAAAGCTCATGGTCTACACAGTTTGGGAACAAAGCCCGCAGTCAACATAATTCGGGAACAAAACCTACATTCAGCAAGTTCGGGAACAAAGCCTATATTCAGCACAATGGGAACAAATCCCAGAGAACAAAGCCCACTCTCTACACAATTCGGGATCAAAGCCCACATTCAGTACAGCTCGGGAACAAAGCCCATAATCAACACAGTTTGGGAACAAAGCCCAGGGGAATAAAGCCCTATCTTAACACAGTTCGGGAATAAAGCCCACAATCAAAATTTGGGAACAAAGCCCAAAGTCAACACAGTTCGGGAATAGAGCCCATATTCGGTGGTTCGGGAACGAAGCCCATGGGTCGAGGCACCTCGCCACCATATCAACTCAGTTCAAAGCAGCAGGCAAGTTAGATGGCAGCTGACGATCCAGGTAAGTAAAATTGCATTGCATAAACTTTGATAGGGTTGTCATTGTCACACACTGCACAAGTCCCACCAAAGTGGGGGCGACTGTAGGCACTGCATTTTTGCATATTAGTCCCGATGATGAGTCTCACATGGAGACACTACCTCTTTAATTGTGGAAGTCACGGGAAACGGACGTCGGAAGGGAAAAGTCAAGAATTGACACATTGTTGGAATTAATTCGTTTGTTTATGCTTCGGGCTTGCTTGTTGGACCTCCGTTTTAAAACACACCCTTAGCCCAAACCCCTACAAACCACACACCAAGCCCACACATCACCAAAGCCACACGCCCAAGCCCATTAAATCACTTCCCTAAAAAATCCACACATTAAACACATGTTGAAATCAAACCAAATCACCTTCCCAAATTAAATAAATCACATACCAAAATTAAATAAAGTCAAATAAAATCCCATCAAAAGCTTTCCAAATTCACTTAAATTACATTCCCTAATTAAAAGATACAAATCAAATCATATCCCTAATCAAAAGAGAACAAATCAAATTAAATCAAATCACTTCCCTAATTAAAAGATTTTTTCTTATCACATTTTAATTAAAAAGATATCCCATTAATGCACAAATGCTTCTCCTTCTCAAATAAGGAAAGTCCCCATCTCTTTGCATATAAAAAGAACCATTCACCAACACATTAAACCCTTAGAGCTCATTCTCACAAAAAACACCAAGAAAATAACCCTCCACTCACGCATAAAGTCCTCACACCTGCACCCTCCGTTCACGTCAACAAGCCTTCATCAGCCTTCACGTATAAAGCTCTCACTCTTCACTACTCGGCAGCAGCAACCCTTTCAAAACCAAAAACTGCAGCCCTCGCACTCACTGCCAAGACACTCATCAAGCCTTCCTCACGTAAGAATAGCCCACTAACTGACCAGCTCAGCAATCTTCATGCACCTGCCTACCACTACCCCTTAACGTAAGCCAACAAACAAACAAGCCCCTTCACGGAATCTTCACACAACCCCACATCACTCACAAAACACAGCTCACTCACGCACACACTACCCTCACTCAAGCCAGCTCACTCACACTTCACACAGCACCACACCACTCACAAAATACACGCACACACTGTCCTTCATCAGCAACAGCCCTGTTCTGCCGCAATAAAACCCCCTGAAACTTCCGCATAAGCCATCCAGTTTTCTGCCCAAAACGGCCGCATAATTCCTTCCCCGCACTGCCTAAAACTGTCGAGAAAAGCCCTCATTGCACTGCCCAATTTTTTCGCATAAACACCCCCTAAAACAGTCCAGAATTCACCCCAAAACTGCATCAAAAACTGCCCCAAAATAGTGACAAAACTGCAGCCCCAAGCCCCCAAAAAACCGTAAAAAATAGCGGCCTAATTACCAAAAAATAGTGACCAGAAAATATAGTGAAAACAGCAGCGAAACAGAGTGAAAATAGCAGCCCAAACAGTGAAACATCAAAGGAAAACGTTGAATTAGTGAACCAGAAAAGTTACGGAATATCAACCCTTCCGACGGCCCTGTAACGCGCTTTCGAGAGACGACAAAAGAGGTTAGACCTGAGGGTACCTTCTTTATTTATTATCTTTCATTTCTTTTATTTATTTTAATATATTATCGCATGAGAGTCGTTTATTGAGGCATGATGTGAATTCCAGATGAACGGAATGCGTGTTCTCTTTTGTGGTATATCGGATGGAAACTCAGACGTAAATTCCGTAGCCGATTCCGAATGGACGGTATTGCGGTTTGCACTCGGGATACAATGCCACGTACTACTTAAGAGACACACGTATTTCATTTCATCCAAACATGTATGCGAGTATGATGTAGTTAGTAGATTATTTATTTATATAAGCATGATTTAGCTTAGAATATTGTTTATTTTTTAAGTATGACTATATTATTTCTTTGTGCATGATTTAATACTTTGATTTTGCATTAGGAGTTTAGTTTACGTTTTGTTTAAGTAGTTATTTATTTGTTCTTTGTGTTTGATGATTCGACAGGTGAGGTATGTGATTTTTCTGATTTTTTTTTATTTATTTATATACAACATCTTTGATCTATGTAGCGAGCTTTGGGCCAGTGACTCCCAAACCAGATGGTTTTTGGGCACTGGGTGTTAAAACACCCCTACGGACTTAATCACCCGGATCTCGGATGTTTAATAGACTAACACAAGCTTTCCCATTTGATGCGAACTATCACTGCTTACTGTGGCAAGATGTTTGGTTACTAAGTACTTGCTTGGTTTAGTTTTTTTTTTTTTTTTTTTTTTTTACATACCTTACATAATATATAATTATAGACAGAAACAAAACTCAGACAAACGGTCATTCATCAACCACCGATTATTTTAACTAGTCACTTTGTTAATTCCTTATTATCTAACTGCTTACAAAATTATTTAAAAAGTGCGCACGAGTGTGACCTAGATATGAAATTCAAATTAGGGATAAAAGTGAAATTAGCGTTTATCTTTTCCTAAAACTTTTTAACTAAACAAACAATCAAATTATCGGACTTTTTTTTTGTTTTTCGATTTTAAAACACACAATCACACAAAATGCGGAAGATAAAAATGCTAAAATAAATCACATGACATGCAGAAAAGAAAAATTTTAACGGAATTTTGAAAAAATTAAAAGCAAGTAACCCACACCCCCAAACCTAAATCTAGCATTGTCCCCAATGCGTTACAAAACATAAATCGAAAGAAGGCAAAAATAGTACCTGAGTTTTTTTAATCATCGGTCTTCTCCTTGCCACTGTCGATATTTGGATGTGGTGGAAACTGGTCATCTTGTATCCCCACTTGTCGTGCTATTTGTTCGAGCACCTGAACCATGTATCCCTGCTGATGTTCCAATCTAGTGACCCTCTGAGTTAAGGAGCGAGGCTGAGATGATCTTTGTGGTGGTTAAGGCGATTGGTGTGTTTACTGTGCAGGTGCAGAAGAGGATGATCCAGCATGAGCTTGTCTCTCTGTATGGAATTGCTGAATGATGCGGGCTGTTATTGCAGTCGTGGGCTGTGTTATCTCCTCTCTAGGGTCGACAGCGACCCTGGCTAATGTGCACAAAGATGAAATCATATAGCAGTATAATAGACCTGCATGTGTTGATCTCGCAGCCCAGGCTATATTGGTAGAAATCAGTCGACCAACATTGATTGTATAGCCTTCTAGTATGCAATACAGCAAAATCATCTGTTCCTTTGTAACATGAGTAATGTGAGTTCCAGGTAATAAAGTTCTTGTAAGAAAGTGGAACCATACTTTTGCTTCAGGTTTCAGTAACCTTGAACTCATCTTCAAATGTTCCCCGTTGCTGCTCATGACCCATGCAGCATTATGGATGCACAAGGTCTCCGTTAGATGAGTGATGTCGACTTCTTCATTTATCTCCGAATATTCATCAACTTCCATATCTGCTAACCCATAGAACTCATTTATAGTTGATTCGTCAATCCTCACCTGTTGTCCTCTTACCATAACCACATATGCTTGATGCTCGTAAGCATTAGCATAAAACTCTCGTACTATAGATGTATAGGCTGGGTGGGGTTGCTGGCAAAGCTTATGCCAGTGTCTGGTTGCAATGAGCCGATCAATCTCCGGGAATAGTCCGTGATGGATTTCAAAACCCATCTCTATAATAATTTTTTTGTTCATTCCCTCATCAAATCTATGTTCAGCGGCTGCCGAAACAAATTTAGTTCCATCAAAACTGGGTTCAGTAGATGTTGAAGCCCTAGATCTCTTCGGTGCCATTTTATCAGTAAAAATTTTCGACAGAGCCTCCCCTAAAAATTCCAAATTCCACAAATTCAACCCAAATTTATCACAACACAACAACTTTCACCCCCAAAATCTACGAATTCAACCGATCAGTCAATCCTCAAATCAGAAATCTGCCAATTACTCACTGCCACACTTTCAAGTTCACAACCCTCCAATTTCAACAAAATTAATCAACCACAAACTCTTACAATTTTCGGCTATCCCTCTTCACAGTCTGAAAATAGTGATCTTATTTATGGAAAAGCTGGATCTGAAGATTGAGGGTCTCGGTCTTGGGTGTCTGTTGATCGTGGGTTGCTTCGACCGTGAGTCTTGGACGGAGGTTGGAAGCTCGGCAATGGATGGATCGTCTGTTGGTTGAGGTGGTTCAGATGGTGGCTTGGAATCTCGGTGAAAGCTCTTCGGTGGTTCGGTTATGACTGATTTCGGTAGTGGGTGGCTCGAAATAGCTCAGTGGCTTCTCGGTCGTGGGATTGGAGGCTCGGATATTGGTTAAGGTGGCTCAGTGAAGATGGTGGTGCTGTGGTGGCTCGGTCGTGATGGAGATGGGTGTGCTTGACTGGAGAAGGCTTGGTGAAGGTCTTGGCCGTCTGTGGGAGAAATCAGTGGGTCTCGACCGTGGGTTATATAGTTTGGCAGTGGGTGAAATTGAGGGAGATGATGGGATTTTGTAGCTTGTTTGTGTGTTTTGATGTTTTCGGATGAAGATTTCAGTGTTTAGTTGGCTGGATTTGGTGAGTTTTGAGAGGAAATGCTGAGAATATGGAGGTGAAATGTGCAGAAACTGACTGGCGGCTGCTGGTTTAAGTCCAGATATCAAACACGCGCTGCGACGCTCGACTTTTAGGGTTAGGGTTTGTGTTTTGAGGCTTCGGTGTCGCGACACGCAGGGTTTTCGTGTCGCGACACGAGAATTTTTTTTTTTTTGGCAAAACCAAGTCTTTCGACGGATAAATCCACTGGGAAGCGTCTCAAGAGATGACTCCTTACTCGGCCATCTCTACTGGATTGACTTTATATCCTCGCGATTTTGTCAAATTTATTTTGTGAAAATCTCGCTTGCACTGGCTTGCTTTGTCCTGAAATATTCCGTTTTTCATTTTTCCTACAAAAATAACACAAAATTAAAAACAATTCTACAACATGTATACACAAAATAAATAATTAAAATTATTTCATGGGTTGCCTCCTTGCTAGCGCTAAATTTTTCGTCTTCAGCCAGACGTGACTGAAATCCATCTGTCAATGAGGTTTCAGCGTCGTTTTGGATGTCCTATTAAAGACATTCCCATGTGTGTTGCTTTTTAAGGGTCTCTTCCAACGGTAAGGTGGTAAAAAGAGTTTTGTCTTATTCAGTGCTCGTGCTACCTTTTTTATCTTTTTCGCTCCAGTAATTCCTTAAAAGAATGAAAGAAAATCATGCTGTCTTGTATGGTGCTTGACTTTGAATGGAAGTTACATTCTGTCAAGCTTCTGGGTGATGTTTTTTATCTGTACTCCCCAAAATAGTGATGTTTCTCCTGAATGCCGAGATCTTCAATAAGGTTAGACATTTGCTCATCCATTTGCTCTGCTTCTTGCTCCACCTTTTCTTCACAGATGAATTTTAAAATTTATGTATTCAATTCTTCATCTGTCATATGTGAAATGCATGCTCCATAAGTGTCAATCTGAGGATGAAAATAAATGTCAGATTTTAGGTCTTCATCCTCTGATATGACTGGAAGGGATGGTTCAGGAAGATCTTCTTCAAACATCGTTGCAAAGCTTGTTCCAAGATCTTCATTTTGAGGATTGAAAGTTTGATCCTCCCTCATTGGTGCAGTTGGTACAAAAAGTTCAGCTTCTTCATCAGAATCAGAGTTTGAATAATAAAAGTCAAACAGATACTTTGCTGGTTTGGGCTCCGGAACTGATACCTCTGGTTCTTGATACTGCTCAGCCTCCTCCTCTGTTAAAGTGTCATCAGGAAATGTTTGGTACTCGAAGGTTTCATCACTATCATCTGAAAATGCTCCATGAGGTATGTAGCTCTGATTTTCTGTTAATTGTCTCATTTGTTCTGTCAGTCTCTGAATGGATGCTGATTGTCTCTGAATACTTTCAAGTTGATTCTGATATGTTTCAAGCATCGTATCCAACTCTTCGTCTCGTTTCTTGTACCAATCTTTGAGCATGTCAATCATCTGATCTTTCAATCTTCTTCTAGTAAAGCTCATAATCTTTCAATCTCCCAAAAATGTTCCATTTTTCAATCACCTGAAAACAAAAGAAATAAATAAAAATTATAGATAAAAATAAAGAAAATTAGATACAATTAAATTAGATAACTTCAAAATTAATAACTCAATAAAAATAAGTCCCCGGCAACGGTGCCAAAAACTTGACCGGCGTAAACACACACGTATAATGCAAGCACACGTAACGTTCAAGTAGTATAAAAATATCGATCCCACGAGGACTTAATTCCTACTGTTGTTATTAATTATAGATACTATTTATTTACAGGTATCTAATTATAGGGAGAAGAGAATTGATTGCTTTTGGTTGGTTGAATGTGGATTTGCTAATTAAAATAAAAACAGACTCAAAAGAAAATACTAAGGAAAATAAAATAAAAGACTCAAAGATCTAGGGTCGTGACTCCACAAAATATTATTCTAAAGATGAATTAATTCTCTTATATATGTGTAATAAATTACTTTGCTAACCTGGAACACGAAGATATGCAAAAGCCTCTGTCGATGGTCAGATGCAAATACCCAGTATAACCCAATTGAACCATATGTCTATGTCAACCAAATTACCTGGATTCATTAAGATTAAGTTCCAATTATGGCTACCCCTGCCCGACAGGTATATGTCTATCCTGTAAGGAAATCTATTAAAGGGTTATCTATCCTCAAGGAAGATCGTGGGCTATTGAATCTAAGGCTGAAACCTAAAATCCCTATGTCTAGTTCATTTTAAGTTTACCACATCAATCTTATTGGTGATCAGACAACAAGAAGCATTAAGCTTAAGACTCAATAAACAAACTAAAGAATTACCCATAAAAAGAAAATCAATTATTAAGTGTGAATATTGTGTTTCATCACTTCCCTAGAATAAAATGCTGGGGGTTAGAGGATCCACATTTAATATTTCTTATCTAGGAATCTCACTTATTATAATATATAAATTATTTTATGTTCTGCTTTCTACGGAATTAATAATGTTAAACATTTAAAACTAGCCATATAGGCGGTAATCCATTTAGTCCAACTACACCAGCCATATAGGCGGTAATTATCTGTCACATAAAGACCAGCCATATAGGTGGTAAAGTAATTTATATTTAGACCGACCATATAGGCCGTAATAAAGTCCGCCATTAATTAATCCGGTTAAATTATAATTAAGTGAGATTTACCTAGATAATTATATTAAATGTTTCACCTTTTACCCTAGCAGAAATTTTAACTACAAAACATAAAAGTAAATAAAAAGAAAGCTATAATAAAAACTAAAAATAAAAATACATAATTTTAATATTACAATAATTTACAAAACTAGATGCTTCCTATGAAATCAGGGAGAAGAATCCCAAGGAAAGCACACCAAATGAGGTGTTGAAAGCCTCAATTTATAGGCACAATTTTGGGTCAGCGTCGCGACGCCAACTTCCTTCTTGCGTCGCGACGCTGGCTCTGTTGACTCGGTCCACGCATTTTGACTTTGACTGTTGACGCGGATTTCATTGGCCCAATAAAAATTTGACACGTGGCATGCGGTAAGATCGGTCCAATGATAGCTTGACACATGGCAGAATGTGATTCGTAGATGATTCGGTCCAATCAGAAGATGACACATGTCACGCGGAGTGTCGGTAGCATAGGTTTTTGACATGTGTCCTGGCGCATGTTAGCATATCCTCTGTGATGATGACACGTGGCACGACGCACGTTAGCAAGTCAATTTTCTCAGATTTTGACACGTGAACCCGGCGCACGTTAGTATGTTGCGGCGCATGTTAGGCGTCGCGACGCGGCCAAATTACAAAAATGCCATTTTCGTCCTTTTTCACTATTTTGGCCCCAAATTGCTTCCAATGCTTCCCAAACTTTATTTATCTGCAAAATAACAGTAAAACACATCAAAACGTTCACAAAACTCAAGAAACTATACAAAATATTAGGTTAAATGAGTGGGAAATAGTGATATAAATACCACTCATCAGAGCGACAAGTCTATCTCCAAATCCGTGACATATTGGTTCAGAAAGGCCTCCGCTAATGCCCTCACTCATCCTTGACCTTAGTCTCCAGACCATGATAACATACTACGGGCGCCTTCTAAGAGTGAGAGAAAACCCTCGGGCCCGGTCCGGCCCGGACCGGCCCGCCCGGGCATTGGCTTGACCCGGGGAAAAAAAACTCGAGCCAGGCCCTTTGATCAAAGCCCGGCTCGGGCTCGGGCCCGAGCCGGGCTTTCCAATTTTGGTTTGTAGCATTTAAATTGTGAATTGTCTTTGCATAAAGTGTGAATGTATTTTTTTGTATGTTTTTAATTTTGATGATGTATTTATATAATATAAATTGTATTTGAATTATTATTTTTTTTGAAAAAATTAGGGCCGGATTTGGCCCGGACTCGAGCCCGGCCCGGCAGAAGCGCGGGCCAAATTTTTTTTGGTCTGGCTCGGGCCAGGCTTTTCAAAGCCCGGGCTCGGACCGGCCCGTTGCCACCCTTAGCCCCTTCTAGTAACATACCAAACATCTTATGCACCTGGCGCTTCGTCAAACCCATTAAACTCATCACTGAAACATATTGTCGGAGATGGACCCTAGGATCTCCGTTTCCGTTGAACTTGGCCATGTCAGACATCTTAAATTGGGGAGGCAGCTGTTCTTCGAAAGTCATCACATCATAGTCCAACAAATCTTCATGTTTTCCCTTCATCTTGCGGGTAACTTACTCTACTTGTTCTCTGATTTTCTGTTATTCTGCCTGAGACCTGGCTATCATTCCTGCGGCATATTCAGCCATGTCATCGTCAAAAATAGGGATTTCTTCGTTCACCCTATTAGGGGCTCCTCACGCCTACCACTCTCATTATTTTATGTTCCCACTGTACGGGGTACTGTCAGATTGGCCATAGCATTGGTCAAAGCTTGTAGTTGCTTGGTAATTTTGGTGATGGTGGTCTCCAATTGATTCATGCGGGAACCTTCAATGTCTGATGCATCCATGGTTGTTAATATTTTCTTGACAAGTCTTCATTCTTCTCTAACCCAACAGATATCTATGATGGCTTTTAAAACAAAGGGTTAGCATGATACGTGTATGCATGCGATGCATGAGATGCATATGGTTATCAAAATAGTATATATCCTTCCGACCTTATTCCTCCCACACTCGTGGTAAGTCCATTTCTGTCCTAGGTATGGCTTATTTTATGCACCAATGTGGGGTACACAAAATCGTTATCTCCTGCGCTACAAGGGTGAACCTTGGCTACCTCAGTCCCTTTCCATCGGTAAAAGACAAAGACCGCCCATTTACAATATTGACTAAGCCTATTATGGGGATTGTGCCATTGTCTAGAAATGATGAATTGGGCCTTCGGTAATCACGGTTGTGGGGATGGACTTGGAGATATCCAAAGGTATACAAATATGCCATAACAAGGCGTACCCTTCCTGGGTGAAAGCCGGTGCAGATATCGGACTCATGCATTTGGAAAATTCGGATCATGTTTGGACCTTCTAAGCCCATCAAGGTTTTCATACAAGTTGGCCCGTTATCATTTTAAAGCGTTCAATCATATTATCTTGATGTACAAACGTGTCCCAGTTGAAAAGGCCTAACAGGTTTACACTTTTACGATAAGGTGGCTAAACAACTTCAAATGATAGGGGCCCAAACACAAGGTGGTCCATCGTCATTTTGAAAACTTTTGGCCCAATCGTCATAAGATACAAACTCGTTATAGTTTAAGTGGCCCAACAAGTTCGTATCCTACGACGAGAGGCCCAAATGGATCCAAATGATAATGGTCCCAAACACAAGCATAGGGGTAGCTTCTATAGGACATATAACTATGGTTCATATATGGGCTTATAAAGGGTATGGATAAAGGCTCCCGCCGGCGAAGGGTTGCTCACAACTAGGTCTCCCCACTCAAGGGTTCGAGCGACCAAGTGGGCGCACCTTTTTTATACCCTAGGGTACGTGCCAACGAGTGATGGTTATCATCACATAACGATCCACCGCCTTCAGTGAAAGCGACTTCACGATACATGACGCCATCAGGGTAAGAAGGGTATGCAAGATATATGAGACTTGGGTAACCAAAGCCAAAGCCAAAGCAACGGACACTACAAGGCATTGTTTCAGGGCTGACTCTCTATCCCCAGTGGAGTCACCATCTGTAGGAGGGAAGCAGGGTTTATCGCTATGCCTATGAAGTTCGGCGACCACAACATTGTTGGGCTCGCAGCCCGTAGAGAGTAAGGAGTAGCCCGCGGGGGACTAAACCGGAGAATAAATGAGTCGCCACCCAGTGTGAACTGGGAAAAAGTTGAAGGCCGCACTCACCCCTCGCAAGGGAAGACCTCAAACCGTTATGTTCGGAATGGTCCCTTACTTTTGCCAGTATAATGGACGAGTTCACACAATTGTATAGCCAAGTCTTATGCAATTCATGCAAGAAAATTCAAATAAACACAAATTTGCACACCTATAAACATTAATAGAAACAATGGAAGCATATTATATTAAGAAGTACGAGATGCGATAATGAAAATAATAATAAATAATCAAAGGCGGGAAAAGCGTCAATGACTAAATAGCAAATAAATGGAGGTTAATCATGCTTATATGAGTATTTCCCAAGTGGTACGTGGAGTTGCATCCCAAGTACAGACCGCACTACCGTCCATTCGGATTCGGCTACGGAATTTACGTCTGGGTTTCCATCTGATATACCACAAGGGATAATAACACACACACAGTCTTCAATGTAATGTAAACAAACATAAAAATACACCTATGCACATGCAGATAATTACCAACATGAACAAATAAAATAAAGGCAAAATAATAAATAACGGTAAATAGACAAAAAGATAAATGCGATAAATAAATGCGATAAATAAAAAAGATAGATAACATAATAAATGCGAAATAATAAAATAAAGATAAACAATAAAATAAATACGAAATAATAAAATAAAGATAAATAATAAAATACATGTGAAATAATAAAATGATGATGAAAGTAAATAAGTAAATAAATAAATAAATGAATAATGAAATGCCAAAGAAGAAAAATAATGTGACCAGAAATTTGTCCGTCTTTAATGTAGGACTTCGAATACTCGGCTGGACATATTTCACGTCCAGCCAAGCATGCCGTGTCCGGAACTATAAAAGTGAATAAGGTTCCCCCAGGTCTTACCTTTTAAGCTGCTTCTTGGAATTGCGTTAGGCCGTCGCCGGGAGGATTGAAGCTGGTTCGTTGTTTGTTGTTTCTGGTTCGTTGTTTCACTCAATGTTTTACTATTTTCTGCTTGCTATTTACTATTTGCTGTTTCTGTTTGCTGTTTTTGGTGATTTTGGGCTGCTGTTTTGGTTGTTTTTCTTACTATTTTGGCTGGTTTTTTTCACGGTTTTTCTTGTTGTTTTTGGTTGGTTTAGGGGTTGTGTGGGGCTGCTGGTTTCACAGATTTCAGGGTTTATTTTTGTTGGTTGTTTTTGGTGATTTGGCTATTGTTTTGGGACCGATTTTCGGAAATTAGCTGTTGGTTTGAGGGCTGATTTTTTGTGATAAGGGCTGTTGGTTTGGGGGTGTTTTTCGATGATGAAGGTTGTTGTTTGCGGCTTAGTTTTGTTGTTGTTTTGTTTGTTGGAGGGTACTGTTTGTGGCTTAGTTTTGTCGTTGTTTGCTGGTCGGTGGTGGGCTGTTTGTGGCTTAGTTTGTTGTTGTTTGTTAGTTGGTGGTGGGTTGTTTGTTGCTTTGTTTTTTGTTTTTTGTTGGTCGGTTATGCTGGCTTTGGTTAAGGGCTTTTGTTTAGTGGTTGTTGTTGCCGTGTGAAAGAAGAAGGAAGAGGTAGCTTAGGTTTTTTTTATTATGATTATTGTCGTGTGCCTCCCTTAGGGTTTGGTCAAGCCTCATTTTTATAATGTTTTCACGGGATCTTCAATCAAGGAAATAAATAAAATAAATTTGGGAGGGATATATTTTGGGAAAGAATTTTTGTAAATTTGGTGAGGAGGTGATTCACAATCTCCTTAAATTGGAAGGTGATTTTAAGGGGATTTTAACATGTGTTTTACATGGAATTTTTAATTTGGGAAGGTCAATGGCGTGTGGGCTGCATGGGCTTGCATGGGCATGTGGATGGATGGGCTACAGGGTAACGGGTCGTGTGGATGGGTTGTAGGGTAATGGGCCGTGTCCGAGGATAAGGTTTGAAACATCGGCTGAGCGAATCCGAGGCGGGCTAGTGAGTCCGAATCCAAAGAGGGGTTAATTTTGGAGGTTTTCTTTCCTTCCGGCATATGCTTCCCGCAACTTCTGTGACTTTTCAGGTAGTGCCTTCATACGAGGCTCATCATTGGGCTTATGTAAAAATGCAGTGTCTACAGTATCGTGGTTTAATCATTCCTTAGCTTCATCGTCCTCGCTGTTATCCCCTAGATAGGCTGGAATCTATCATCATTCAATCCTTGATTGTGTACCATTCGTTGAATCAGCTGAGCAATGTAATCGATGTGAGATTCCAACCGATCTACGCATGGTGACATGGAGTGATGGTCGTTGCACTGTTTGAGGTCGCTGCTGTGGCTGTATAGGTGCTGATGATGAGCTGGTCAGTGTTGGATTTTCTGCTCGGAG
The DNA here is from genome assembly GCA_019454045.1 of Zanthoxylum bungeanum. Taxonomy (NCBI): domain Eukaryota; kingdom Viridiplantae; phylum Streptophyta; class Magnoliopsida; order Sapindales; family Rutaceae; genus Zanthoxylum; species Zanthoxylum bungeanum. Next base: position 160,666 of record SKCR01050730.1, on the reverse strand, counting down.
TTGTTGGATAATTCGAGTAGTTAATGCAGTAGTGGGTTGCATTGATTCTTCTCTAGTGTCTACGGACACTCTAGCCAATGTGCAGATATTGGTGATCAGGCTACAATACAAAATGCCAGTCTGTGCAGAGCGTGCTTCCCAAACTATATTGGTCGATATCAACCCACCCACATCAATGTTATGGCCCTCCAACAGAGAATATAACATGATCATCCGTTTTTTGGTTACATTGGTGATATGGGTGCCTGGAAGCAATGTGCGGGTCAGGAAATGAAACCAAACCCAGACATTTGGCTTAAGATATCGTGATATCATCTTCAAATATTCATGGGTGCTACTAATATCCCATACAACATTGGGGATGCAAAGTGTTTTAGTTAGATGAGTCATATTAAGATGCTCCATGACTGTTGTATATTCATCTACTTCCATATCAGGCAACCCATAATACCTATTAATTGTGGATCTATCAAACGTCACATGTTAACCTCTAACTAACACCTCATACGCCTGATGCTTGTAAGCATGGCGTAGAACTCACGGACTACTGGTATACATGCTGGGGTAGGCTGTTGGCAAAGCTTATGCCAATAACGGGTGGTGATAATTCTATCTATCAGGGGAAACTGTCGAGGGTTAATGTCAAAACCCCTCTCCATAATCGAGATTTGTTGTCCCATCGCGTTTTCATACCGACGCTCAGCGATTATCGACATAAATTTTGTGGCATCGTAACTCTATCCGAATGCCGCTGAGGTTCGCGTTCTCTTAAGGCCATTTCGTAATTTTTGAAATATTTGGAAAAAAGCAGTAGCACCTCCCCTTAATTTTCAGTATTTCTCAATTTTTAACCCTAAAATTTCTAACACTTCAACAATTCACAAATCACAAACAAACTTTGCCCCCAAAACTACGAATTTGACAATAGCAACTGCCACAAACACACGCCTACAACTCCAAAATTTTAATAGCAAACACAAATATAAACACACAATAATCACACCACTAAATTTTTTACAACAACCACAACTCCAAATTTTTCACAAATAACAAAAAAAAAATCAAAGAAAAACGAGATAGAAAGACAATGGAACCTGAGATTTCACGAAGTTATTTCCCAAATCCAAGATGACACACGTGCAATGGAGGATAGGTGAGTTGGGGAAGTGATTTAGTGAGTTGTTCTTCCCCAAATCCGAGCTTATACACGAAATGGAGGGTTGGGTATTTGAATTGGTGGATGGGTTTCGTGTAGGGGGAAGTGTTTTAGTGGGTTTTAATGAATTTGGTTGAGGGATTTTGGTGAATTGATGGATGGATTTGTGGAAGAAGTTGAGAGAAAATGAAGAAAATGGAGATGAATGTGAAGAAGATTAGTTGTGGCTGCTATTTTTAGACCTGGAATCACGTATGCGGCGCGACACGCAGCGTATTATGTGTCGCAACTCGTAGCCCTAAAAATGGGGGTTATTCACGTGTTAGGTCAACGCGTCGCGACTAATATGATTTATACGTCGCGACGTTTTTTTTTTTTTTTTGCAAAAATATGAATCCTTCAAACATATCCAATAAGATGCGTTTCAAGAGTTGATTCATTACTCTGCCATCTCTGATGAATTGAATTTTTATCTTCACGATTTTGTCAAACATTATTCCATGATATCCCCATTTTTACTTGTTCGCTCTGCTTTAACTGCTCCGTCTGTGTTTTTCCCTGCACAAATAACACACAAAATTAAAATTGCTACAACATGTATACAAAAAATACAAAAATTTAAATTTAAATGAAAATAAAAATAAAAATTTTACATGTGATGCTTGACTTTGAATGGTTGTTCCATTCTGTCAAGCTTCGGGGCGGTGTCCTTGATGTGTGCTCCCCAATACAGTGATGTTTCTCCTGAAGTAATGAGATTTTCAATATGGTCAGACATTTGCTCTTCCTTTTGTCATTCATCTTGCTCCACGTTTTCGTCACAGATGTATTTTAACAATTTCTCGTTTTACTCTTCATTTGTCATCTTTGCAATGCATGCTCCAAGATCTTCATTTTGAGGATGTACAGTTTCATCCTCATTTGTTGGTGTGGTTGGTACATACAGCTCTGTAACTTGTTCCTCCTCAGAGATCGAAGAATGATCTAGATCAAGTTGAGATTCTGCTTGTTCGGGCTCATGAACTGATACCTCTACCTCAGCCTCCTCACATGTTAAATTGTCATCATGAAATTCTTGGTACTCGAAGGCTTCATCAGTGTCATCTAAATTTGCCCTGTGAGGTATGTAATTCTGGTTGTTAATTAATTGTATCAATTGATTTGTCAGCCTCTGTAAGGTTTTTATTTGATTCAGAAACATTACATCAAGTTTAGCTTCCTGTTTCTTAAGCATGTTCATCAACTCTCTTTCCACTGATGGTTCTGGTTCTCGAAGATCGTAGGTTGATGGTGGATAAGATGGAAAATGTGGTTCAGTGAAATATGTTGGTTCATCATATGAAGGTTTCTGATAGCTCTGCCACCCTTAATTATAGTTTTACATGCAATGATCGCTAGGGTGGTTACCATCACATATCTCACATCTCTGAAATGGTTGAGCAAAAGTTTTGTTATTTCTCTCTGACATCCACTGATAGTTATTGGGCAGGACAACAGGCCTTAGAAAAACGGACTGCTCGTAATACTTCCATCGCCCAATAGTGATCCATTTTCAACCACCTGAAAATAAAAGAACGAAATAAAAATTACAAATAAAAGTAAAGAAAATTAGATACAAGTAAATTAGATAGCTTTAAAATTAATAACGCAAGAAAAATAATTCTCTGGCAACGGCGCCAAAACCTTGATCGGTGGTAAACACACACGTAATGCAAGCGCATGTATCACTCAAGTAGTATAAAAATATCGATCCCATGAGGACTTAATTTCTACTATTGTTATTAATTATTGATTCTATTTATTTACTGGTATCTAATTGGGATGAGAATGGAATGATCTCTGATTGGTTGGTTGAAAGTGGATTTGCTAAATAAATAAAAACGTAAAAGAAAATACAAAGGAAAATAAACAAAAGACACAAACATCTAGGGTTGTGATTTCACACAATATTATTCTAATGATGAATTGATTCTCTTATACATGTGTAATAAATTAGTTTGTTAACCTGGAACACGAAGATATGCAAAAGCCTCTGTCGATGTTCAGATGCAAACACCCAAAATAACCCAATTAACTATATGTCTATGTTAACCAAGAAACTCCAAATTCATTAAGATCAATTTCCATTTGTGGCTACCCACGCCCGACATGTATATGTCTATCCTGGAAGGAAATCTCCCCTAAAGTGAGATCGTGAACTATTGAATCTAAGGCTGAAACCTAAAATCCCTTCGTCAAGATCATTTTAAGTTTACCACATCAATCTTATTGGTGATCAGGCAACAAGAAGCATTAAGCTTAAGATTCAATAAACAAGCAAAAACATCACATATAATATAAATAAAATCAATTATTAAACTTATGAATATTGTGCTTCATCACTTCCCTAGATTAAAAATAAAATGCTGGGGTTAGGAGATCCACCTTTACTATTTCAAATATAGAAATCTCCTTTATTATAATATATAAATTTGCATTATATTACCACCCAACCATTTAGGCGGTATCCTGATTAAGTTATGTTTTAGTTAATTCCAACCGACCATAAATATGATATCCAATTAAGTCATGTTAAAATTAATTTAATTAAGTTCAACCGATCATAAAGGCGGTATTCGATTAAGTCAGGTTTTAAGATAACTTATATATTATAAATTATGGGAGATTAATCTAAATTATCATATAAAAGTTTCACCATTCCCCCAGCGGAAATTAAGTACAAAACATAAAGAAAGATAAAATAAATAAACTTTTATTACTACAACTAAAAATAAAAATACATTACTATTAATATTAATATTAATATATACAAACAAGATACAATCCTTAAATCCTTATTAAAAACCTTAAGGAAAGTATGAATTTGGAAAATGAAATCAGCTTCAATTTATAGGTAAAATTCGGGCATGCGCGTCGCGACGCGCGTTGATTGCTGACACGTGTACGCGTTTTTGTTGAGATATTGATACGTGACACGCGTTGCGCTACAGTAGATGGCGGCTGTCGGTAGATCAATAATTATACTGATGTCATGATGACGTGGTGATGACGCACGCAATGACACGATGATGACGCGTGTCGGTAGTTGAATAATTGAGGCCGCGTCATGACGCGTGAACAATAATTTTCTCATTTTGCCCCTTTTGTCCATTTTTCATCGTTTTAGCCCCAAGTTGATTCCATTAAGTTCCAAAATTTTATTTATCTGCAAAATAAACAAAAACACATCAAAACATTCATAAAATCTGAGAAACCATACAAAATATTAGGTCAAAAAGGTGGTAAATATTGATATATTTTCCACTCATCACACCCTCAAACCTAACAGTTTGCTAGTCCTCGAGCAAAACAAAACAAAACAAAAAAAATGAAATAAACAATTAAAACTAAATTAATCTAAGCCAATTTCGTAGGGATCACGGTTGCATTTAGCGTATGCAACAAGCCTTTAAAGCCCTAGGTGTTCCTAATGGACGAGTTATAGTCTCGTGAGGGTTTACAGCGATGATACCCACAAACGTCAAAATTAAATGCACATGCAATCACACATAAAAACAAAATAAACAAAATAATAAATAAAATATACAATGTCCCCAGAGAATGTCTAGCAACAAAGTTAAAGGAACTTTCAAAATGTGTACTACAACTAAAATCTTTCCCTTTGAACAAAATATCTAAATCAGACTCTAAGTGTGTGTGTGAATAATTCTGCAAACAGTTTCATTTCTAATTTATTAACTAGGTGAGTTTGTCTCAATTCTGAGTAGTTAATGGGTTATACCAACCTGACTATCTAACAATTGTTATGTCTGCTACAATATGCGTAAAGTGAGGTATGATTTTTTTTTGAAGTTTTACCGTTTGACGCGATCGATCACTGCTTACTGAGGCAAGATGTCTGGTTACTAAGTAAAAACTTATTTATTAACTAACTCAAGCTGTACCGTTTAACGTAAACAGTCACTGTTGGCCAAGCAAGACGCCCGGTTACTAAGTAAGTGCTTGGTCAGTTTTTTTATTTATCATTTTTTTTACCTCACATCATAAATAAATGTAAACAGAAACAGATATTCAGGCAAACGGTCGTTCATCATCCACCAATTATTTCAACTAGTCATTTTATCAATTCCTTATTATCTAACTGCTTCAGAACTATTTTTTGTAAGTGTATATGAGTCTGACCTAGATATTAGGCTCAAAGTCCAGGATAAAAGTGAAATTAGCATTTATCTTGTCCTAGAACTTTTTACTAAGACAAACAATCTCATCATTAGACTCTATTATTATTATTAATATTATTATATTATTATTATTATTATTATTATTATTATTATTGGCATTTTTTAATAAAGCATGCAAAAATTAAAACAAGCAAACATGCAAGACACACGACATGCAGGGAACATAACGGAGAAGATAAATAAAAATAAACAAAAAGAAAAAATAATGGAGAAGACAAATAAAAATAAACAACCTCACCCCCAAACCTAAACCTATCATTGTCCCCTAATGCGTTACAAAACAAAAGAAAGATAATGGAATAATAGTACCATGGTTTAATCATTCCTCAGCCTCGTCGTCGTCCTCGCTGCTATCCCCTAGATAGGCTGGAATCTGATTATCACTTAATCCCTGATTGTGTGCCATTCATTGAAGCAGTTGAGCAATGTAATCGACACGAGATTCCAACCGATCTACGCGTTATGACATGGAGCAAAGTCGCGATGGTCGTTGCGCTGGTTGAGGTTGCTGTTATGGCTGTACAGGTGCTGATGAGGAACTGGTCGGTGTTGGTTTCTCTGCTCGTAATTCTTGGATAATTCGAGTAGTTAATGTAGTAGTGGGCTGCATTGATTCTTCTCTAGGGTCCATGGGCACTCTAGCCAGTGTGCAGAGATTGGTGATCAGGCTGCAATACAAAAAGGCCAGTCTGTGTAGAGCGTGCTGCCCAAACTATATTGGTCGATATTAGCCCACCCACATCAATGGTATGGCCCTCCAACAGAGAATATAACAAGATCATCTGTTCATTGGTTACATTGGTGATATGGGTTCATGGAAGTAATGTGCGGGTCAGGAAATGAAACCAAACTCTGGCATATGACTTAAGATATCATGAGGTCATCTTCAAATATTTCTCGCTGCTATTCATATCACATACAATATTGGGGATGCAAAGTGTTTTAGTTAGATGAGTTATATCTAGATGCTCCATAGCTGCCGTATATTCATCTACTTCCATATCAGGCAACCCATAATACCTATTAATTATGGATCTATCAAACATCACATGTTGACCTCTAACTGACACCTGATATGCATGATGCTCGTAAACATTGGCGTAGAACTCACGAACTACGGGTATACATGCTGGGGTAGGCTGTTGGCAAAGCTATGCCAATGACGGGCGGTGATAATTCTATCTATCTGGGGAATTTGCCCGAGGTTAATGTCAAAACATCTCTCCATAATCGGGACTTTTTGTCTCATCCCCTTTTCATACCGACGCTCAGCGATTGCCGACACAAATTTTGTGGCATCGTAACTCTATCCGGATACCATTGAGGTTCGCATTCTCTTAGGGGCCATTTCATAATTTTTGAAAAGTTTGGAAAAAATCAGCAGCACCTCCTCTTAATTTTCAGTATTTCCTAATTTTTCACCCTAAAATTTCTAACACTTCAACAATTCACAAATCACAAACAACCTTCGCCCCCCAAAACTATGAATTTTCCAATAGCAACTACCACAAACACACACCCACAACTCCAAAATTTGAACAACAACCACAAATATAAACACACAATAATCACACCACAAAATTTTTCACAACAACCACAACTCCAAATTTTTCACATATAACAAAAAAAAATTCAAAGAAAAACAGGATAGAAAGAAAATGGAACCTGAGATTTCACGACGTTATTTCCCAAATACAAGATGATACACGTGCAATGGAGGATGGTGAGTTGGGGAAGTGATTTGGCGAGTTGTTAATCCCCAAATCTGAGCTTATACATGAAATGGAGGGTTGGGTATTTGAAATGGTGGATTGATTTCGTGTAGGGGGAAGTGTTTTAGTGGGTTTTAATGAATTTGGTTGAGGGATTGTGGTGATTTGATGGACGGATTTGTGGAGGAAGTTAAGAGAAAATGAAGAAAATGGAGATGAAATATGAAGAAGATGAGTTGCGGCTACTGTTTTTAGACCTAGAATCGCGTACCCGGCGCCAAGCGAATTATGCGTCGTGACTCGCAACCCTAAAAATGGGGGTTGTTCACGTGTAATATCAACGCCTCGCCACTCATATGGTTTATGCGTTGCAAATTTTTTTGGCAAAAATGTGAATCCTTCAAACATATCCACTAAGATGTGTTTCAAAAGTTGATTCCTTACTCTGCCATCTCTGATGAATTGAATTTTTATCTTCGTGATTTTGTCAAACATTATTATGTGATATCCCCATTTTTACAGGCTTGCTATACTTTAAGTGCTCCGTCTTTATTTTTCCCTGCAAAAATAACACACAAAATTAAAATTGCTATAACATGTATACACAAAATACAAAAATAAAAATTTAAATGAAAATAAAAATGTTGCATGGGTTGCCTCTCTGTTAGCGCTAAATTTATCGTCTTCAGCCAGACGTGTTTAAAGACCTTCAGTCAATGAGGCTTCAACATGGTTTTGGACGTCCGATTGAGGACAATCCCATGAGCGTTGCTTTTGAAGGGTCTCTTCCAACGATGAGGTGACCAAAATAATTTTATTTTATTCAATGCTTGTGCCACCTTCTTAAACTTTGTCGCTCCAGTGGTCTGCAAAAGAAATGAAAATAAATCAGAAGGTCTCTTATGATGCTTGACTTTGAATGGTTGTTCCATTCTTTCAAGCTTCTGGGCGATGTCCTTGATGTGTGCTCCCCAATACAGTGATGTTTCCCCTGAAGTCATGAGATTTTCAATATGGTCAGACATTTGCTCTTCCCTTTGTCCTTCATCTTGCTCCACTTTTTCGTCACATATGTATTTTAGCAATTCCTCATTTAGCTCTTCATCTGTCATTTGTGCAATGCATGCTCCAAGATCTTCATTTTGAGGATGCAGAGTTCCATCCCCATTTGTTGCTGTGGTTGGTACAGACAGCTCTGCTACTTGTTCCTCCTCAGATACCGAAGAATGATATAGATCAAGTTGAGATTATGCTTGTTCGGGCTCCTGAGCTGATACCTCTACCTCTGCCTCCTCACCTGTTAAAGTGTCATCATGAAACTCTTGGTACTCGAAGGCTTCATCAGTGTCATCTAAATTTGCTCCGTGAGGTATGTAGTTCTGGTTGTTGATTAATTATCTCAATTGATTTGTCAGCCTCTGTAAGGTTTTTATTTGATTCAGAAACATTACATCAAGTTTAGCTTCCCATTTCTTGAGCAAGTTCATCAACGGTCTTTCCACTGATGGTTCTGGTTCTCGAAGATCATAGGTTGATGGTGGATAAGATGGAAAATGTGTTTCAGTGAAATACGATGGTTTATCATATGAAGGTCTCTAATAGCTCTGCCACCCTGAATTGTAGTTGTACATGCAATGATCGCTAGGGTGGTTACCATTATATATCTCACATCTTTGAAATGGTTGAGCAAAAGTTGTGTTATTTCTCTCTGACATCCACTGATAGTTATTGGGCTGGACAACAGGCCTCATAAAATAGGATTGCTACTCCCTGATTTGGGGTGTATCTTCACCTCTTAAAGTTCGTAATGCTTCCATCGCCCAATAGTGATCCATTTTCAACCACCTGAAAATAAAAGAAAGAAATAAAAATTACAAATAAAAGTAAAGAAAATTAGATACAAGTAAATTAGATAGCTTCAAAATTAATAACGCAAGAAAAATAAGTCACTGGCAACGGCGCCAAAAACTTGATCGGTGGTAAACACGCACGTAACGCAAGTGCACGTATCGCTCAAGTAGTATAAAAATATTGATCCCACGAGGACTTAATTTCTACTGTTGTTATTAATTATTGATTCTATTTATTTACAGGTATCTAATTGGGATGAGAAGAGAATGATCGCTGATTGGTTGGTTGAATGTGGATTTTCTAAATAAATAAATAAATAAAAACACAAAAGAAAATACAAAGGAAAATAAACAAAAGACACAAACATCTAGGGTTGTGATTCCACACAATATTATTCTAATGATGAATTGATTCTCTTATACATGTGTAATAAATTAGTTTGTTAACCTGGAACACGAAGATATGCAAAAGCCTATGTCGATGTTCAGATGCAAACACCCAAAATAACCCAATTAACTATATGTCTATGTTAACCAAGAAACTCCAAATTCATTAAGATCAATTTCCATTTGTGGCTACCCACGCCCGACATGTATATGTCTATCCTGGAAGGAAATCTCCCCTAAAGTGAGATCGTGAGGTATTGAATCTAAGGCTGAAACCTAAAATCCCTTCGTCAAGATCATTTTAAGTTTACCACATCAATCTTATTGGTGATCAGGCAACAAGAAGCATTAAGCTTAAGATTCAATAAACAAGCCAAAATATCACACATAATATAAAGAAAATCAATTATTAAACTTGTGAATATTGTGCTTCATCACTTCCCTAGATTAAAAATAAAATGCTGGGGTTAGGGGATCCACATTTACTATTTCAAATCTTGAAATCTCCCTTATTATAATATATAAATTTGCATTATATTACCAACCGACCATTTAGGCGGTATCCGGATTAAGTCATGTTTTAATTAATTCTAACCGACCAAAAGGCGGTATCCAATTAAGTTAGGTTAAAATTAATTTAATTAAGTCCAACCGACCATAAAGGTGGTATTCGATTAAGTCAGGTTTTAAGATATTTTATATATTATAAAGTATGGGAGATTAATCTAAATTATCATAATAAAAGTTTCACCATTCCCCCAGCGGAAATTAACTACAAAACATAAAAGAAAGATAAAATAAATAAACTATTATTACTACTGCTAAAAATAAAAATACATTACTATTAATATATACAAACAAGATACAATTCTTAAATCCTTATTAAGAACCTTAAGGAAAGTATGAATTTGGAAAATGAAATCAACTTCAATTTATAGGCAAAATTCGGGCTTGCGCGTCGCTACGCACATTGATTGCTGACACGTGTACGCATTTTTGTTGAGATGTTGACACATGGCACGCGTTGCGCTACAATAGATGGCGGCTATCGATATATCAATAATTATACTGACTTCATGATGATGTGGTGATGATGCACGTGATGACGCGGTGATGACGCGTGTCGGTAGCTGAATAATTGAGGCCGCGTCGTGACGCAGAGGTCTGCGCGTCGCGTCGCATGAACAATAATTTTCCCATTTTGCCATTTTTGTCCGTTTTCGTCATTTTAGCCCAAGTTGATTCCATTGAGTCCCAAAACTTTATTTATTTGCAAAATAAAAAAAAAACACATCAAAACGTTCATAAAACCCGAGAAATCATACAAAATATTATGTCAAAATGGTGGTAAATATGAATATATTTTTCGCTCAACAGTATGAGGTCCATATTTATGCATTGTATCATAATTAACTTGCTCTAACCTCTCATGTCATACATTTTATGACTCAATAATATAAGCAGAAGATGTAGCTTTATTATTAGCACTGTGTCGATTGACAGTCATTACATTGAACTTGAAAATGCCCTCAGTGAGGTATCCTTTTTTCCTACATAGATATCATTTTTGGTCAGTACAAACTTGTCAGAAATAAATACAAGCTTTAAATCATTCTTGCTAAGGAGTGAACCCGAAATCAAGTGTTGGATAATATGACCCATAGCGTCACTATTTGTACAGATCATAGTGTTGTTGTACAAATTAACTATGTGACAAGGAAATTGCACTCTCATCATTTGTGATTAGATCACCATAGATGTATAAATGAAGAGAGGTCCATATGATTAGTTCCTGGATTGAGAATGATATGAGACAGTATCAGTCCACGAAGGATTAATCATTTAATATCCCTAGTCGTAGTATTATCGAGACAGGACATCGATAATGCGGAATAGGCTAGTATTGCACTTGTGCGCGTTGTGAGGGCACAACGGCATAGTTCTCATATATTTAAGTATATGATACTTATGCAAGTGCAGTAGGAGGTTGTGTTTCACCGATGGTACGGGAAACAGCTTCGCTCTGGATAGACCCCTTGGAATCCCATTGGTATTATGACTATGTGTCTATGGGAGTCCGACATCAGGGTAGGTGTGTATGGTCTTAACCTGAGACTTGCATCGCTAGTACTTGCGACAATCGGTAAACTTTGGTTTGGTGGTCCAGGGCTTTAACCGGTTCTGTGTACACCTCTTCTGGGTTTATCAGAGAATCGTAGTGTATTGGGTGTGATGTCAAGACGGAAGTATCACTCCAGTCATAGTGGAGATGATGTCACGCAGGATACGGTATTAGTACTCTTAAGTGCTGGCCGGCCATCGGGATATTATGACAAGGTCATATATATCCGATTATAGAGACTAGTTACCAGACATCCGACATGTGCTTCGTACGGGGCAGACACATATCCAGCCCCAGGCCTAGCACGTGACTATCCGATACTGGGCCGATATACACAATACTTAGTAGACTACGCCTGATATAGATCTTAGATATTCTTATAAGAATATGTCCGGAGAATTGGGTAGACTTGGTGCTTTGCTAGAAGCCGACCTTGTCTCGTAAATCGGTAGAAAGTAGTACTTGGTACGTACGTGATTCGGATACTCCGACGACCGTATTTACTGCCAACATATCCGGGGATCTCATGGGTCGCTTCCCATTGATCCACCGATGACGCATGACTCGCACATTTATTAATCTGGGATTAATTTGATGAGAAGAGAAAAGAAAATTAATCTGGGATTAGTTACGGAGATATTTTATCTAGGATAAAATATCGTCTAAAGAGAGGAAATGATTAATTTGGAATTAATCGATTAAATTAATATATTCGATATATTAAACGAAATTGGATTTCGACGCGGAATTGAAATTGGATTTTAATTCGGGCAAACGAATTAATTTAGAATTAATTCGTTAGCGACGTGAATAGTGAATTCGCTAGGCGTAATCATTTAATTACGACTCAACGGAAAATTCGCTAATTGAGAATTAGCGAACCCGAACCCGATTGTGATTGCGAACGCATTCGTATTTCGAATTCGAGTGCGGCAACGCAAGTCACATCAAGCGTCAAATCATTCGTCGCATCAAGCATCAAATCAAATGTCACTTTGAGTGATGTGATTGATTGATGTGATTGATTGATTGAAAGACACACATCACTTTATTAAAGTAAAATGAATAGTTGATGTGTGTTGTTGGAATAGTGTTTGGTGGTTGTAAAGCATTTGCTTTTGATTTTTGATTAATTGATTAGTAATTGTTTAATATATTTTTGAGAAAAATATATAAAGTGATTTTAGAAATCATTTAACTACCTAATACACACTTTCCCTCCTCTCTTTCTCTTTCATTATTCACGCCCAAATGGGCAGTAAAATGCTCACTGGTTTTCTTCATTTTGGGCGTGAGTTTGGGAAGCAATGTGCTTGATTTTGTGGCAAAATCAAGAAGAGCTAGCACTCCGAGAGACTTGCGAAGGTGGTAGGGAGGTTCACCCATGAGTCGGGAACCATTCGACGAAGATTCGAAGCTCAAAACTTGACTCAAAACTGAAACTGTCAAGGCAGTGGACTGCACTGCAGTTGCGTTTTTGCAAGGGAAAAATCAATTTCGTTTGTTGCCGATTCGTCTCAACCGATCGATGTGAGTATTCCGCTACCTCCTTTGATGTATTCACACATGTATTTCATTGCTTGTTTGATCTTGGGACCTAGAAACAAACCTAACAATGGCATCAAGAGCTATAGGTTCAAGCATGAAAATGTAGGGCTTAAAATTGGGCATTTTGTATTTGAGCATGATTTTGTGAAATTGGATGATTGAGCATGCTTAATATATGTTGTATTGAAGATTGATTTGATCAATTTCAAGAAAATGTGTTTGGAACAATTTTCCCCAAATTTGTGATGTTGGCCGAATGTGTATGCTATTTGGAGTTCTTGGAATTTTTTGATTTTAGTTCATTGGATGAATTAGAATCATTAAGGATAATGTTAATTTAAAACTAATTTGATTGGATTTTGAATTAAACAAAAATCCCCAAATTATTTCACCTTGGCCGAATCTACTTTGCCCTTGAATGTCTTGGTATATTTTGATTTTAGGACATTGGATGTATTGGAAATCATTTAGGATGTTGATTTAATGTCGATTGTGGGTTTGATTGGATTGAAACCAAATCGGATGTGAAATCCTTCCTTGGCCGAGACCTTTAAAGCATGTTATGGGTTTGATTTTTTCATTTATGTGTTGGACATGTGATGATGATAATGAGCATGATTAATTGGACAAATTAATGTTATGGAAATATTGAATTGTGTAATTGATCATGTAATACACTTTGGAATTAATTAGATTATGAAATTGGACTTTATGATTTAATTAATTGGGTTTGAATTGGATTTGGACTTGTAATGTTATTTTTGGGCTTATTGGGCTTTGTTGTACAAAGTTGGGTTTAGGCCAAATGGATTGGATCCAATTGGGCCCAAAACCACTACCATGAAGCCCAAATGTGACTTAATAAACCTTTAAAGTTTAATTGGGCCTAATGGGCCTAAATTGATTTCTGGGCTTATGGGGTTACTCCTTGATTGGGCTTTGGTTGCCGAAGCCCACGCCTTAAAGAAATTAATTAAAGCCCATTAGACTTGAATTGAATTGACGTTGGACGTTGATCGGGTTTGGGACCCGTAGCGATTAAATTTGGAATTTAAGTCGTAAAAGGTTTATTAATAAAGTGTAATATTTAATTTGGAATTGAATAGTGAATTAGTATTAAATACATATTAAATTTGATTTAATGTTGTAGTTTAATTTAATTCATGAATTCGTACTTTGAGTACTTATTCGCAAAACGAGTTTGACTCGACCAAAATCAAATCGTTGTTTGAACATTGGATGATCACATAATTATCAGATTAATTAATTTGATTAGATTGATTGATAGCATGCTTTTGTGTGAATACGTGGTTGTGATGAATGAATAATGTATATCGGATGGATATTAGTCGGGTGGGGCAATTTTGGAAATTGTTGTAATAAATTCGATTTATTAAATTGGACCTGCGTGTCCAGCCTTATCACCTCTATTCTCTTTGTATTCTCTTCTCACATATTCCCCTCAATGTAAATGAGGTTTCTTTAGAAGTGTAGTGTAAGGGGTAGAAGTAATACAAGTGCTAGCTTGAGTGAGAAAGGGAGAGATTTGATCTAGGATCAATGTGTTAAGTATCCATCCGCATATCATTATTATTTTATTTCATATGCGCTTTATTATGTATTTAGAATGCATGTTTAAGGGTGTATGATGATGAGGCCTTAACAAAGATAATTAAATTGGTAGCCAATTTGCACGCGAAAAGCCCTCATCAAATATCATGCGTCTTTTCCTTCCATTGAGTGATTCTTACTCAAGATCCTAGATTGGCATGGGTTGTTGGCCAAAGTCAAGCCCTTGTCCGTCGAAGATGTGTTTGAATCACGAGGCTTTGTTCCATATTGGTGTCTTGTCCAAGTTGTGGTTTGTTGGCCAAAGTCAAGACCACTTCTTGTCCAACGACATTGATTACGAAGCTTCCATGGTCAATGGGTCCACGCTTGACTGGGATCACTAGGTTTGTTGTGCCAAAGCCAAGGCCTAGTTGATTCAGAGGAAAAAAGTTAGGTAATACATTAGATGTATTGGCATATATAAGATATATGTTTCGGACTTGGATGTCCCCCTACCGGATCTAGGAATTGGATCGGATCCAATTGATCTTCGAGATCTACCTAGTTAATTATCATACAATTTGTTGGCCAAAGTCAAGATTGTGTGATATTTAACGGGATCCTAGCCCACTAGGAAACACGGTTTCCCGAGTACTCGACAGATGGTTAGAGGCTCGACGAAAAATAGTGGGAGGCAAGAATTGAATTTGCAATATTCGTTCAATTACTCGCCATACGCGCTCAAACAAATATCACTCGTCATATAAATTAAAAGTATTAGTTGGACTAATATTTAATGTTGTTTTAATAAATATAGTTGGACTATATACAAACTTATTCAATTATAGTTGATTAAATAATTGGATTATTGTAATCATTATAATAAATAGTACCTAATATAAATTGATTAAATAGTTGGACTATTAGTAAGAATTGAAAACTTGGATATTTAAAATATAATCTGGGATTAAAATATTTTAAATGATTTAATTTTCAAATTGGGAATAAATAATAGGTTACTTTATTTGATAAAATAACTTATTGAACCTAAGCCCAAAATTAAGCAAATAAGTAGAGCGTAAATCTTTGGAAGATTTATGTGATGATGACTTTAGTGCTTAATTTAACATACTTTTCAAAAATCTATGTTTAGATTTAATAAGTATTAAAATTACAATAAATAATTCTTGGAGAATTAATTGACTATTCTAGAGGTGAAAAGTCAAAGTTTGCAATTGGGCATGTAGCACAAGGTGCACATTTTTCAATATTCTAAAACCCAAGGCTTGGCCAAAAGTTTGTGAAATATTGAAAAGGATAATTGACATATCCCAAAGTGACCACCATTTGGATATGGCAGACACGAAGGAATTAAAGAAAGGGCAAGGCTCTTACTTTAAAAATGATTGTCAAAGTTATGTTCACTACTAGTATTGAAATTAGATTTTAAATACTTAGTGTGGTACATAAAATATATGTATTGATGTTCAGAATCTGCTTTGAGCAGGATACTGACTTCAAGCTGAGATTGCTCTGCGAATCGGAAACGGGACGAAAGTCGCTGTTTCGACCGTAGATACCTAAGTTTAGGAACTACCATTCGGGTGTGTACTTAAATTAGGAACTGTTATAATGTAACTAGTTTGACTAGAGACATTATCTCTATATCAGTGTTTAATCCATTGTGGATAAACCTTTATATTCTAGAACACTAAGTGTTTCATTATATAAAGATGATACTGAGATAAACACATTAGATGTGAAAAGCAGCATTTATATTTTGAATATAATTAAAATCTCAAACATATAAAATGACAAATAAATAGCTCAAATTGATTTGATCAAGTAGAGACTTATTTGTGGCATTGTTGTCTAGGACAGAATTAAACAAGACTCGTATATCCGCACTTTTGAAGAGTGGGTACTAGGACTGATTTGACTATTCAAATAAAGTCTACGAATCTAGTTTGTTAGGTAAAGTACCTAAAACACTTTTTACTTGGTAATAGTGTAAGTGCCACCGATCTGTTAGCCCTATTCATGGTGAAGTTAGTGGGCCCATATATAGCTAGGCTAGATGTGAACATGAATATTTCGTGACCTTAACGGATGTGGCATCACGTTATGGTTATGTGTTTCTTTTGAAGAACACAGATCGGAAACTATTAGAGTTTCGACACGAAGTAGATAAACAGATCGACTATAGTATTATGCCATCACGGTAAGACCGTAATGGAAAATACTTAAGCAGTAAGTTTCAAATATACATGAAAGAGTATAGTATTCTTTCAGATGAGGACTCCTCCCGAAACACGTCAGTTTGACGGTGTGTCCAAACTAAAAACCGAATTTTGTTGGACATGATAAGGTTTATCACGAGTCGCTCTGAGCTATCATTTCCTTCAACAGGATATGTATTAACAGTGCAAAACTTATTTAGAATAAGGTTCCATGAAAAACTGTTTGACAGATATCATATAGGATATGAACAGGAAAGAAACATGGTTTCTCATTCCTAATAATTTGGGCATGTCAGGCATAAAGTTTGGATGATACCAAACTAATGACCCAAATTGGATAAGTGTCATACATAGGTTATCCTAATGGGAGACCATAAGTATAGTACTTATAAATCTCACATGAGAACAATATGATTGTTGCTCACCATGCGTTTTTCCTGAGAGGAATACCGATATGCAGTGGTCAGTGGGAGGATAGTGATACTCGATGGAAATCGGAGTAATACTATTCAAGGCACGAAGTCCTTAAAGGAACACAAACAGTTCATCAATGATGAATCTGTACCATTAATCTTCGAATACACAAGAACCAGGTAGATCGGAAAGAGTCAGAAAACAACCTGGGGTATGGGTTTCTGATCTAACCTCATAAAGATGTCAATCTTATGAAGGTATATCAACCGACTACGTTATGAGGTAGTGATACAAGGTATCGACTCCCTATTATGGCAAAGTGCCATAAGTCAAAAATGGATCCCATGTATAACAACTATGTTTGGATACTAGTTGTTGTACCACAAGGCATTGTGCATATTGGTACATAAAACGTCTTCAAGGAAGACATACATAGATGGCAACATACCAGCGTACAAAGCTAGGCTTATGACGGAAAGGTATCGTTATCAACATTGTGTTAATAACGGTTCAACCTTTTACATGTTGCCATGGTAAATCCATTTTGAAGATGCTTGTTGATAACTGCATATTTCATTTATGAAATGTGTCAGTTGTAGATCAAAATCGCTTTCCTGAAAAGGAAACCTTTTGGAGGATGTTTACAACATCCTGACGATTTTGTATAACCGACAAACAAGGTTTGTGGGTTATTCGATCCATGTTTGGAATGATTTAACTCAAAATGAAATGATTCTTGTGTATATAAGGAGGTTAGTGGGAGAGCACTGATAATGAAATTCCCATAAAGCAATTGATGAAAGCTTGGCTTTCATAGAAATTCTCCGTAGAATTCTGGGGAGTAACAGCCTTTATTCAAGGAATAAAGATCTACTGGGATAGATTTGGAGTTGTTAACACTCTCTGAGAAATTGTACATTTAAAATGTACTTGATATGGTGTCTCATACGCTTTGAGCATATGGAGTCACAATCAGGACAATTCGAGTGATAGTCACTAGATTGAAGTTAAGGACATCTATTAGTATCTCAGAGAACTAAAGATGCTTTCTTAAAACTATGGAGAAGGAGAACTTCAAGTGACTGGGATCACTGCTGCAAGTTTCCAAACAGTTAAATACTGCGGTACTATAAAGTTTGAATAAACGGGACAGTGAGTTGGAAATCTTCCGAGCAAGATACTGTTGCCAAATAAACAACAAATGCGGATTATTGCTGCGGCTGAGGCAGCAATAGAAGCCATTTGGGTCGATAATAAATCTAATTAGATTAGATATAATTCTGTTAGCTGCTGAGCTAGGCGTCAGCACAAGGCTAAAGAATTAAAGGTCTCATCGACGATCCAGATATATACTTCTATATTCATCTGATTCGTTCGGATCATGCATCGTGGCAATGTGATGATCGTATAAATCGCGTCAGACGATAATCATGGAAATCCGTTGACGAAAACCTTTTCTCAGCAATTTGAGCAAACCGTACATAGTTCGGGTGTAAGACACTTGAGTGACTGGCTATGTGCCAAGTGGGAGATTGTTGGATAATATGACCCATAGCGTCACTATTTGTACAGATCATAGTGTTGTTGTATAAATTAACTATGTGACAAGGAAATTGCAATCTCTTCATTTGTGATTAGATCACCATAGATGTATAAATGAAGAGAGGTCCATATGATTAGTTCCTGGATTGAGAATGATATGAGACAGTATCAGTCCACGAAGGATTAATCATTTAATATCCCTAGTCGTAGTATTATCGAGACAGGACATCGATAATGCGGAATAGGCTAGTATTGCACTTGTGCGCGTTGTGAGGGCACAACAGCATAGTTCTCATATATTTAAGTATAGGATACTTATGCAAGTGCAGTAGGAGGTTGTGTTTCACCGATGGTACGGGAAACAGCTTCGCTCTGGATAGACCCCTCGGAATCCCATTGGTATTATGACTATATGTCTATGGGAGTCCGACATCAGGGTAGGTGTGTATGGTCTTAACCTGAGACTTGCATCGCTAGTACTTGCGACAATCGGTAAACTTTGGTTTGGTGGTCCAGGGCTTTAACCGGTTCTGTGTACACCTCTTCTGGGTTTATCAGAGAATCGTAGTGTATTGGGTGTGATGTCAAGACGGAAGTATCACTCCAGTCATAGTGGAGATGATGTCACGCAGGATACGGTATTAGTACTCTTAAGTGCTGGCCGGCCATCGGGATATTATGACAAGGTCATATATATCCGATTATAGAGACTAGTTACCAGACATCCGACGTGTGCTTCGTACGGGCAGACACATATCCAGCCCCAGGCCTAGCACGTGACTATCCGATACGGGGCCGATATACACAATACTTAGTAGACTACGCCTGATATAGATCTTAGATATTCTTATAAGAATATGTCCGGAGAATTGGGTAGACTTGGTGCTTTGCTAGAAGCCGACCTTGTCTCGTAAATCGGTAGAAAGTAGTATTTGGTACGTACGTGATTCGGATACTCCGACGACCGTATTTACTGCCAACATATCCGGGGATCTCATGGGTCGCTTCCCATTGATCCACCGATGACGCATGACTCGCACATTTATTAATCTGGGATTAATTTGATGAGAGAGAGAAAACTCATCAAATTAATCTGGGATTAGTTACAGAGATATTTTATCTAGGATAAAATATCGTCTAAAGAGAGGAAATGATTAATTTGGAATTAATCGATTAAATTAATATATTCGATATATTAAACGAAATTGGATTTCGACGCGGAATTGAAATTGGATTTTAATTCGGGCGAACGAATTAATTTAGAATTAATTCGTTAGCGACGTGAATAGTGAATTCGCTAGGCGTAATCATTTAATTACGACGCAACGGAAAATTCGCTAATTGAGAATTAGCGAACCCGAGCCCGAGTGTGATTGCGAACGCATTCGTATTTCGAATTCGAGTGCGGCAACGCAAGTCACATCAAGCGTCAAATCATTCGTCGCATCAAACATCAAATCAAATGTCACTTTGAGTGATGTGATTGATTGATGTGATTGATTGATTGAAAGACACAGATCACTTTATTAAAGTAAAATGAATAGTTGATGTGTGTTGTTGGAATAGTGTTTGGTGGTTGTAAAGCATTTGCTTTTGATTTTTGATTAATTGATTAGTAATTGTTTAATATATTTTTGAGAAAAATATATAAAGTGATTTTAGAAATCATTTAACTACCTAATACACACTTTCCCTCCTCTCTTTCTCTTTCATTATTCACGCCCAAATGGGCAGTAAAATGCTCACTGGTTTTCTTCATTTTGGGCGTGAGTTTGGGAAGCAATGTGCTTGATTTTGTTGCAAAATCAAGAAGAGCTAGCACTCCGAGAGACTTGCGAAGGTGGTAGGGAGGTTCACCCATGAGTCGGGAACCATTCGACGAAGATTCGAAGCTCAAAACTTGACTCAAAACTGAAACTGTCAAGGCAGTGGACTGCACTGCAGTTGCGTTTTTGCAAGGGAAAAATCAATTTCGTTTGTTGCCGATTCGTCTCAACCGATCGATGTGAGTATTCCGCTACCTCCTTTGATGTATTCACACATGTATTTCATTGCTTGTTTGATCTTGGGACCTAGAAACAAACCTAACATCAAGTTCTTCTGAATATTAGGAACATGAAAATTATCTTCAATGTAACCTTCTTTCCGGATGTCATCTTCAGAACCACTGTGCCTTGTCCAACCACTCTGGAGGTCGACGAGTTTCCCATAGTCAGATGATCGCCACCATCGATCTTTTGATATAAGGAAAACATTTTATTGTCAGCACAAATATGACGAGTAGCCCCTGTGTATACCCATCATTCTCTTAGATTTCCAACCAAGTTGGCTTCTATTACAACTGCTGTTACAACCGCTGAGAGGTTCATCTCTGAGATCTCATCAGTTAGCTGCTCATCCTCAGTGACATGGGTCTCATTTTTCTTTTTCTTGCCCTTGTCCTGAGACTTCTTTTTTTGCAATCTTTTGCCATGTGACCGTTTTTCCCACAGATGTAGCACTTCCCCTTGAACTTATTGTTTGCTTGGAAAGAATCAGCTCCACTATTCTTTCTTTTTTTGCTACCCTTTCCACCATCGACGATGTTGGTCTTAGACTCCATAGTCTTGTAGCTAGCCTTTTCGGACATCCTGTTATCTTCTTCGATCCTCAATCGAACTCCAAGGTCTTTAAGACTCATCTACTTCTTTTTGTGTTTCAGATAGCTCATGAAGTCCTTCCATGATGGAGGTAATTTTTCAATAATTATGATAACTTGAAATGTCTCAGAGTTTTATTCATTCATCCAAAATTTCATGAATGATCAATTATAGTTCACCCAACTGAGATATCACCGTCCCTGAATCTACCATCTTGTAGTCCAGGAACTTACCCACGATAAATTTCCTCTGTCCGACATCCTCTGTTTTGTATTTCTTCTCGAAAGATTCCCAGAGAATCTTCTCAGAAGTCATGCATTGGTACATATTGTACATGGTATTGTCAAGTCCCCCATGAGGTAGTTCTTGCACAAGAATTCACCTGACGACCATGTCTTTTCTCGCAGTTGCTTGGCTATTTCCGTTTCTCTCTCCACAGGACCCGGAGGATTTTTGAGATACTTAGCCAAATGTAGTGTTGTCAAGTAGAATAATATTTTACTTTACCACTGTTTGAAGTTTGCTCCACCAAACTTATTCGGTTTCTCTCCATGAGCGACCGGTACTGTGATATTTCTACTAGTCATGTGTAACTGGAAAATATAACAGTAATAAGTAAGTCTATGAAAGACAAATCATACAATGATCAAACGTATGATCTTGTTTATATGTTTCAATAAGAGTCCAATTTTTGTTATCTTGGACAGTAGTACAAAATAACACAAGTCCTTGAATTTATGAATAACATTTCTTATAATAGGTGAATAAAGGAAAATTCCTAGAGGACGAGGGCGGTCCGGTGCAACCACTTAAATCCTTGTCCACTTAGGCTCTTATCGTCTCGTTGACAGAATTTCCTTAATCACTTTCTCAATAGAATATCTTAAACGTTCAATTTCAGTGCTACACTTTAATTCACAAGTACACTAATATTTCAAATAGATGTGTATATAGTTATAACTTCAATCAAGCTTGGATGGAATTACTTGTGCATAATTACACTTTTAATTCTCAACCAAGTATGCAGCAAATAATTAACAAGTAATTTCTAACTTTATCATAATAAAAACTAGGTGTATGCTTGTGATAATTGAATACTCTAATATTAACTTAAACATATACTACCAAGTTTATAAAATTCAATATATGATTTTACTAAGTTAACATTACTACATATATTTATAGTGCCAATTTCATAACTATAACATGTATATCATATTATAATATAGATTAATATAAGTCTATGTTATTATTTTTAAATCTAAAATTCCAGGATTAACTTGCGTTAGTATCACATTTGTTCAGCCATTCGAACGAAACATTCCAGTGAGTTCACGTTCGTACAGTTTTTGAATACGCGTTCGAATGAAATTTTCCAGAAGAATTGTGTTCGAGTTGTGTTTGAAGACGTGTTCGAACGTTCCTTTACAGAAGACTCGTGTTCGAACGTTCTACTAAAACATAATTTTTTATCTATACGTTCGTCGAGTGTTCGAACGCCCATGCGTATTTTTCATGCATATAACACATTTTTTCACGAAGAAGACAATTAAATACATCCAAAACAGATTTAACAACACATAGAAATTAATAAATTATTAAGATTGTTGTTTTATATGTGTTATTAAATGAAATTAACATGCATCATTCAATTAATTGTACACTAACATATCAAAAATCAGAACATAAAGTATGAAACTTAGAAAAAAACTTGGAAAAATATTGAAGATGGTTGAAAATTTGATCCAAGTCGGGTTGTCTATGTCCTTAAGAACTTATTAGCCACTCTTTGGTGCTCTATGGATATCTTGTGGCTAACGTTATCTCAAGATTACTTTGATGCTTCTGGGGCACTCGTTTCTCCAAGAACTTGAACTTAAGGAAGAATGATGGAAACTCTCTCAACACTTTATACTTTTTAGAATGAATGAATATTTTAGGACTTGTGTGAAAGAATGCATGAATAAAGTTAAGCCAAAGGCCCCTTTTATAGGTATGGAAGGGTGCCTTTATGGACACCATTTGGTTCAGGGTGTAACCCTCCTAAGGGTTATACTCATTCCTTATGTCATTTGAATTATAAAAACACATACTTTCACTTTAGAGAATATGTCCCTTCATCTTTGTGTCTTTATCATAAGACACTTCTTAAAGGACATGTCTCTCATACACTTTTACTATATATATTAGAGAATTTCTAACAAGTACAAACTAACGTAAAAATATAATCTTGTGTTCTTACAGTTTATTTTTATGAGAAAATAAATTAACGTTAACTATATATTTGAAGTAATATTTAAACGCTAGCGTACATATACTCTAACTTATAAACACATTAAACTCTCTGAACGGTTTCATATACACACAACCACCACAGCATAAGAACATTTATTATTTAATTACCCTTTGGAAAAGTAAGGGTATACACGCAAAATAAAGCTGATTTTTAAAAAAAAAAAAAAAAAAAAAAAAACTATTAATTTAATTGAAATTTCGCAGATAAAGTCAAATGAATCAATTATCGGCAAATGATCATTATTTCACGTGAAATGAGGATGTAGTTATAAAAGTGATTCATTTTCCACATTACAATTACTATTTCTAAATACCAAAATTTATTGTAAATCATTTTTTAATGTCAATTGTTAAATTGAATAATTAAACATGATTATATTGTTAAATTATAAATATTGTTAAATTATATGTTTAAAAATATTGTTTAATGTTTATTAAATAATTATTTTGTAATAAAACTAATTTTATATATATATACAAGTGAAACATTTTTAAGCTTACTCATCGCGCCACGTGGCGGCTTCATATTAAAGTTATAAAATTAAATTAATAAATCTATAAAATAAAAATCATATTACAATAAAAATACATATTATAATTTATAAGAATTCTATTATAACCGGAATACATATTATAGTATCCGATTAAAATTAAAAAAAAAAACTATTAAATTATCTAAAATTAACCTAATCTGTACAATTAATTTATTATTATTAAATTATAAAATTAAAATATCTCTATAATTATTTTTTGTTAATAAATTATAAAATTAAAATAATAAATTATTAACAGAAGAAATCTATTACAATATAAAGACATAATCTACTATTGAAGTAAGAAACCTATTAATTAATTAATATTTTAATTTATTATTATTAAATTATAAAATTAAAATAAACAAATCTATTATAATAAGAAAATATATTATAATCTCTCATTAAAACAAAAAATATGTGATACTTAATCTCTACGATTAACCTCTATAATTCATATTTTATTATTAAATTATAAAATTAAAATATATTTATAATGAATTTTGTATTAAATAAAAAACCTATTATAATAAAAATACATGTTAAAATTTTATAAGAACTGTATTATAATAAGAAAACATATTATATTATCCTATTACAATTAAAAATTACTATCCGATTGATTTTTTAATAATATCACGGATAATCCGGCAATATATATATATATATATATATATATAATATATATATATATATATGTTAAATATTTTAAATTTTCTCATCGCGTCACATGACACCTAATCTCTACACTTAATTTTTTATTACCTATTATAATAAGAAAATATAATATAATCTTCTATTAAAATAAAAAAATATATGTGACACATAATCTCTACAATTAATATTTTTATTACTAAATTATAAAATTAAAATAATAAATTATTTAAATAAAAACCCTATTACAATATAAAAATATAATCTCCTATTAAAATAAGAAACTCAAATAGTAGTCCCCCACAAAACCTAACTGATTTTTTTTGGATTTTGGGTATATTATTATTTGTTATTTAATTTTGTATTATTTTTATAAATTTTTTATATCATTAATTTTTTATTATTTACTGTGCTGCAAGATGCAAACTCTAACTATTAGCTATTACACAGTGAATTGAAAATATTATTTGAGAACTAAGAGACAAACGAATGAGGCATAAATATTACATGTAAGTAAATCAATTGTCTCATTTAAATTATAAAACCGATAAGATCTGTAACATTTACAAGATCAATACTAAAATATATGTTCAACCTACACAAAGTGCGGGCCTTGTACTAGTATATACTAATGTTTTACATCGATTCGAATGTGGTATAATAGTTAGGTAATCTATAAATTGGAAATTTAAATAATTTCACAAATAATTAATGTTATTTATCTTATAATTTTATAATAATAAAATTTATGTTTAAACGATATTTCACATATATCAAATTTATAATCAATAATTTTTTTTGTTATTTTTTTTGGGTAGGCAAAACATTATTTTCCTATCAAAATACATCAATAGGGTAAAAAATTGATTTTCCAAATAGATTTTCTAATGGATTAAAAAAAAAATTGCAAATCTACTTCCATCCTAGCCTCCACCTAAGTACCTAACTCTATGTTTGGATTGGTGAAAGATGATGATTTATAATGGAATGTAACCCAATAGAATGGAACATAACAAAATAAAAATTAATATACCATAATCTTGTTTGGAAAAAAATAAGAGATTTATAATGTAAATAAATATATAGTAATGGAATGAAATGTAACCAGATTGGTTTCAAAGACAATTATGTCATTTTAGATTGTAAAAGTAAAAAATAAATAAATATTTTAATATTATTTTTTCAAGGGTAAATTTTTCTTCACATGAATTTTTTTTTAGTTACGTTTCATCCCCAACTCCACAATTTGAACGGCTAATTTTTAATGGCTCAATATCCATTTTTGTTATACTCCATTCATCCTCTTCCATTCATTTCCATCAATCCAAACAATGAATTTAAATATTTTAAGTTACATTCCACTCAATTCCATCCAGTTCCATCAATCCAAATATAACCTTATCGTTTTAGGATAAGTCCAATTTTAGGGTCCACACCCAAACACACACTCATTATAAATAAGATTCGTACTAAAATCTTAAACCCAGGTTCTCATTCTTAGAGTGAAATCCAGGTACAACATGTAGCTTTATGTAAGATTTTGATGTTGTAACACGTTCAAAGCAAGGCAAAAAGACTCGAAGCAAAGTGAAGAACTCATCGAAACTTCTTGTTGTTGTTGTTGTTGTTATTATTATTATTATTATTATTATTATTATTATTATCTTATTATTATTATTTATTATCTTATTATTATTATTATTATTTATCATCATCATCATCATCATCATCTAAGTGTCTCTAAGCTCTTAGGATTCATGCATAAGTATTGAGCATTTTAGGTACATAAGCTTTAAAATTGTCTTACCATTCTTACTCGACTGAGATTGGTATACTGGTCAGTTTATCGACATATCGGTGACTAAGACCTTGTGACACATCTACTAGAATCAGGATACCGGTCCCATACCAACCATCCAATGAATTACACAGATTTTGGTATCAAGATGATTCTATACCGGTCACATACAGTCAATTACAAAGAAACTGGAACCATGATACCGGTCCTATACCAGAAAGAATTGAACCTGATATATATTCTGGAACCAGTATATCTCCATGTTGGTATCTATACCGGTGACTAAACCGATAAGTCTTAAAAATTGAATGCTCAATACTCGACTATTTAGTGACCGTTTGAATTGTGACGGACATACCAGCCACTAAGATCGGCATACCGGCCTCTAAACAGAATTACGAGTCTGTCCAGAATTTTATCTATAAATTGAAACTGCATTTTATTTTTGAAGAACTTTTGCACATTTGAACATTATTTTAAAAGAGCAATCAGAGAGAGCTTCACACCTTCATTATTCTTTTACTCTCAAAATTAAAAGATCATTATTATCATCTTCATATTCATTAGTGAGCTTAGTTTCATTTGGGTTAATACACTTATATTCAATCTTTATTGTAATCTTTTGTGAGTTCCTAAATTATTATAAAAATTCTTTCTTTTCAAACACTTGTGAGATTTCCTTGTGTGAGTTGGTGGATACTCTCAATGGTGAAATTATTGTAAATGTTTAAAGGAGCAATGGAAGAAAAACCTCTTATTGTAAGAAGTTGTTGAAGCTTAGTAGATACTTTAAGTGATACTTGAAGAGAGTAGATATAGGCAAACTTATTGTCAGAACCACTATAAAAACGGTTTTGCTTTTCTATTCCTTATCTCATTTAATTTGTAATTGTAATATTGTTAAACTTGTTAATCATATTATTTGATAAAGTAATTGATATATCTATATATATATATATATATATATCTATCTTAAAATTCTAAAGAATTTAATTTTTGTAATTAATTTTTAATTACCTAATTCATCTCTCTTCTTAGGTATAGGTTGCTTAAGTTTTAAGGAAATTTCAATTGATATCAGAGTAGGTTTTTCTCAATAAGACTTAACCGTCCGAGAATAGATCATGGCTTTCACAAACAACACCACAATGAACTTCACTGAAGGAGCTTCAACGACGAGACCTCCACTCTATATTAGAATTGAATACATCTATTGGAAGACAATTATGCTAAACTACCTTCTTGTCACAGACTTGGACGCATACTTTGTCATCACCAAAGGACCAAGGATTCCAATAAAGAGGGACAAATATGGTGAGGAAATGTCGAGGCCTCAATCAGAATGGACTAGAGAGGATTATCTCAAAGTCTCAATCAATGCAAATGGTCTCAACCATCTCTATTGTGTGATCGATAAAATTCAAATCAATAAGCTTCTGGAATTTAGTAATGCCTTCAACCTATGGAAGTCCTTGGATATCGTGAATGAAAGTACAAGCCAAATCAAGGAATCTAAAATCAACTAGGTCATATGAGACTTGGATAATTTCAAGATGGAAGTCGGTAAGGATTTCGAAGGGATGATATCCAGATTCACTATGTTTGTGAATTAATTAAGTACTTAGGAAAAAAGTATTAGTATAAGTGACCAAGTCAAAAAGATCCTTAGGTATCATCCTAAGTAGTATAGGATTTGCATCGTCACTATCAAAGAATCCAAGGTTGTTGACACATTTCAATTCGATGACTTAGTGGGCAAATTGTTGGAATTCGAGATGGAGATTAAGAAAGATTTAAGAGAAGAAATGGAGAGTATGAGTAGAAAGAATTTCGCCCTTAAATCTAGTGTTAGGATAAATGATAGTGAAAGTTCAAGTGATGGTGGCAATAATAATATTGAGGTGATGATGATGAATTAGCTCTTCTAATAAGAAATTTCTCACGTATAAGAATCTTAACAAAGGAAAGTTTAGAAAGGATGAGAAGAAAAAAGATGATCAGCCATGGCATCATAAGAAGGAGCAAATTACTTGTTTTGAGTACAAGAAGTCGGGCCACAAGATTGTAGATTGTCTAATGAAAAAGACCAATAAAAAATCCAAGAAGAGGGCAATGAAGGCAACATAAAGTGATAGTGACTCAAGCTCATTTTTGATTAGCCATTTTTCTCAAAGAGTTGAGAGTAAATAGAAAAGTCAGGATAAGTTTCCAAAAAAAAAACAACAAGGAGAATGATTTGGATATTAAAAGCAAAAATAAAAATTTAATTTGATTAAGGTAAGGTTTTTGTTTCTTATTTTAAGAAATTATTTTTCATAAGCATGCTAATATGTAATATATATATATATATATATATATATATATATATTTTGCATGTTTCCAAAATATATTTATGAATAATATATTTGTTTCCAAACACTTGCCGTTGTTGAATCTGATAATAACATTGTTTTTCTTTTATTAGCATGTGTGATTTTTATTTTTATTAAAGTAATTAGATTCAAAATATATTTTACCATTCTAGAGTGTTGTAGCCACTCTTATGATGCCTAGAATTGTTATTGAGACTTCATTTGTGGTGACTTTAAAATGATGTAAATTAATTTGATTAATTTGGTGAGAAATTGGATTTTTACATGAAAAATTGATAAATTTATTTTCTGGATCATATCTGGAAAACATAATATTTTTGAGTAAAAATATGATTTTTGGATGTGTATTGGGTGTTAAATAAATATCGAAAAATATTCTGAGTCGAAAATTCGCGAAAACGGTAAAATTACACATGAAATGGGCCTACCTTGTGAGGGCTATCCAAGCAGTGAACTGTTCACTGTTTGGACAGTGCAGGGACTGACCGGTTACTGCCCAAGTGACCGGATCAACCCGGCTCAGTAGTCAGTTAACCGATTTGACTGGTTACCCATTTTTCGTAGTATTTATTCTGAAATTTTTTTGTAAAATCTTGGCCGTGTTTTTGCGATTATTTTATGTTGTTATGTTGTTAATAAATAATATGTTTAGGTGAAATACGATCTAATTAGAGGTATTGGATATCGTCTAATTTGTTGGGAAAATTTTAAAATGTTTAAAACCTATTTTTGCCTAAAACTGTGCCTCCGCCACCAAAATGCCAACATTCTCGGTAAATTTATTGGCAAGATTTAGTTATGCGCCAACTCAAAGACATTGGAATGACGTCAAGCATATCTTCTGTTATCTTTATGGAACTAAAGAGTTGAGATTATTTTATTCAAATGAGCTAACACAAAATCCAAGTCTAGTTGGTTGTACTAATGTAGGATACCTCTCTGACCCTCATAAGACAAGTTCATAGATAAGCAAATAAAGAATGTATATGGTTAAGGTCATTTATCCAACACATTCAGAGCATATGCAACTTGAACTCAGCTACAAATATTCTAACAGTGATAAATGAAGATAATGTTGTTTGTATTGCACAAATTATAGGAGTATACATAAAGGGAGACAGAGCCAAGCACATCTCACCAAAGGTCTTCTACACTATTAAGCTCCAACATAGCAAACAAATTGATGTCAAACAAATATGTTCAACCGATAATTTTGCAGACTTATTTACGAAATTTTTACCGACATCAACATTTGAGAAGCTTATACATAGCATTGACATGCGTCAACTTAATAAATTATCCTGATGATATCTTTTGAGGGGGAACATTTCATCAGTGGAGCATATTCATTGACGTGACACAAATACATTGTACTCTTTTTCCTTCGATCATGTTTTGTACTACTGGGTTTTACTTGTAAGGTTTTAATGACGCAATATCATCACTTCCATAAAGCCAAACAAATTATGTGAGATTAAAATAATCGGGCCCAATGAGGAGTGTTATAAATATGTAGTATGATCCTCACTACTTTAATTTTTATCTTGTATAATTTAGATAATTGTTTTATTATTCTTGTAACTTATCCCATATTAAATAGAGATAACTATCCCACCATATCTCCTTCATATAAATACAAAGAAACCATTTGTAGTTTTTATTCATTTAGAATTAATAAGAAAAGTCTCCAGCTTTACAATGTATCTTCTCTTCTTCGATTTCTCTATTTTTTATAATATTTTTGAATATAAAATATTCACAATTACTAATTACTAATTTTTTAGGTAAAAAATTATCCATTTAAAAAAAAAAATTATAGGATAAACTGCTATTAATTTTTTTTTTTTAAAACAAATATGGGATGGACCACTAATAATTTTATTTCAAAAAAAAAAGAGGAGGAGGTTAAATTATGTATGTGCCACGGATAATTTAGGGCTATGTATGTGGTATGAATAATGATGGGATGCAATCTTCCAACGGCGTAGGATAGGAAACACCAAAGGCGCTAAATGAGTAGTACTGCTGAGTGAAATCGATGGACTTGAAACCAAAAATTATAACTGATCAATCATTCTTCCTTCTCAGTCTCTGCTGCTGCAGCATTATTCTATCATTTACGAGAAAGAAAAGAAGAGATTGCCGTTTAGGGTTTAGGGAGTGGGGAAGTAGAATTGCGAGAATGAAAGAAAGAATTGATGCATGTGTATTTTGCTGCAATAATTACTAATAGGTCAGTTTTACACTCTCTTAGCCATTGCTATTGCTTTTTTTTTTGTTCAAATTAGTAAAATTGTAAAATGGAAATTGAGAGTATCCAATTCTCCAATGACGAATATGATGACCGCCTCACTTTCACCCAAGGAGGAGATACTAATAATCTTGAACCTTATGTGGGTATGCAATTCGAATCCGAAGAGGCTGCTAAGGCCTTCTACAACTCCTATGCTCGCCGTGTTGGTTTCAGTACTCGCGTTAGCATGTCTCGCCGCTCCAGGCGTGACGGTGCCATCATTCAGAGATCTTTTGTCTGTGCCAAGGAAGGCTTTAGGCTCGATAAACATAAGCATGGACCTTCTGGCAGCAGGGTCAAGCGTCCCCGTGCTGAAACCCGTGTTGGTTGTAAGGCCATGTTGGTTGTCAAAATTCAAGATTCTGGAACCTGGATTGTTTCTTTATTTGTTAAGGAACACAATCATGACTTGGTCCCTCCTGATAAGGTGCATTGCCTTCGTTCTCATCGACATGTCTCTGGTTCTGCCAAGTCTTTAATTGATACCTTGCAAGGTGCTGGAATTGGTCCCAGCGGTATTATGTCTGCACTCATCAAAGAATATGGTGGAATTACCAATGTTGGTTTTACAGAGCGTGATTGCAGGAATTACATGAGGAGCAGTCGCCAGAGGACTCTTGGAGGTGATATCCAGCTCCTTTTAGACTATTTAAGGAATAAGCAGTCTGAGAACCCTGCATTTTTTTATGCTGTGCAGGGTGATGAAGATAATTGCATGAACAATATCTTTTGGGCAGACCCAAAGGCAAGGACTAACTACAGTTACTTTGGTGACACTGTCACCTTTGACACAACTTACAGGTCAAACCGTTATCGTTTGCCCTTTGCACCTTTCACCGGAGTCAACCATCACGGACAACCTGTATTGTTCGGTTGTTCCCTCCTAGTTAATGAATCCGAAGCATCATTCATTTGGCTATTTAAAACATGGCTTGAAGCCATGTCTGGAATGCCTCCTATTTCAATTACCACTGATCATGATAGAGTGATTCGCTTGGCCATAACCCAGGTTTTTCCAGAGATTCGCCATCGCTTCTGCAAGTGGCACATCTTTAAAGAATGCCAAGAGCAGTTGTCTCATGTGCTCTTAGAACATCCTAATTTTGAAGCTGATCTCCACAAATGTGTCAACCTGACAGAGTCAATAGAAGAGTTTGAGTCTTGTTGGTGGTCTTTAATAGATAGATATCATCTCAGGGAACATGAGTGGTTACGAGCAATTCATGCTGATAGGCGGCAGTGGATACCGGTGTACTTGAGGGACACATTCTTTGCTGAAATAATGTCTATAACACAACGTAGCGATAGCATAAACTCTTTTTTTGATGGATATATCAATGCATCAACGACCCTTCAGCTGTTTGTTAAGCAGTATGAGAAGGCTCTGGAAAATCGTTATGAGAAAGAAATCAAGGCAGATTATGATACCATAAACACTGTCCCTGTTCTGAAAACCCCTTCTCCGATGGAGAAACAGGCAGCTGAGTTTTACACGAGAAAATTGTTTACAAAATTTCAAGAGGAGTTGGTCGAGACATTAACTTTCTCAACCAATGTTGAGAATGAGGATGCAATCACCACATATAGGGTTGCTAGGTTCGGAGAAAGTCATAGACCTTACTTTGTTAATTTTGAAGTTTGTCAGATGAAGGTAAGTTGCAGCTGCCAGTTGTTCGAGTTCTCTGGCCTTCTTTGCAGACATATACTGACAGTGTTTAGAGTGACAAATGTTCTTACTCTGCCATCTCGATATGTCTTGAAACGGTGGACGAGAAATGCCAAGAGTGGTGTGATATTGGAAGATCATACCTGTGCTATGCTCAATAGTTCGCATCAATCTTTGACAGTTCGATACAATAATCTTCGTCATGAGGCCCTTAAGTATGTTGATGAGGGAATTAAATCTCTGGACATTTATGATGTGGCAGTGAATGCTTTGCGGGAGGCTGCAAATAAAGTTTCACTTGCTAAAAAGAATGGCGGGAGACTTCTTGTTTCAAACAGAACTCGCAGAGAAGATCATCAGTTTCAGGGATGTCAAACAAATACCACCTGTGGGGATCATCAATGTGGTGTGCAGCAGCCTGCCTCTGCGGTTAGTTGTCTGCTGTTACATTAGTTTATTTGCTGCAATTTATTTCTTCATCCGGAAATGAATAATATCCAGCTGCGTTACATAGCTTTGTCTTGTCTTTTAATTGCTAGTTTCAACTTATGGTAAGACCTGTTTATATGTATGTATTGAATTTCATCAAGGGTAAGAATCCTAATGAGCATAAAGAAGCGGACTTAGATGTACTATTGTTAGTTTGCAGCCTGTGCCAACTGCCACTGCGCCAAATTAGTTGTTAGACTATAATACACTTTCAAAGAAAGCATACTAGTTGGAATTGGAACAAATAATCTGTATACCAATAAAGTAGCATGATTTGTTAAATGCTTTCTGTTGGGAAAGTATATTATTTCACTTGAATAGGTACTTATACTATGATATTGCATTAAGCAAATACATTTAAGGGTAGTTGACAGTTGAAGAGAGAATGTCCCTTGGCTATATATTACTTATGACATTTGATTGATATGATTCTGTCATCTCTAGATGAATATGTTACTTATGCTTTGTCATCTTGATCTCCTGCTACAATTCTCATTATCAGCATGCATTTTGTAGGATGAACAAGACAAGAAAATCCAAAAAATATCGCGTCAGCTTGAGCGTGCTCGAAGAAAATGTGAAGTGTATCGAGCTAATTTGCTTTCAGTTTTAAAAGACATTGAGGAACAGAAATTAGAGGTGTCAGTTAAAGTTCAAAATTTTAAACTTGGGTTGAGAGATTGAGTTTGAGATCTGGTAGTGCTCTCTCTTTTTGCTTCCTCATAAGGTTTAGGCTAATGAATGACAAGTTTAATCGGTTTTGTTGAGAGAGAGAGAGAGAGATGCCAGTTGTGTGGTGCTTAATTGTGGCTCTCTCTCATCCAAAACCTATATTGGTTTAACTTGTATACCCAAAATAACTTATTAGTATTTTGATTTATATTAGATACCAAGGCACATGACTGTACACCGCACATAGAATATTTGGCTTACAATTCACAATCTCAATTTTGTTAATGCGACAGCTGTAAATGCCACTTGTTTTACTACTTGAAGCCATAATTGAATGTTTTTGTGTTGGAATCGTGAAAGAAGTTGTGAAAAAACTTGTGTCAATTATTGGTGTGATTTTGAAGAGGATGTTGGGAATTTAAAGTGTCTTTATGGTTTGAATTTGAAGTGTGTTCAAATGTTTGAATGTGTTTACTATATTTCGTGGTGGGATTTTCAACTTGTTTGTGTCAAATGACTAGTTCTTTTTTAAGCCAACAACAATTTCTTCCTTTAAGATTGCAGGAGTAATTTTGGTGTTTATCAATTTTCAATTGATAAATATCAACTGCACAATATCAGGGGTGAAATTGTCTTTTCGAAATAATTATATCCTATTTTTGCTAACAAAAAGATGGTGCCTGATAATAAACTGAAAACCTAGTGCTGCGGTGTTATTGTTCTTTTTCGGAGGTTATGTTTCTGGCTCTCAGATAATACCCCATCTTGATTAAAAAACACAATGACATTAATGACCTTTGTTTTTGTTATTCACAATCTAGGACATTGGATAGTGGGACAAATATAATAATGTTTTAAACAAGTCATAATTCTCTCCCTCGTGCTTTTCTATAAAGTCGTCATCGCTTCAATTTGTTATTCCGTCCCTCCTTTTATAATTATTAATTGATTATTATCTGTAAAGATGCTTTGTAAAATACAGGGACCAAAGTCTTCGCTGGATTGCAACTTGCAGAAGCATTATTATATATTTTTATTATTGGGGCTTTTACTTTTTGTAATTTCATAATAACATTAACACAAACAAAACCCATTTTACAGCTTCAGTTATTTATTTATTTTTTGTGCTAAACCTTTTACTTACAAATTTATTTAATTTTTTAATTGCAAATTCTACACTTAATCTTATGTTTTAATAGTACTACACTTAAAACTAATCAAACAAACATTGCATCAAGAAAAATGAAATAGAGTATGCAAATATCCTCTCCGTTGATATTTTTTCATTTCTTCTTATAGTAATTGTTTATCAGTCTGCTGATCAAATAATATGTTTTAAAAGGAACCTAAATAAGAGAGTGCCAGTTGTATTTTTAAACTCATTGCTGCTGCCTTTGTTGAATTTGCCTAACTAGAGTTGAGTTTAGCTTAAAACTGCATCGAAAAAATTGGATGTACTATTAAAACTGGGATTCAAAGTTGAGTTTTGTTAAATTTTCTATAATCTTATGTTATATGTATTTTAATAATAATTTACTGTTACGATTTAATTATATTTAAATTTATCCAAAAATTATCAATAATAATAATAATAATATATAATATAATATATATATATATATATGATACATATATTTAGAGCTACATCCATGGTACATCAGTGTCATTCTGCATACAAATCTGAAATTTTTTAATAGAAACCCCAGCTATTTTTTTTTTTTTTAAAAAAAAAAGTTTAAACGTTTCAAAAACCAACGAAATATTGTCCTCAATAATCATATCTTTTCCGGTCGTCTCCCTCTCTCACTCAACAATCTTAGCTTCTCCAATCTTTTTCCTCACTTCACTATCCTATCTTCAAGAAAAGGTTCCTCTATTTTGCTCAATCAATGCTTGATTCTTCAGCCACTTTGACGAAGAAGATTCAAAGCCGATGAATGAGGCACTTGAGTTGACTCGTCCAACGAATAATTGGATGATAAAGAATGGGATTTTGTTTGATGACGGCAAGAAAGATTTATGTATTTTTAGAATTGAAGGGCATTTCAATGGGTGTGGCAAATGATATTTGTGGTGACAATAGAATAGCGGAATGTGAGAACTAGAGTTGACAAGATTGTACATATTCAATGTCTGGTTTTTGAGTTCATATCGATGTGAGAAAATAAAATAGGGTTTTTTAGTGTATTAAAAATAAAAAAATCAGATTTTATAGAATACGATGACATTTTGGAAATGGGGTGTATAGTGGGTATAATACTTGGTTGTAACTATATCATTGTTTTTTTATTTGATAATCGGAATGTCTGGATCAATTTACTCGTATCTCGATTAATTTTCGAGACATTTGATCTGTGTCATCAATTCAACATAGAATCTAAATCTTTAATCTATTCACATGACAAGTCAATATCCAAATGGAAGTTTAATGATGAATAATCTCAACGGTGTTAATTATGGAATAAATAGTTGAATTATTATTATTTTTTATTTAGTGAATTGTGATTGATTTTAAGTTGAATTTTGTAATAAAAATATAAAAACAAGTAATCATCCAGCAGAGCAGCCTCTCTCCCTTTCGATTCGGAAGGAAACACACCGCGTGATTTTACTATACTAATTAAAAAAAAAAAAAAAAAGAGAGAAGAAAAGAAAAAGAAAGGTTTCAAAGAGGCAGTTAGTTTAATTAGTAAAGCCTAAAAACATGTAATAATACAAGCATTGCATAGATTGGCGAAAGTGGCGAGGCGACCGCTGGTAGTAATGAGTGAGGCAGTATTGAGGCTTGCAATTGCAACCATCGGTATCACATTGATATTCATAGCTATCTCGGTGTCGGATGCTGGGAATGAGAATGAGAAACTCAAAATATCAAACCATGTCTTTGGGCCGTTCAACAGCTCCTACTACACTACCTTCTCTGTCATTCCGCCTGCCACAATTAGCAATGAAGCCCTTCAAATCACTCCTGATTCCGCTGGTAATTTCAGCCTAACTAACAAGTCAGGTCGTGTTTTTATGAAAGATTCTTTCAGGCTCTGGGAACAACTCGATGGAGGAGTCACCAAGTTGGCTTCTTTCAACTCTTGTTTTATCATCAACATCTTCCGCCTCAGCAATTCTTCACCTCCTGGAGAGGGCTTCGCTTTCCTCATAGCACCTGATCACCTCACCCTCCCACTGAACAGCCATGGTCAATACCTTGGTTTGACCAACTCCACCACAGATGGCCTTTCCTCCAACCATCTCGTTGCCATCGAACTCGACACTTTGAAACAAGATTTTGATCCTGATGACAATCATATGGGTCTCAACATCAACAGCATACATTCCAACAAGACTGTGTCCTTGTCCGACCTTGGCATTCAGATCGCACCTGTTGTTGCTAAATATTACAAGCTATGGATCCATTACGACGGCGTCAACAAATTGCTGGACGTGTATATGGCAGAACAGAAGCATGGTGCAGATGGACCGCCAATAACCAGGCCGCCCAAGCCAGTTTTAACTGCTGATCTTGACCTTAGCAGGATTGTCAACAAGCAGTCATATTTCGGTTTTGCAGCATCCACGGGGAGTGACACACAACTTAATTGTGTTCTGAGATGGAATCTCACAGTGGAAGTTTTACCTGGTGGTGATGAAATTGACGACGACGACCCCAACAACAACAACAATAATAATAATAATAATCTCTGGCTGAAGATCGGTCTAGGATTAGGTATACCCTTGGTGATTGGAGTTGCAGCAGGGTTGACCTATTATTACCTGCATAAGAAGAGGGCTCAAGCTTCTGATCCGAATATACTCGGCACTCTCAAGAGCCTCCCTGGAACTCCAAGGGAATTCCAGTTCCGAGATCTAAAGAAGGCCACCAACAACTTCGACGATAACCACAAGCTTGGTCAGGGTGGTTTTGGTGTGGTCTACAAAGGTGTGCTCACAAAGGAGAATCTTCCAATTGCTGTCAAAAAATTCTCCAGGGATAACATTAAGGGCAAAGACGATTTCTTGGCTGAGCTTACTATCATTAATCGTCTTCGACACAAACATCTTGTTCGTTTACTTGGTAAGTTGGGTTTTTCCTTCTTTAATTTTTTTTTTTTAAAAAAAAAAAAAAAAATTAATCTTAATTTGAAACCTTTACAATTGTGATATTTAATTACTACTGCTTTCAATCCGTTTATTTGCTGCCTTGCATTGAACTTGGATACTACTTTCCCACCCTCGTACAAATTAAGTTTAATTATGATTTTGTTTTATATAATTTAATATGCCCTTAGCAAACAAAGGAAATTTGAACTCTTGTTAATTAATAGGCTGGTGTCACAAGAATGAAATGCTGCTTCTGGTATATGATTACATGTCAAATGGAAGCTTGGATAATCACTTGTTTAGGGAACTAGAGGATAGGACAACAACACTAGGATGGGGGCTGAGGTACCAGATCGTATCAGGGGTAGCATCAGCGTTGCACTATCTCCACAACGAATACGATCAAAAAGTTGTGCATCGGGACCTCAAGGCCAGCAACATCTTGCTGGACTCAGAGTTTAACGCCCGGTTAGGAGATTTTGGTTTGGCACGTGCTTTAGAGAATGAAAAGACCTCATATGCAGAGCTAGAGGGAGTACCAGGTACCATGGGCTACATTGCACCAGAATGCTTCCATACGGGCAAAGCCACCCGTGAATCAGATGTGTATGGTTTCGGAGCTGTGTTATTGGAGGTTGTATGCGGTCAGCGTCCATGGACCAAGATTGCAGGTTTTCAATTCTTAGTCGATTGGGTTTGGTGGTTGCATAGAGAAGGGCGTATACTAGAGGCAGTAGATGAGAGGCTAGGAAATGACTATGAAGTTGAGGAAACGGAGAGGCTTTTGTTACTAGGCTTGGCTTGCTCACATCCTATTGCCAGTGAAAGGCCCAAAACGCAAGCCATTGTTCAGATATTATCAGGATCTGTGGCTGTGCCTGGTGTCCGGCCATTCAAGCCGGCTTTTGTGTGGCCATCAATGCCAGGTCCAGGCAGCATCAGCATTAACACTAGCTTGGCTAATACCATTGGTACCGCTACCACTCCCATCACATCTGGGTGGACAGAAATCTATAATCAAGGAGATAGAGAGTACAGTGACAGCAGCTCTCTCGTGTGAGGAGCAGCTGTTGTTTGGACAATTTTTGCTTCTATTCAACTCTTTTTTTTTTTTTTTTTTTTTTTTCCGGATTTCAGAACTATTTATAATTGTTATTTTACTTTACTTTTAGTTTTTTTTTTTTTTTTTTGTGATTGAAGGTATACAAATTTACATTTACAACTCAAAGGTACGTGAAGAAACAGAGAGAAGAAAACAAAATTTTTAAAACAAGTTTATTCAATAATCCGCGTCTTCCTAACAAAAACCTTAAGCACCCTTTTATATGAAATCATAACCCTAAAATAACCCTAATTAACTTATGTTGGCTGAACTAGAGCCAAAATAAAACAAAACAAAAACAGAAAATTTATAAAAATAAATGGTGTGTGTTCGGACTACTGCACTTCAAAGGTAGGACGTCCGAACTCAGAGCTATAAAATCCCGTCTCCAAGGGATTTTGGTTAACTTCAATTTGATATGTTATGAGCTGAAAATGAACACTCATAACACAAGATACGACCCTGTAAAAATGATTACCGCATATCCCCTCACTTCGAAGAAACCTCGTCCTCGAGTTTGGTTAAAATTGAGAGGATGAAATTTGACATATAGTAGCAAAACATCTGACAGATCTAAGTCATAGTCTACGACAACAAACATGTTTTTTAACGTTAAAATTTTAGCGTTTGGACTTGCAGTATATGAAAATTCGCAAAGATTTACACTTATGATCGACTTTTAAAGGCTATGTCAAACCACTTTTAAGACGTTATCGATCTGCCATATTTACTTATGATTATTTATTACTGTTCTTATAGTGCAATTATAAGTAAATTATGCATGAAATGAATTTTAAAGAAATAGATAGGCTTGTGAGGAAGTTGGCTTTAACAGAATTTCATTGTAATGTGAGTTTCATATTGTCATGTGGATTTTAGATTGGAAAGTAGAAATAAATTAGAGCACGCCATTTATGATTGATTGTAGCTTTAATTATACATACAATATACCTCAGACTTTGTGCCTTAATTCATATATGAAGAACATTTATGGTTTTGTTCAGCATGAACTAGTATTGGGATATTTGTGATTTTCTTTTGCTTGAACAATGTAGTGTTGATTTATCGTGATTCCTTAGACAATACCTCAATGCATATTTGAAAAATATTTGGATAGCTCATAAGTTAAATTTAAGAACCATAATCACCAAAAATTGGAATAACCAGAACGAGCACTAACCTCCCTCAAGAAATAACAATAGTTGGTTCAAATGCTACAATGTAGCAAACCAGGGTACCCTGCCCGGGACTGCCGGTTAAAAAGTTCTGCTCCAAAAGTAAACTTTATCGAAGACCAACTTGTTACTACGATCTTTGAGACCAACATGTTTGGTGGATTCGAGGGATGGTGGGTAGGCACTATCATTTTCTGTCATATCTGCTATGATTATGCTCTGTTCGAGTTCTATGTACAAGCTGTAAATAAGATAATGTGATGAGCGGTTTCCCAAACCACTATAGCTACTGGAACTGGCGATGTAAAATCTTATGAAATATGGAAGGTTTGAGAACCTAAAACTTTGGGTATAACATTAATAGAAACATATAAATTTTATGATTTATATGAACATATTGTTTCTATGAAAAATTTCTTTTAATTAAGAAATAGTGGGGGCTCGACCTCCAATGATCAGTTGGAAATAGTGGGGGTTTTACCTCTAATATTTCACTTATGGTTTTAACGTGATTAAAAGTGACAAATATATTTTTCATAAAGTTTGAAAAAAAAACAACATGTGAAATGATTATATTTTGATATGCTTTTTTTTTTTATATGCATGTTGTTAATTCTGTTGAAGTCTATGTTGTCTTCTAAATCTGTAATGAAAAAACTTAGAAGAAACTAGTGTAATTCTCGGAATTAAATTATTAGGTCAGAAAAAGGGAATCTAAGAATAAATTTACATGTACTCCTTATGACTCTAGTGTAAAGTTGTTCAAGAACATTGGTGACAGTGTTACACAATTTGAGTATGCGAACAATATTGGTAACTGACGTTATATTTTGATTACACTAGACTTGACATTGCATATGTCGTAGGATTACTATATAGATTTATTAGTAGACCTGGTATGAACATTGGTATGATATTGAGAGGGTTATAAGGTACCTGAAACGGACCATGAACCTAGAATTACATTATCAGAGGTTTTCCGTTGTCATTGAAGGACATAACGACGTTAATTGGAACACCCTTTTTGGATGATTCCAAGGCTACCAACAGATATATTTCCTTGAGTCTGAGATGATACCACTAGCATCCGCTTGTGAAGAAGCAGTTTGATTATGAAGCTTGCTATTAGATACCTCTTTATGAGAGAGACTGATACCAGTTGTCTTGATCCATTGTGATAGTACCGCGACTATTGCAAATATTCAGAACTGTTATTATAACAGTAAAAGATTGTAGATACACAGTACAGTTAGAGAATACCTCTCTTTTGGAGCTGTAAGAATGGATCATGTACGAACTGATGATAATTTAACTGATCATTTAATAAAAGGACTAGCAAGAGAAAAGGTATCCAATACCTAGAAAAGAATGAAACTATTTCCATTAGACAGTCACTTATGATGGTAACCCGACCTAATAGACTTGAGATCACAAGAAATAGGTTCAATGGGTAATAACAAGTCATGAAGTGATGATGAATCAAGCTATTATTTTATTTGTGAGTTCAATTCTGAGAGCATGATATCCTGAAGCGATAAGAGGATGAATTATTTAACTCTTAATGTGTTCTATACTCTAGATAGAGTGGAGTACCTAGCTACATGAGAACTCTTGATAGAAACACCTATGTGAATGTAGAAGTGTGGCCGCTTCTTATGAAATTTTAGGCAAAAATTTATAGAGCATTCACTATACTGGGATATACGAGCACGACCGTAATGCTCAGACTTTTTACTACACCTTGAAAGGTTTGTGTGTGTGACATTGTTAGAGATAGAGTTCAAAACTACGAGTTACTCTAGTATAATCTGAATCGTCAACGCTATGTAAAGGTTCAAGTCGAAAGACACATTTATTTATGCACGACCTTATGTTATATTGCTCGATGATATTTTTTTAATTCAAGTGGGGGATTGTTAGCATTGATATGAATTAATAAAAAAATTAATAACAATAATTTCAATAACTGAAATTTTAAATACAAAATACAAAATACAAAATATTAATTATTATTTATTTTTTCAGTTACAATTACAACTATCAATATATAATGAGCAATTAGTATTTCCCATAACGTGTGCTTGAAAAATACCTCTTAAGCTCTATTTGTTTTCAGTGACATATGGTGTTGACGGGTAATTTTAGTTCCATGAGCAATATCGAGGTAATGCTCCTGGGACAATCCTCCTCCAACCGTGAATTTGTTTGGTTATGGGGGACCAAAAGTAAATTTGGCGAGAAGACAAAGCAAACACAAAATCGACAAGAGGGTTTACGTGGTTCGGCGGAATAAGCCAGTCTACGTCCACGGGAACATAGTAGAGTGTTACTTTTTATTACCAAACCGAGCTCGGCCGACCTCTTTTAAAAGGTGGTCTAATGTGACCGAGTTGTGTTCCTTATGGAGTTCTTACAAAATATTACTTTGTGAGATTTTTTCTAACAAACCTATACAAATGAGACTACCATCCCTTTATATACTAAAAGAAA
Organism: Zanthoxylum bungeanum; assembly: GCA_019454045.1. NCBI lineage: Eukaryota > Viridiplantae > Streptophyta > Magnoliopsida > Sapindales > Rutaceae > Zanthoxylum > Zanthoxylum bungeanum. The sequence continues at coordinate 117,630 of SKCR01050730.1, read as the reverse complement.
TACAACACTGTTCCCATATCTTTATGACGTCAGCCACGTGAATCTTCGGCGGATTGACGGGCTCTCTGCCCCAACTGCTTCGCCGAAAGCAAACCTGCCATCTGACTCATGTCACATCACGTAGTTTTATACACACTCACAATCATTACGACAGTGTATGAAGATCTCTCGTACGGTGATTCATATCAGGGGAAAAATTCCAAACTGTCCCGGTCCCATGTCGGGTGTCATAAAGACGGCCAAACTTCGTGCCAGCCTACTCCCACTACTCTGGAACTGACCCAAAATGTCCGAGCTTGTTCTCACGACTCAAAAAGAAAGATACTGCCGAGCCGAACTACCGGGCTAAAGTGGTCGGTCTTCGGCTCTGATGTTGTCGGTCTCTGAAGCCTGCACCATGCTGTGTCCTATGGTCGGTCAGATTCAGAGAGCCGAGTATGAACTCTATGCCTGGTCGAAGAGTGACTTATTACCTCAAATCCTTCGTCCTTCTCAATGGAGAAATTCCATCTCTGCCCTTTCCGAATTGTTCAAATACTTTGCGACAAAAATCACCATCAACATATGGTTTAAAAAAACAACAGTGTCGAGATTTAAAAAAAAACCGAGCTCGCTCTCTCTGTTTTTTCTTCTTGTTCTGTTAGCAAAAGCCTTGTGTTCTATTTTCAAAAAGCCAATAGCTTCACTATCTCAAATTAATCATTTCCCATGCAAGACTCTCTCACAAAACCCACCACAGAATCAATTCATTACAAAATGCTTCAATTATTCCTTTCAGCTCAGTTAAAAAATTCACAGAGAATTACCAAGACATCAAAATTTTCAACCCATGAATTCACTCGGGTTAGGCCATTGGTCTTGGCATGGGTTGCTGACGAAGACAAGTGGGGCCCGGAGAAGGAGGTGGAGGAAGGTGGCGTTTTTGTGTTGGCAAGGGTGGATGAGATATCACAGACAATTAACTCAGAGAGCTTCACTATCCAGAACTCTATCCAGTTTGCTGGGCCGTTGGCTACAACTTTCTTTAGTACCAATGCCAAGTTTGAAGTGCGAAGCCCCATGCGTGTGTAGGTAGATTGTGAACAGTGAGTTTTGTGTGTGAAGTTTGATTTTGGTCCTGAAATGGGTGAAGTAGAAATGGATTCGATTCTAAGGAGGATGCTTAAGAGATTATTTTGCAACATGGGTGGTCTTACAATGTGTTTTGGTGTTTTGACCAGCAGAATTCCATTTCCAAATTATATGATGTGTCAATTTCGCATAATGTGACATTATGGGGCACAGGGAAAATGTCTGGGGATAGGCATCCGAAAAATTGGAAATGAGGTGTTGTTGGGTGCAGAGATTTGCATTTTGTGTATGTTAAATTTTTCAGTTGTTTGTTTTTGAAAACTCCGTATGTGGAAATCACTAAAACAATATAGTTCAGAAAACCCCCAATTTTGTTTTTTGATGTTCCCGAGCAAATAATTTTTGGGAGTGAGTATACCAATTGGTTTTGTGCAAAACAGATTGAGACAAAGTTTTCTGGCTTTGTTTTATCCTGGGGACGGCGGGACTGACATACTGCTAGCAAAAATTTTGGGCAGAGCCGCGAAATGTCTTAAAGAGGGCGACCTAATCCGTGACTCATGCCAACTTCAATTTTATATTCCTGGTGAACGGTAATATCTTTCTTATTTGTGTAAATTGTTCTAACACCCACTTGCTTCTTACGTCCTAACTTCAGCTGAAAGGAAGTCATTTAGTGAGTGGTTAGAAAAAGTTAAATTTCCCGATGGGTATGAATCATCTATATGAATCCACGCATAGCTTCCTGGATCTTCTTAGCTCGAGACCTCGTGATTAGACCTTCTGGAACATGCACTGTGGTGGCCCGTCCATCATGGGCTGCATCCTGGGCCTCATCAAAAAATATATTAAAGATGACAGAATAACTGGGTTGAAGAGTCATAATTTTCACGTGTTTATGGAAATTCTTCTTCCTATGGACATTTTTCCGTTCCTTCCACTACAAGTATTCGACACAATTTTGGACTTGTGTGGTTTCTTCGAACAATTATGTCAGATGACTTTAACCACGTTGGTGATTGATGAACTTGAGCAAGCAATCATCCATATTCTTTTTCAATTAGAACAAATACCTTACGGGCCAAATTTGGGCCAATGACACAATTATCTTTTCACTTCAGGCCCCATGTCAGATATAGTCCAAATCCCTTCAAACAGCCAATTCATGGGCCAAGATTGGGCCAATGATCTTAACACTTCTTAAGCCTATACACCAGGAAAAGCCTACTAGACAACCAATTGACTTTCTAACAGCCAAACCGAAAAACACATTTGTCATAATTAATTACCCTTCACGTGATCAGCTGTTTTTGACACGAAAGGTTAAAAATTTAAACATATTAATGGGACCCAAATCATAAATGTGACATTAAATTCCACAGCCTATAAAAGTATGCAGAACTCATAATTGCGAAGGATTCAAGCTGAAGCACTCGAACTTGAGCTCTAAAAGCATTTCGCCATTTAAACACCGGCCCACCGCCCTCACGGCAGTGTACAGTGGTCAAGGTAACTCTGAACCTTACTCTTCCTTATTTTTCGCTCATCTTCACTTCTGACTTCAGCGTCAGAGTGTTTACGGCACACACCACACCGGTGGTTAGAAACTCTCTGCTCACTCTATATTTGTTTTGCAAGATCGCTAGTGCCCCATCATACAAATTCTCCATTGAGGACCGAAGCTGAAATCCAGCGTCCATAATTTGGCGCCCACTGTGGGGCCTTGGGGATTTATAGCAAGCGAAGATCTCTCAGTCTACAACTATTTCAACACAACCACTCATGGCTTTTGGCAGTGAGCAGACATCGAATCCTATGATTGCGCAACTAGCCGCTCTACATGAACATTTAAAAGCGCTGGAAGAAGAAAATCTTGCCTTGCGAAGTTCTAATTCAGATCTTCAGAAGCAATTAGAAAAAATTTCCTCAACCCCTAGCAACAAGAAAATCCCAGTCATCCCGACAATCCTAACATTCAGACCAATCTCATGGGAGCGTTCAACGGTGTGGACAATCCTTCACCAGACAACCATCCACAAAGCCCCTATGATGGTCACCATATCTCTCCAACCGACGGTGCACAGCAAGTCGCTTCGTCAATGCGGAAGGAAATGAAAGAATTTAAAGAAGCAATTCTGCCAGCCTATCAGGAATCAGGCTACCAGTAAGAATGAGTCGAGCCGCATAATTTCAGACACTTCATTCTTAGAGACCATCACTTCCATTAAACTCCTACGAAAGATCAGCCCTCCAGATATGAAATTATATGATGGATCTACAGATCCAGACGACCATATTATCTATTACAATTACAAGATGATCTCTACAGGTCTGGCTTCACACCAAAGGGAAGCTGGAATATGCAGAGGGTTTGAAGAAACATTAGCGAGCCCAGCCCTCACTTGGTTCATCATTCTACCATACCGATCCATTGGGTCATATCAAGAACTATTAGATAAGTTCATGGAGTATTTTGCGAGCTCTTGTAAACTTGAAAAGACCACAGATGACCTCAATACAATCCAACAACGGAAAGGGGAATCCTTGCAAAGCTGCGTGGCTCATTTTAACAAAGAAATAATATTCATCCCGGATCTCCACTAGCCGACCGCTATAGATGGCTTCAGTAATGGGCTGCTGGCGGATAGTGGGCTTTATAATAAGCTAACCAAGTTTCGATGCTACACCATGGACCATGCCATGGCCCGGGCTCAAATTGAGATTAGATGGGAGGAGGATAAGAGGAACAAGAAGAGAGAAAGTTTCATCAACCATTATAATGAGAGAACCCCGAATCCTCCCAAACGACCCAATAAATAACGTGTTAGTAATATATTTTAATAAGGTGTCACTTGATATAATTAGACCATAAAAAAAGAGCCAAAGACCACCCATTATCTCATTGGGGACATCTTAACTTCCCAAACTAGTATTCGTTGGTTACTTAGAAAAAAATGACCTTCACAAAACTCCAACTTATGGAGAAACCTATTTGCTCCAATCGACCTATATGGAAAATCACATGCCTAATCGACATATATCTCCCAGTCGACATGTGAATATCCTCATAAACCTCCAGCTTACCCAGACGATCAATAAGTATTCTCTAGGATTATCATCTACTCCAAACTACTTGGAATGGTTGCCATCAACTCCGAACTACAGATAAAGATTGTCATATTCTCCAGACGACATGAAAAGATTGTCATAATCTCCAGATGACATGGATGAATTATCATCTCCCTCAGATGACATGAAATGATTGTCATCTCTTCCAAAAGACATAATATGATAGTTATGATCTCCAGACGACATTGATGAATTGTTATCTCTTCCAGATGACATGAAAGGATTGTCATCTCTTCCAGAAGACATGAATTAATAGTTACCCTTTCCAGACGACATGGATGAATTGTCATCTCCCTCAGATTACATGAAAGGATTATCCTCTCTTCCAGAAGACATGAGAGGATAATCATCATCTCCAGACGACATGAATGAATTTTCATCTCCCCCATATGACATGAAAGGATTGTCATCTTTTCCATATGACAAGAGTGGATAGTCACATTCTCTAGACGACATTGATGAATTGTCATCTCCTCCAGATGACATGAAAGGATTGTAATCTCTTATAGATGACATAAGTGGATAGTTGTCTTCTCCAATGACATGGATGAATTTTCATGTCCCTTATATGATATTATGTTGGGGTTTTATCAGGGCGGTGCATCAGAAGAAGCGCGGTAATGGCGAAATCGTAGTTTAAAACTTAAAACTTACGAATAAATTTTTTAATATCCAATATTAATAATTCACTCATATTTCACCTAAACATATTTATTCGATATCAAATAATGACATAAATAATATAGAAACACCACAAAATTTTTACGAAAATTTCGTAAAATTTACACGAAATTTTAGTATCAAATACTTCGCAAATGATTATGACATCCTATTGAACTTATATGGAAGATATCTAAGGGTCGTTTCATCTTATTAATTATGTAGTTCCATTTATAATTTATCATTCTCACAATTGACTTTAATAAGTCAAGTCTTTTCTACAATCGTCAACATCTGATATTCCACGCTAAGTAATAAAACAATTTCATTACTCGGGATCGTAGAAATGATATTCTATCAAATAGAATATAATATTCTACTAAATAGAATAAATGATAAAATTTTACTCGTACCTCCGAGGCGCTAGTACTTTCAATTATATAACCACTTTACAAAAGAAAGATTCAAATCTTAAACATTTCAAGATTCGAAATTTTCTACTTGTACATATCATATACGTAACTCTAGAAACTAATGAAACCTTAATTAAATGGATAAATTAGTGTTTCTGGAGCATATCCCCAAGAGTATTGAAACTAATTCGGTAACACTCAATATCAAGCGAATCAAATCGTATAAGATTCGATTTCTCCCATTAACCAATTCCATTACGATGGAATCGTAGAAGAATAATATTGAGTAAGAATCATATTCATTCAATAACCTTAGAACTAATTTTCATAAATTCATATGTTTGATCATATCAAACATCTTTGAACAATTCAAAGACTCACGATGAATTTTAAAGATCCAATTTTCAAAACTTCAGATAGAATATCTTTGAACCAGTCAAAATATTCTATCCGCGTTTCATCAGAAACATTTAACTAAGTCATGATAATTCATTGACTAAGTTATGAAGTAAAGAAAACTATCTTAAGTAATTTACAACTCATTAAAGTACATACATCCAATGTATCAGTTTAATAAATTTTCTGGTCCAATGACAATCATTGATTAATGAGATTTAATCACCTTCCCGAATACAATATTCATTAAATAGATAAGGATACGTGGTGGGATCTCGTATCAGACCATCATTTACCATATGGAATAATCATCTAATACTTAAGTGATAAAATCTCATAAAATACTGTTCTAAGTTATTTACTTAACCGAATATTTTTCTTAATGTTTATGTATTCGTCAATGACACTACTAGTCATATTAAAAATATGTAACAATTATTTATAAAGAACAAGTAACTATCAAATAGTCGCAAGTTCTGATATCAAATATCAAAATAATCATTCAATAATATTTTAAATAACTAGACGGAGATCTAATATCCAATACCTACAGGTGTCGTGATGTGAGAATCAATATTTTCTACACACAACTATACACATCTCATTTCTTTAGCTTTATTATTTTACCTTCAATTATTTACAACAATTGCAAATAATTGAAAAGTAAATAGTATCGGACACGTGACCTCTAAATGTCATTAAAGCCAAGAAACGTCATTATCAGATAAATAAATACCTAATGAGGTTTTCTTAATGCCAGTGAAGAATCTCAAGACATGACCCAATTCATGTCAATATTTACTGCATAAGAAACTATTCTCTCTAGAATGATTATATCATAGTCTATTCTAATCTAGAACCTATTCTAGAAATCTGCAACCATAAGTGAAGTCAGAAAATATATATAAAATATACATGCAGTGGATAAAAGTTTAATTCCATCTAAATAATATCTAAGGAAAATACATAAGCGATGATTTTCATAATATTACACACTGCATTAGTTATGGATTTTTAACCTAGCAGTGCCTCCCATTACTTTACGTAATACTGTAATCCTCAACGGAATGAATTCTATAATGGGAAGTGGACCCCATGAATATATTTCAACTCACAACTTTCGCACGTTTTCGCCTACGTATATTCACGGGTAGACAACTCATTGTCAATCACACTCGTTGTGACTCCTGATTTTGTCATGACCGTTTCTCGTTGTGACAGCTTTGGCACGTTCACATGAGGCGTATCAAGGCTTCACTTGTCAATGACAAACTCAACCTACCGATGTAGTCCTGACAGCTTTGGCACGTTCAGGATTTTCACTTTCAGTTGAATTTGTCTCTTATCATATAAGTTCTACCGGCGCAAATGAACTACCTTCAACCATAACTATATAGCTTTGGCACGATGCAACTATAGCATCATGAAACCATTCACATTCGTATTGACAAGGCGGATGAAGAAACAAGTATTCCAAACACAAGTCACTTTATAAAATCTTATTTCACGGAGATTTTCCTAAAAGATGTAATTCACTTTATTTAATCAAATTAAATAAATACATATATGTAAAAAGTAAAGATTAGATTAAATATTAAATTTAAAGAGCTAATCATATCATGGGTTCAGAATCAGACTCGCTCTGATACCAATTTATTGGGGTTTTATCAGGGCGGCGCAGCGGAAGAAGTGCGGTTCGGGCGAAATCGTAGTTTAAAATTTTAAACTTACGAATAAATTATTTAATATCCAATATTAATAATTCATTCATATTTCACTTAAACATATTTATTCGATATCAAATAACGACATAAATAATATAGAAACACCGCGAAACTTTTACGAAAATGTTTTTCAGTAAAATAGCATAAAATGAGTTTCCGAACGAACCAACCGACCAATGCACATAGGTGTTGGGTTGGTGCTCAGAGCGCTAATTCCCGGTTGTATTTCTTTGAGAATACTATTGTAAAACGTTTTATTTTGAATAAAATAAGAAGTTTCTGAAATATAATATATCTTTTAATATGGCAAAGACGTAATAGACCTTATGATGATTAGTCATGATACTGTTGCAAAAGTGTCACGATTGACATTAAGTTGTATCATGACGTTGTCATTCTCAGAAAGTTTCCTGGCCAAGGTTTACACTACTTGGTCAGTAAAGTAAACCCGTTGAGACCGGTACATGTCGTATACTGGAATATATGATTCCAATGATTTCTCAATGAACCATGAGTCTTGGGGACTCGTATAGAAGTGTAGGTGTTTATAGCAGATAGACACTGAACGACTCACCGAAGATTCTTAATGGATGGTACACCCACGTCAATAAGAATCTTCTCGGGTTGAGTAGAATTTGTGATTCTTCGACTTGAGATACCACTGTGGGCACATGAGACATCTTCCACACTTAGATGGCAGTCACGTCACCGATCTATTTAGATCAGACCTCCGCCTGTTCGTTGGGTGTGGATAGATCCTCAGGGTGTCCTGTGTGTGTCGAGATAGGATCCGTCAGTTCTGTGTACAGAGCATAGGTAGTCCATATATGTTTAGCAATCAGATAAAAACCATGGGCCCGTGGTACACTTTAGAAGTCAGTTTTAAGTGTTCTTTTAGAGATTGCTAATAGAGACGTCGACAAGATTGTCCCTATAGAGATTTGACATTTACATCTATATCTGTGGGATATATCCGGATATCTGTGACAGAAGAATTATACATTTGCCATGACCTCGACTTGTATGATTCAGTGAGTTTATCCGTGGTCGTCATAATTTACGAGTGGGTAAATTATAGACATGAAATTGGATTTCGTGACGGATATGCCTGAATCTAGAGAGTCTCACTAATGAAATATACTCGTAGAGCACTAGGGAAATATTTATAAATAATACTGATTATTTATAAGTCGTTTAAAGGTTAAACGAAAAATACAAGCGAAGGGACCTAATAGTCATTTCCTAATTATTGTGTATTTGTACTTAATGATAGATTTTGTTCAATACACATTAATTAAATGGCAAATTGTGATATTTGACTAATATCATAAATATATATGTATTTGGATATTTAAAGTAAATATTATACATATATTTAAAATATTTATATTTATATTTAAATAATTATTTAATTATTTAATTGTTAAATAATTAAATTAATTAAAAAAATAAATATCTTAAGTTTTGATATTTTATTAAATGACTTAAGTTGCTATTGTTGACTTGTTAAAAAGTTATTAAAGTTGAAATGATTCAAGTTAACAAGTTGATAAAGCTTTAATGAAACATATTGAAAATATCTAGATATTTTCTATATACCTAAATTCGGCCAAGGCTATTGTGAGAGGTATAAATTGTTTTGTTTCATTTTAGGGTTTCATAAGTTCATTAGATACAAAAATAACACAAAAGTAGTTGAGAGAAAAGTTTGGAGAAAAGAATAAAAGCTTGGAAATCTTTAGCATTTGTAAGTTTTCTTTCAAATCTTCCAACATGAAAAATATTTCTAACATGATTAGCTTCATCTTGTGATGATTTGATGTTGTCTCTACACTTATAGTTTGTGTTTAATTGGTTTTGAACTTGTTTGAAAGATGTATGCATGTAAGTAAGCTTGAAATGGTTTCAATGGCTTACTTTTGATTATTTGATAATCAAGTTGCCATTCTACAGTTGTTGAGCCACTCATTGGTGACCTAGAATTGTTCTAGAGTTATTTAAAAGTGGTGAGACTTGTTTGGTGTTGCTAAGAATGAATTAAAGTGTTGGATTTTAAAGATTTGGTAAAATTGGTCAATTTGGTGAAATTGTAAAATTAGGGTTCTTAATCCTTTCCAAATTTAGGGTTTTTCATATATGTGATGTATTATGGAGTTTAAATGATGCATGTAAATTTTTGGGTTGATTGGATTTGATCTTGGCATGTTTAGAACATAAAAGGACTAAATTACAAATAACCGAAAAATGGGGGGTGCTCACGGTAATTAGCAAAAACTTGGGGATTTGGTTGCAATCTGATTTTGATGTATTGGATATGTTGAAAAATATTTTAGAAGTGATTTAGAATCATCCAAAATTGTATTTGACAATTTTAGGAATAAAATGATCAATTTGCAAAGTTATGGGGTAATTCGGTAATTACCAAGAAATTTGATTTCTTGTGTAATTTTTTAGAATTTAATAATTGGATAATTAAATAAATAAGTTTATTTAATTGATCCAAGAAAAATTTTGAAATCGGAAAATTTTGATTTTCCACTATTCCGCTGCGTTACCGGATTTTCGCCATAAAACCCATACAAAACGGTATCAGAGCGAGTCTGATTCTGGACACCCTAATATGATTATGCCTTTTAAATTCAATGTTTAATTTAATCTTCACTTGATGCATGCATGTGTTTATTTAATTTGATTAAATAAAGTTAAAAGCATATTTTGCGGAAAATCCATAATTAATAAGGTTTTATTTGAATTATGTATTTGATGCATATTACATGGTTCATCTTGTAAATATGGTTTATGAATATTTTTCCTTGAATACATCCGAGATCATGCCACTGCTGTGAGGGTGTAGCCGATAGAAATTTATTTATGCCGGATGTATATTAGATACTAGATAAATTCAAGCGAAAGCGGAATCCTGAACGTGGCAAAGCTATCAAGGTTACGCAAGTAGCTTGAGTTTATCATTGACGAGTTTAACCTTGGTACGTCTCCTTGTGAACGTGCCAAAGCTGTCACAAGGAGAAACGACCAGGACCGGAAACCCAGAAGTCACTATTGAGTGATTGACAATGAGTTGTCTACCTGATGAATATACGTAGGCGAGACCGTGCCACTGCTGTGAGCTGAAATATATTCATGGGATCCACCTTTCACTATTTGTATTTAATTTAATTATTAAATCTTTGTATTCTGTTTGGGGATTACAGTTTTGCATGATTTAGTGGGAGATGCATTTTTAGATTAAAAATCCATGATCTAGTTAATGCTTTTGATATTGTATGAAACTGCTTTATATCTGCTAACCGTTTTTCTTGATCTATATGATAGATTTGCGATGGCGGCACCATCTTCTAATCAATTTGCGCGTATGTTGGATACGAACAAACTCAAACGCGCTAAGAACTTCGCCAATTGGGACTTGGATTTAATGATTGTCCTTGATTCCGAGAAGTTAGGATATATTCTTGAGGGTCCGCTGCCCCTTGCTGTGTCTGAGGACGCAACACCAGAGGAACGCCAAGTTTTCCAAGCTTGGAAAGATGATGATTTAAAAGTTAAATCATACATCTTAAGTTCGCTGACACCGGGACTCAAGAAATAATACTATGGCATGTCAGATGCGTATAGTATGATGATACGATTAAGAGAATCGTTTATGAACCAAGAACAAATCGTTGTTCACAAAGTTGCGATGGAACTGTTCCATGCGCGACTAGACGAGGGGTAAGCTGTGAGCTCGCATGTTCTTCACATGATCGATTTGATCAATCCACTGAGGCAACATAATCTCCCTCTGAATGACATTCTCGGTAGGAGTGTCATTCTTGGTTCGCTCCTAGCTTCATATCGCCAATTCGTGATGTGCTTCAACATGAATGAGATTATCTGTACCTACCATGAGCTGCATATGATGCTGATTATGACGGAAGAGGACCTAAGGAAGGGAGTACCGACTCGCACTCTGAAACCTACTTCACTTTCTGCTTCTTCCCAGGCCTGGTCAAAGGGAAAGAAGACGAAAGCGAAGAAGAAGAGTTTCGGTTCTCAACCGCAGGGAAAGATAACAAAGCCCAAGGGCTTCCGAGGACAAATCCCATCACTGCAGCAAAGTCGGGCACTGGAAAAGGAACTGTCCTGACTACATCACCCAGATAAGGAGAGAGAGAGAGCATATACATCAGGTACGTTTATTTTTCCAGTTATTGATATCTCACTAGCTTGTGAAGCTGTAACATCCAGCTGGATTTTAGATTCCGCTTGTCCTGTTCACATTTGCAATTCGTTGCAGGTGCTGAAGGAAAGTAAGAAACTGAAGCCTGGAGAGATGCAGTTGGACTTTGAGAGTGAAGACTCTCTGGATGCAGTTGCAGTGGGAGTATGCGAGATCCCTTTGCCGAATGGGAAATGTTTTTTGTATGACTGCTACCTTGTACCAGGATGTGTAGCTAATATTATATCTCTTTTTGTATTAGATACAGAAGGTTATTGTATTAATATTAAGAACTGTTCTTTGTATTTATATGATAAACGTAATATTCAGATCCTTTGTTGTCTAAATGATCATGGTCATTACAAATTGCATACTTCAAAAGATATTTTGAATACTGGAGTTAATAAACGTAGTTTACCTGTTGTTAATAATACTGAACTTTGGCATATGTGGCTAGGTCATATAGGCGTTAACCGCCTTACCCAATTGGTTAGGAATGGTTTGATACCAGATCTCACCATTGAATCCTATCCAACTTGTGAATCGTTTATTCAGGGTAAGATGACCAAAGCCCCATTTTCTGGTGTTGGACACCGCGCCACTAACTTACTGGAACTCATACATTCTGATGTATGTGGTCCACTAAGTCAAACTGCTCACAGTGGTTATTCGTACTTCGTTACCTTTACCGATGATCTGTCATGGTACGATTATGTCTATCTGATGCGACATAAATCAGAAACCTTTGAAAAGTTCAAAGAGTTCCGAAATGAAGTAGAAAAATAGACTGGTCAATATATTAAATGCCTTTGATCTGATCGAGGCGACGAATATATGAACAGTGATTTCGTGGATTATATGAAGGAATTGGGATTCTCGCTCAATATACTCCTCCAGGTACTCCGCAACACAATGGAGTGTTTGAGAGGAGAAATCGGACTTTATTGGATATGGTCCGATCAATGTTGAGTTTTACAGATTTACCCTATTACTTATGAGGCTAATATCTTTTAACAGCTGCACATATTTTGAATAAGATTCCTTCAAAAGCTGTACCTACGACTCCATATGAGATATGGACCGGTAGGAGACCAAATCTTAGTTATATTAAGGTTTGAGGTTGTCCTACCTGTCCTACCTATGTCAGGATTACTCAGTAGGATAAGATTTCACCTCGAGGGCAAAAGTTTAGGTTTGTTGGATATACTTCGAACACGAGGGGATATATATTCTGTGATACCGAGCATCGAAATGTGTTCGTAGCTCGCTTCACAAGATTTCTAGAAGTAGAAAATTGTCAGAAGGTGGTAATCATAGACAAGTTGAACTTGGTGAAGTCCAACCTGAAAACAACGAACCAACGGAGGAAACTGAGATTCAAGTAGATGAAGAACCTTCAACACACACACTCTGTAGGTCACAAAGGGTATCTAGACCTCCTAAGCGCTTGTATTTGATACAAGAAAAGAGTCTCGATTTTCTCTTTGTTGAAGAGACTGATCATTTTACCTATAGAGAATCGATATTGGACATCGACTCCGTGAAATGGCAAAGTGCCATGAAATCAGAGTTAGACTCAATGCATGAGAATCAAGTTTGGGACTTGGTTCTGCTTCCCGAAGGAATTGTTCCTATCGATTGTAAATGGGTTTACAAGAGGAAGCGCGGGCCTGACGGTAAGGTTGAAACTTACAAGGCCCGACTGGTAGCAAAAGGTTACACGCAGCGACCTGGCGTCGACTACGATGAAACGTTTTCACCAGTAGCAATGCTTAAGTCTATTAGGATTTTGCTTTCTATAGATGCATATCATGATTACGAGATTTGGCAAATGTATGTCAAAATGACTTTTCTAAATGGATTTCTTGATGAAGAAATCTATATGGAACAGCCGGAAGGTTTTACGTCCAGCGAAAACTCGGGCATGGTATGTAAGCTTAAGAAGCCCATTTATAGATTTAAACAAGCTTCACGAAGTTGGAATCTTCGATTCGATGAGATTATTAGATCGTCTGGTTTTCTCAAGATCGAAAGAATCCTGTGTGTATCAGAAGGCCAGTGGGAGCATGGTAGTAGTTTTAGTCCTCTATGTTGACGACATTCTAATAATTGGGAATGATATAGGGATGTTACAAGGCGTCAAAACATATCTCTGTAAGAATTTCTCCATGAAGGACCTGGGAGAAGCTTATATGTTTTAGGGATAAAACTCTATAGAGATAGACAAAGGAAGCTGATTGGGTTATCCCAATCAACGTACATAGATAAGATCTTGGAACAATATAATTTTGGTAACTGTAAGACAACAAACATACCGTTCAGACATGGGATTCATCTTTTGAAGAAGATGAGTCCACAAACATAAGATGAAAAGGTTAGAATGTCTAACCAACTTTATGCTTCGTGTTTGGGTAGCATAATTTATGCCATGTTATGTATTAGGCCTGATATTAGTTTCGCTGTTAGCGTAACTAGTAGATATCAGTCTAATCCAGGAAATGACCATTGGATGGCCATTAAACATATCCTGAAGTATCTTAAAGGTACTAAGGATAAGTTGATTATTTATGGAGGAAGTGAACTGCAAGTTAACGGGTATACGGATTCTGACTTCCAATCGGATCCCGATGATAGAAAGTCTACATCTGGATTCGTCTTTACCCTTAACGGAGGTGCAATTTGCTGGAAGAGTTCCAAACAAGGGTCAATAACAGATTCCACCACAGAGGCGGAATACATTGCAGCTTCTGAAGCTGCAAAGGAAGCTGTATGGATTAGGAACTTTATCACAGAATTGAAAGTTGTCCCAAGTATCGAGAATGCAATTCCGTTATACTGTGATAATATTAGAGCCATTACGCAAGCAAAGGAACCGAGAGCGCATCAGAAGTCGAAGCATGTAGAACGGAAGTACCACATCATTCGAGAGATTGTGTCGCGATGGGATATTATCGTGTGCAAGGTACCGAGTGAAGATAATGCAGCAGACCCGCTTACGAAGGCCATACCTCCGAAGTTATTTGATAAACATGTGGAGTCGATGGGTATTAGATACAATCGATATTGGCACTAGAGCAAGTGAGAGATTTTATTGGGGTTGGTGCTCAGAGCGCCAATTCCCAGTTGTATTTCTTTGAGAATACTATTGTAAAACGTTTTATTTTGAATAAAATAAGTAGTTTCTGTAATATAATATATCTTTTAATAAGGCAAATACGTAATAGACCTTAGGATGATTAGTCATGATACTGTTGCAAAAGCATCGCAACTGACATTGAGTTGTATCATGACGTTGTCATTCTCAGACAGTTTCTGGTCAAGGTTTACACTTCTTGGTCAGTAAAGTAAACCCGTTGAGACCGGTACATGTCGTATACTGGAATATATCATTCCAATGGTTTCTCAATGAACCATGAGTCTTGGGGACTCGTATAGACGTGTAGGTGTTTATAGTGGATAGACACTGAATGACTCACCGAAGATTCTTAATGGATGGTACACCAACGTCAATTAGAATCTTCTCGGGTTGAGTAGCATTTGTGATTCTTCGACTTGAGATACCACTGTGGGCACATGAGACATCTTCCACACTTAAATGGCAGTCACGTCATCGATCTATTTAGATCAGACCTCCACCTGTTCGTTGGGTGTGGATAGATCTTCAGGGTGTCCTGTGTGTGTTGAGATATGATCCGTCAGTTCTGTGTATAGAGCATAGGTAGTCCATATATGTTTAGCAATCAGATAAAAACCATGGGCCCGTGGTACATTTTAGAAGTGAGTTTTAAGTGTTCTTTTAGAGATTGCTAATATAAACGTCGACATGATTGCCCCTATAGAGATTTGACGTTTACATCTATATCTGTGGGATATATCCGGATATCTGTGACAGAGGAATTATACATTTGCCATGACCTCGACCTGTATGATTCAGTGAGTTTATCCATGGTCGTCATAATTTACGGGTGGGTAAATTATGGACACAAAATTGGATTTCGTGTCGGATATTCCTGAATCTAGAGAGTCTCACTAATGAAATATACTCGTAGAGCACTAGGGCAACATTTATGAATAATACTGATTATTTATAAGTCATTTAAAGGTTAAACGAAAAATACATGCGAAGGGACCTAATAGTCATTTCCGAATTATTGTGTATTTGTACTTAATGATAGATTTTGTTAAATACACATTAATTAAATGTCAAATTGTGATATTTGACTAATATCATAAATATATATGTATTTAGATATTTAAATTCAATATTATACATATATTTAAAATATTTGTATTTAAATAATTATTTAATTATTTAATTGTTAAATAATTAAATTAATTAAAAATATAAATATCTTAAGTTTATAATAAATATATTTTATTAAATGACTTGAGTTGCTATTGTTGTCTTGTTGAAAAGTTATTAAAGTTGTAAGGATTCAAATTAACAAGTTGATAAAGCTTTAATGAAACAAATTGAAAATATCTAGATATTTTCTATATACCTAAATTCGGCCAAGGCTATTGTGAGAGGTATAAATTGTTTTGTTTCATTTTAGGGTTTCATAAGTTCATTAGATACAAAAATAACACAAAAGTAGTTGAGATAAAAGTTTGGAGAAAAGAAGAAAAGCTTGGAAATCTTTAGCATTTGTAAGTTTTCTTTCAAATCTTCCAACATGAAAAATATTTCTAACATTTTAGCTTCATCTTGTGATGATCTGATGTTGTCTTTACACTTATAGTTTGTGTTTAATTGGTTGTGAACTTGTTTGAAAGATGTATGCATGTAAGTAAGCTTGAAATGGTTTCAATGGCTTACTTTTGATTATTTGATAATCAAGTTGCCATTCTACAGTTGTTGAGCCACTCCTTGGTGACCTAGAATTGTTCTAGAGTTATTTCAAAGTGGTGAGACTTGTTTGGTGTTGCTAAGAATGAATTAAAGTGTTGGATTTTAAAGATTTGGTAAAATTGGTCAATTTGGTGAAATTGTAAAATTAGGGTTCTTAATCCTTTCCAAA
Organism: Zanthoxylum bungeanum; assembly: GCA_019454045.1. NCBI lineage: Eukaryota > Viridiplantae > Streptophyta > Magnoliopsida > Sapindales > Rutaceae > Zanthoxylum > Zanthoxylum bungeanum. The sequence goes on along the minus strand of SKCR01050730.1, from coordinate 101,000 downwards.
TTTAGGGTTTTTCATATATGTGATGTATTATGGAGTTTATATGATGCATGTAAATTTTTGGGTTGATTGGATTTGATCTTGGCATGTTTAGAACATAAAAGGACTAAATTGCAAATAACCGAAAAATGGGGGGTGCTCACGGTAATTAGCAAAAACTTGGGGATTTGGTTGCAATCTGATTTTGATGTATTGGATATGTTGAAAAACATTTTAGAAGTGATTTAGAATCATCCAAAATTGTATTTGACAATTTTAGGACTAAAATGATCAATTTACAAAGTTGTGGGACAATTCGGTAATTACTAAGAAATTTGATTTCTTGTGTAATTTTTTAGAATTTAATAATTGGATAATTAAATAATTAAGTTTATTTAATTGATCCAAGAAAAATTTTGAAATCAGAAAATTTTGATTTTCCACTATTCCGCTGCGTTACCAGATTTTCGCCATAAAACCCCTACAATAGGGGCTGCCCAGGTCAGCCCCAATGGCACTTGGACATTTCGTGGGCTGCTCGAAAGTGACCAACTCATTGTTTGGGCAGCCATTACCCGATAATGCCATTTTTTCGCCTTTTTACGTATTTTCACTCCGAAATAATTTTCGGTAATTATTTTCTTGGACAATTAAAATAAACCAATTTATTCTAATTAATCAATAAATACAAACTGAATTTTTAATCCAAAAATCAGATTTTATCACTAATTACCGTGAGACCCAAATTCATTGCATTTTGATCATTTTAGTCTTAATTTGTCAAATACAAATTTAAGTGATTTCAAATCACTACCAAAATGATTTATACATATCATATACATCAAAATACAACTTACAACACAAAATCCTAATATTCTTCAAATTGCCGAATGTGCCCAACATTTCCAATTTTGTGCAATTTGGTCCAAATTTGTTCAAAACAACTTTGAATGATATCCAATCAACACCAAATTAAATGTACATCATATATACATTGTGAGACTCTCTAGGTTCAGGCATATCCATCACAAAATCTAATTTCGTGTCCATAATTTAACCACCCGTAAATTATGACGACCATAGATAAACTCGCTGAACTATACAGGTCGAGGTCATCGCAAACGTATAATCCCTCCATCACATGGATTCAGATTATTCCAGAGATATAGATATTAACGTCAAATCTCTATAGGTATAATCTCGTCGACGTTTCTATTAGAAATCTTATAATAACACTTAGAACTCACTTCTACAGTGTACCACAAATCCATGGATTTAACAGATTGCTAATCCCATAATGAATACCTATGCCCTGTACATAGAGCTGACAAATCTTTTCTTGATACACAGAGGATATCATGAGCATGAGTCCACACCCAACGAACAAGCGGAGGTCTGATCTTAATTTGACGTTGGTGTACCATCTATTAGGTAATCTGCGGTGAGTCATTCAGTGTTTATCAAATAAACACCTACACGTCTATACGAGTCTCCCGAGACTCATGGTTCATTGGGATAAACCATCAGACCAAGTCACGATATACGACATATACTGGTCTCAGCAGATTTTTACTAACCGACCCGTGTTAGTAAATCTTGACCAAGAACTTTATTTGAAAATATATTTCTAGTAGTGACACTTCCCAATGTCAATTACAAGCTACGTTGTAATTACGCACTACATTATATATTATCGGGTGTTTGTCTAATACATATATCGCTAAACATGATTTAGTTTCAATCTAATGAATTAGATCGAATATATATAATAAAAGACAAGAGGTTCGACCATAAATTAATAATATTATGGAAAAATATATTGCTCGTATTCATGAATCAGACATAAATACGATCCGGATTGGCACTCCGAGCACCAACCCTAACATAATAAAGGATTGTCATCTCTTCCAGATAACATAAGTGGATAGACACATTCTCTAAACGATATGGATGAATTGTCATCTCCTCCAAATGACATGAAAAGATTGTCATTTTCTCCAGACGATATGGATGAAAAGTCATCTACTCTCCACTACATGGAATGATTATCATCTATTATCCATATGACATCTAATGAGTGCCATCAACTCCAGACTACGTAGGAAGTCCTTCATCAGGTCTGGTAGAGTGAAGACTCTCATGGACATTTATGACCCTCATGGACCTTCATTATGTTCAGTCGATCGAAGCATCATGTACCTTCATCAGGTCTAGTGGAGTGAAGACCATCATGTACCCTCATCAGGTCTAGTGGTGTGAAAACTATCATGGATCTTCATCAGTTCCAGTAGAGTGAAGACCTTCATTGACCTTCATCAGATTCAATCGATCGAAGTCTCATGGACTTTCATCAGGTTCAGTCGACCGAAAACTCATGAACCTTCATCAGGTCTAGTGTAGTGAAAACCATCATGTACCTTCATCAGGTCTAGTAGAGTGAAAACTCTTATGAACCATCATCAGGTCCAATGGAGTGAAGACCTTCATTGACCTTTATCAGGTTTAGTCGACCATAGTCTCATGGATCTTCATCAGTTCCAATAGATTGAAGACCCTCATATACCTTTATCAAGAGTCAAGACTCTCGCCTTCATCAGGTTTATGGAGTGAAGATCCTCATTGAACTTCATCATGTCCAGTCGACCAAAGTCCTATGGATCTTCATAAGTTCCAGTGGAAATGATTTTCATAGACCTTAATCAAGTATATTGGAGCTAAGACTCTCATGCACTTTCATCAGGTCTGGTGGAATGATGTCTCTCATGTACATAAACTTTCATCAGCCAGCTTGTAAAGTAACTAATTTCTCTCAATTGACCCGATCATACCCTTCTAATCGTCTGGCAAGTCCATTCGACCATAAATGGACATCCAAAGACCACCACCTGGTTCAGCTGATTAGGGTCACCAAATGACAAGTAATATTATTTTCTCCTCATTACTAACCATGACTCATGGTTTCAAGCTCGCAGGTAATCATTTGCTCTAGTGTAAGTTGGAGATTGTTGGGATGTATGTTATAGAGTATCATATAATATGTAAAAAAAGTTATTACATTAAAACAAACTATGCATTTTCATTTATAAAATTATATGTTTTAAAATCGCATATTGTAAATTATCATGTATACCTGTGATTACTCATGTGATTTCAAATTTAGTGTATGAATGTCATACATAAGTGGATTTAAGTATGAAATTCATAATCTAAAATAGTTTGTAGAAAGCAAATAAAGACATGTATTTTATTTGTGATTTATCTACAGTTACAGACCATTACATAATTGTATGACGAACTTGATCCGGGATCGTTTATGTGATGAAATGAGAATGAAGGCATCATAAATGATGCGATCATATAAGACTGGACCTAGACATAAATGAATTTCTTTTAATGTCCGTTAAACGAAAAAATTCATTTCAATCTAATAGATGATCATATATGGACTAATATGAATCCTGAGTGTACTACAAACTCATGCATATCATGTTATTTCCTTTAATTTACATGGGTGATATCTGTTGGGGCTGTTGTGGAACCCTAGGGTCGGATTAGTGGCCCACACAACATAAGTGGGTCTAACCAATGATACCAAAGATAGGTGTATTTTAAAATATTTTAATGAAAACTACATTCCGATACGAGTCCATAGGAAAAAACGGGGACCAAATCAGAGTCCGGAAACTTCGGAACAGAGAAAATGACATTTTTGTGTTCATCAGCTCTCGGTGTCGCGACGTGACCGGCGTAATCACACCCGTATAACACAAGCGCACGTATTGTTCAAGTAGTATAAAAAGTATCGATCCCACGAGGACTTAATACCTAAGCTATTAATTTATGAAGCCAAATTTTTACAAGTATCTAATGGATTGATTGTTTGATTGGATGATGACTTTAAATTTTAAAACTAGTAAATAAAAATTGTGCGAAAGATGATTGAGGAAAATTCAAGATTATTAAACAATCTAGGGTTGTGAATTCTTCCAATATCTTTTTAAAGATGAAGTGATTTTCTCATGTTTGTTTAATATATTGGTTTACTAACCTGGAACACGAAATTATGCAAAAGCCTCTATCGATGGTCAGCTACAAATACCCAGTGTAACCCAATTAATCATATGTCTATGTCAACCAAGTTACTTGAATTCATTAAGATTAAGTTCCAATTGTGGCTACCCCTGCTCGACAGGTATATGTCTATCTTATAAGGAAATCTTTTAAAAGGGTTATCTATCCTCAAGGAAGATCGTTGGCTATTAAGTCTAAGGCTGAAACCTAAAATTCCTTTGTCAAGTTTTTTTTTAAGTTTACCATATCAATCTTATTAATGGCCAGTTAACAAGAAACATTAAGCTTAAGACTTAATAAATAAACCTTTATATTACCCAAACTATAAAATAACCCCGTATAAACCAGTGATATTGGAATTCATCATAACCCCAGATAACAGGTTTATTTACGACACATATCTAAGGCTAATAAAAGCTTAAATAAAATAAAAGACATAAAGTAAATGCTGGAAATTAAATAAGGTAAATGCTGAAAAGTAAATGTTGAAATTAAATAAAGTAAATGTTGGAAAGTAAATGCTGGAAATTAAAAAGGGAAAAGTACAATAAAAGAAAATTATGGGATAAGAGGATCCACTTTTATTACTACTATTTTAGATATCTCCCTTATTATAATATATTAACTATGTGGGATATTACCAACCGACCATAAGGCGGTATCTTGATTAAGTCAAATTAATAATTAATTCCAACCGACCATAAGGTGGTATCCATGTTTAGTCAGGTTAAAACTGATTTTATTTAAGTCCAACCGACCATAAGGCGATATCTCATTAAGTCAGGTTTTAAATAGTTTATATATTATAATTAAGGGAGATTAATCTAAATATTAGTAATAAAAGCTTACCTTTCACCCCAGCAGAAGAAAGTTACCTACTCATGCTGAATAGTAAAAACTGAAAAGTAAAGAAAAGAAAGTACTATTGGGAAAAGTAAATAAAATTAATTACAGAAAGCGGTAAATAAACAAACAAGACATAATCTTCTTAGTATTCTTAAGGAATTCCTTAGAAGAAAGTATGAAATGAAATCTGAAATTCGGCCTCTATTTATAGACAAATTTTGGTGTCACGCATCGCGATGCGTGATGTCTTGCACCTCGCGACGCGCGTTGATCTTCAACACGTGGTCGGCGGCTTCGCTGAGATGGTGACACGTGTCCGGTGGCTATTGTCAGCTGAATTATTGTGCTGACATGGCGACTAATGAATTATTATGCTGAAGTCATTGATGACATATATGCTGACGTGGCGATGATGATTGTCGAAAACATGTGATGATGACACGTGTCCGGTGCACGTTAGCATGATTTGCTGTGATATTGACACGTGGCAGACGTATATTAGCATGAGCGCATGATAGCAAACCTCTCTGATTATGACACATGTCCAACGCACGTTAGCAGGACCCGGTGGACATTAGCGGTCGCGACACAGAAGTGCTACGCGTCGCGAATTCCAAAAGATAGTTTTTCCCTTTTTGTCCTTATTCACTGTTTTGGCCCTGATTTGATTCCAAATAGTCCTGAAACTTTATTTATCCACAAAATACATCAAAATATTCACAAAACGCAAGAAACTATACAAAATATTAAGTTAAAGATGTGGGAAATAGTGATCTATTTACCACTAATCACGACGCGGAGGCTTGGGAGTCGCAACGCCCAAATCTGTGAGAGTAATATGTGAGAGCTCAATGTCCAGGAGTCATGACGCGTAAGGGTGAGAGTCACAATGTTTGGATGTCTGATGCTCAGTGTCACGACACCGCAAGGTCAGTGTCGCGATGTTGCCCTGTGTAAAATATTGGCAGATGGCATTTTAACCATCAAATCAATCCTAAACACTTCCAATTTTCACATATCATTTCAATACACCGTAAAACCAAATTTAACATCAAAACCAACCATAACACATGTTATAAAACTAACATACATGTAATCTAAATACATATAAGCATTTGTTTGAATCAAAATACAAACCAAAATAGAATCCCACAATGAAATTACTCATGAACAATTCTAGGTTACTCAAAGATGTTCAAGTGATTTTAGAATGGTATCATTAGCTCTAAGCTTTAATATAGAGTTCCAAACTCTTATTAATTATTCCATGTCCAATATGAACATCTTTTACCCAATTACAAGCATATTTTGTGTTTATACTTTTAAAGCATCTATACACAATTCATTAGCCTAATTTCAATTTTAAGCTACGTTATTATGCATCCAATATATAATTCATCACTATATGTCTCATTAATGATAACTCACTAATGAAGAACATAGCTTAGGAGAAGATCAAAATTACCTAGCAAGCTTGATATAAAGATCCAATCTCATTCTCCTTGTTGAAATGGTTGAAGAACTTTCAAGGTTTCCCAAGTTTGACTCTAAGATCCAATCTTGATTCCAATGCTAGCAAGCGTCACTCCAAGATCCAATCTTGATTTCTCCTTGTTGAATTGTTGTAGCGATCTTCCAAAGCTTCTCTAAACACTTCTCTAACTTAGGCTAATTTCTCTAACAATTACTTCTTTTAGCTTTCTTAAGCTTGATTAAAACCTTTGCTCAAGCTTGCTATTTATAGCAAAACTTAGGTAATTTTTAATTAATAAAAGTTCTAATCAACTTTCATGTGGGCTTAATCTAAATTGTCGAAATATGTATAATTAAATGTGACTAATCACCTTTGTCACCACTTTGATTTAATCTAATTAAATCAATATAAAGTTTAATTAATGGATAGTTATATGTCTACAACTTTGATTTAATCCAATTAAATCAAGCCAAATACACCTATAATTACATATTTGCATTTACCAAAATATCCTCAAATGGTAGAGATAATTATGAATTTACAATTAAGCCTTTATGTAATTCTTGATAAATCCAATTAGGTCAAAGTAAATACTCAATGTTATCCAATAACACTTAATTATATTAGTTGATAATTATAATATCGAATATTATTTATTATAAAAAATTATTAGCTACCCAAGTGCTCAACGAGTACACTTCATATTGTGGGACTCTCTAAGTTCAGACACGTTTGTTATATAAGCCTAGCTAATATGTATGCAATTTAGCCACCTCCGAATTCGTGAAGAACACAAACGATCTTTCTAAAATATACAAGTCGAGGTCATCACATATATTTATCAATCCCTCTGCCGTAGGCTATCCGAGTTATGCTTAGGAAACATAGAATACACCATCAAGTTTCCGAGGTGCCCATCACCGAGAAGAAACCAACCCCCAAAACCGAGAAGAAATCACCCCATAAATCATCAAAAACATCACACCAAAACCAGCATTCACAACCGAAAACAACAAAGAAACCAGCAGCCCCAATAACCGTAAAATAACAAAAAATAGCGAACACAAATAGCACCCCCAAAACCGAACAAATCAGTCCCACAAATAGTGAAAAACCAAGTCCAAAATAGCAGCCCTATCACCGAAACAGTGAGCCAAAATACAATAAAAAGTAGCCCTATCACCGAAACAGTGAGCCAAAAATAGTGAACCAAAACAGCGACCCTGAAACAGCAAAACAGTGAATCAAAATAACAGGAACAATAAACAACGAACCAACTTCAATCCTTCCGGCAACGGCCTAACACACTTCCAAGAAGCGACTTAAAAGGTAAGACCTGAGGGCACCATTTATTATATTTATTTTGTTGTTCTGGACGCGGCATGCCTAGTTGGACGTGAAATACGTCCAACTGGGTATGCGAGATCCTATATCAAGGACGACCAAATCTTTTGGTCACATTTTTCTTTCTTTAGCATTTCATTGTTTATCTCTTTTTATATTTATTTACTTTTATATTTATTTATTTTTGTGTCAATTTATTGTTATTTACTATTTCGCATTTATCTTGTTATTTATTTTCTTATATATTTAGTGTTATTTGTCTTTTCTATTTATTTACTCGCATTTTATCGTTATTTTATCGTTTCACTTTTACTTTTGTTTATGTTATTTTCCATCTACTTTCATGTCCATTTACATTGCGTTAATGATTGTGTGTGTTAACCCTTGCGGTATATCAGATGGAAACCCATACATAAATTCCGTAGCCGAATCCGAATGGATGATAATGCAGTCTGTACATGGGATACAACTCCACGTACCACTCGGGAAATATTCATATATGCGTGTTTATTTAATTATTGGTGCTATTTTTGTAATAACGTTTGAACTCGTTTCCAAACGCAACTCGAACGTATGCCTTCTACCTTACCCCGTTCGAACGCGTTCTCGAACGCTACACGAACGTGAACTCTCTAGAACACTTCATTCGAATGCATTTATGAACGCTACTGTAGGAGCGAAGTGGGGTTTACCGCTATGCCTACGATGCTCGGCGACCATGACACTGTTGGGCTCGCAGCCCGTAGAGAGTAGGGAGCAGCCCGCGGGGGACTAAATCAGAAAATAAAGGAGTCGCCACCCAGCGTGAACTGGGAAATGATTTAAGGCCGCACTCACCCCTCACAAGGGAAGACCTCAAATCGTTGGGTTCAGAATGGTCCCTTACTTATGCCAGTGTAATGGACAGGTTCATATAATGATATAACCAAGTCTTATGCAGATCATGCAAGATAATTCAAATAAACACACAAATTTGCACACCCATAAACATGAATATAAATGAAAGCAAATACATAGTTCCAAAAGCATATTAAATATAGAAGCATGATAATGTGAATAACGGTAAAAAGATGTTAATAATAAATGTAGATAATTAAGTGCATAATACAAAATAAATAACTAAAGAGGTAAAAAAAGCATAAAATGTAAAGAAAAAATCTATCCAGTGTGTGTGTGTTCGTGTAACGTTCGAGAATGCGTTCGAACGGACTGAGGCAGAATGCATGTGTTCGTGTAGCGATCGGAAACACATTCGAATGTGCTTGCAAAAACAGTATTAACAATATCATAAACACGTATATATAAATATTCCCTAGCGGTACGTGGAGTTGTATCCTAAGTACAGACCGCACTACCGTCCATTCGGATTAGGCTATGGATTTTAGGTCTGGGTTTCCATCTGATATACCGCAATGGATAACACATAATTATTAACACAATGCAAACAGACATGAAAGTAAATGTGAAGTGACATAACAAAGCATAAACAAGAGTAAAAGCGAAATGATAAAATAAGATAAATAATCAAGAAGATGAATAACGAAACTAAATACGGAAAAATAAATAAAGATAAATAACAAAATGAATGCAAAATGATAAATAAACATGAACAATAAAGTAAATACGAAGTAATAAATAAAGATGAACGATAACGTATGTGCGGAATAATAAAATAAATACGAAACTAAGTGCGGAAAAATAAATAAAGATAAATAACAAAATGAGTGCGAAATAATAAAAAAACGTTAACAATAAAGTAAATGCGAAGTAATAAATAAAGATGAACGATAAAGTAAGTGCGGAATAGTAAAATAAATACGAAACTAAGTGCGAAAAAATTAATAACAGTAAATAGACAAGAATGATAAATAGAGAAATAAAAGAAAGGAGATGCGAACAAAAGATTTGGCCATTTTTTAATATAGGACCTCACATGCCCGGCTGGACGTATTTCACGTCCAACCAAGGAAGCCGCGTCCAGAACAACAAAATAACTATAATAGATAAATAACGAAATAAAAAAAGGAGATACGACCAAAAGATTTGGCCGTTTTTAGTAAAGTACCTTGCATGCCCGGTTGGACGTATTTCATGTCCAACCAAGCATACCGCGTCCAGAACAGTAAAATAAATCTAATAAAGGGTGCCCTCAGGTCTTATCTTTTAAGTCGCTTCTCGGTTGTGCGTTGGGACGTCACCGAAAGGATTAAAGCTTACTGTTTTTTTTTCTGGTTTACTTGTTCGTTGTTTCTGCTCACTGTTTCACCATTTTTGGGCTGCTAATTTTTCTATTTTCGAGTTTCTATTTGGTGATTATTTTAGGACTGTTTTAGTGGTTTTAGGCTACTGTTTTTGGTGGCTAAAGAGAGCTATTTTCGGGACTGTTTTAGGAACTGTTTCTGGACTATTTTTGGCTTTGTTTGTGTCGGTCAGGTGGGTGTTGTTTTGTGCGTTGATGAGAGGGGTTATTTAGTGGCTTTTTCGGTCAGGTGGCTTGTTTTGTGGGCTGATGCCGTTAGTGGCTTCTGTTGTTTGTTCACGCCATGACAGTCTGCATGCGTTGGTATTTGTTGGTTGTGTTTGGTTAGGGCTGCTTTGTGCTTGTTTATTTGTGTTGTTTGCTGGAAGGGTTCACGGCTTAGGGGTGCTACTTTTGACTTGGGTTTCAGTTTGTTTGTCAGCTTCTTATGATGATGTTATCGTATGTGTGTGTGGCAGTGTGTCTTGCCGTGTTTGTGTGTGGCCTGTGTGTTTGGCCGTGAGTGGTGTCTAGTCTTTTGTGTGATGATGTTGTGTGTGGTGTGTGAGAGAAAGTCTAGGTTTGTTTTCTTTTGGTTTCATATGTGAGTTTAACTTTTTAAAGAGAAAGTGTGTGAGAGAAAGAGTCTAGGGTTTTTGTTCTTGCCGTGTGAGTGAGTGAGAGAGGAAAAAAAAGAGTTAGGGTTTTCTAACTTGGATTGCCGTGAGTGTGTGAGAGAGAGAAGAAGAAGCCAAGATGAGGGAGGAATCCATTTTTTATAATTGTGCCTTCTAGGGTTTTGGTTGTGCCTCCTAGGGTTTTGGTTGTGCCTCATAGGGTTTCTTCTCTTATTATTTTTTTTTTGTGGCCTCCCCCTCCCCCTTATTTACCTTGATTGTCTTTCCATGTTTGAGGGATTTACAATCTTTGCTAATTTGGAAGGTAATTTGAATGGATTTGGCACATGTTTTGCATGTGGTTTTATTATTTTGGAGAGGGCTTGGGCCTGTGGGCCTTGTGGATGGGTTGTATGGGCCTTTTGGATGGGTTGTATTGGCTTTGTGTGGTATGGGCGTGTATTTTGAGGATAAATGAGCTTTCATGGGTTGCAGGGGTTTTGGGCCGATGCTAAGGTTTAAAACAGGAATTGACTAAGGGAACCCGAGGCTAGCTAGTGAGTTCAAATCCGATGAAGTATTAATTTTAGAGTTTTCCTTTCCGGCATTCATTTCCCGCGACTTTCGCGACTTATCAATTAGTGCCTCTATACGAGGCTCATCATTGGGCTTCTTACAAAAATACAGTGCCTACGTCGCCCCCACTTTGATGGGGCTTGTGCAGTGTGTGACATTGACAACCCTGTCAAAGTTATGCATGCATTTTTACTTACCTGGTTCGTCGGCTGTTGTCGGACTTACTTGATGTTTTGTAAGATATTTTGAACTGAGTTGATTTGGTGACGAGGTGCTGCGACCGCTAAGGTTCATCCCTGCGAGATGCTGCGATCTCTAGGATTCATTACCAAACTGAGCTGATGTGAGATGGTTCATTCCCGAACCATTACTGATGTGAGATGGTTCATTTCCGAATCGTTACTAATGTGAGATGGTTCATTTCCAAACCGTTAATGATGCGAGATGGTTCATTTCCGAACCGTTACTGATGTGAGATGGTTCATTTCCTAACTGTTACTGATGAGAGATGGTTTATTTCTGAACCGTTACTATTGTGAGATGGGTCATTTCCGAACCTTTACTAATGAGAGATGGTTCATTTCCGAACCGTTACTGTTGTGAGATGGTTCATTTTCGAACCGTTACTGATGAGAGATGGTTCATTTTCGAACCGTTACTGTTGTGAGATGGTTCATTTCCGAACCGTTACTGATGAGAGATGGTTCATTTCCGAACCGTTACTATTGTGAGATGGTTCATTTCCGAACCGTTACTGATGAGAGATGGTTCATTTTTGAACCGTAACTGATTTGAGATGGTTCATTTCTGAACTGTTACTGATGTGAGATGGTTCATTTCCGAACCGTTCCTGAGTTGAGATGGTGGCGAGGCGTTTTGACCCTTGGGTTTTGTTCCTGAATTGAGTTGAGTTTGTTGCCATTCCCGGCTTGCTCGTCTTTGCTGCTTTTTTCCTTTTTTTCTTCAAAAACCTGCGAACACAAAACAAAAATTACGTGTATGTGACGTGTATGCATATATGCATGGATGTATTTCCTATTCCGATGGGTTAGGCCTTCCTTGTGCTCTTTGGTGCCCTTTGCCTACAAATGTCTTCGGTCGCCCCCTGGGCCTGCTTACAATTTCCTTCTGCCAGTTCTCTTCTGGTGATTGCTCAGTTCTCTTTGGTCCCATGACTCGAGATCTTGTTATGTTCCTCATTCGTGGGGTAGTAGACCGGTCGCCCCCATACCTGGTTTAACTTTTTGCTCTCCGTTGCCTGCACTGGGTCACGGTGAATTACGCCTTTTTTGAAAGTGGCCTCATCCTTTTGGGATACTAAAAGTCATGTCTTCTGATTCCCAGATTTTCAAAGTATGCCTTCTCTCGGAGGAGTTTACTGCTATTATTGGCTTGGATTTTTCTCCTGCTACCTTCCGACGATGTTGCGTTTCCAATGTCTATACCTTCGGGAGGCCTTCAAAATTTTCCTTGTTTTGCAGGTTCGTACTATCTTTTGCTTAAGCTTTCTCCCAATAGTTACACATATTATTGTCCTCAAAGGATGCCCAATAATGAAACCAGAGAACCTTCAAAGCACTCAATGCAACTCTAATCTAAGTCTTTGAATAAGTCATCTAAGCGGGACTCACAGTGTGTGTGTGTGCAAAGGTTTATTTACAGCTTGATTCCTAGGTAAGCCAACTCAATGATTTTGTTTAAAAAAAATTGGGATCGATGGGTCAAACCAACCTAGATATCTCAATTATGCTCTGCAATTGCTTGTCGGTGCTCAATATGGTATGATTTTCTTTTTTCTTTTCTTTTGTCTTCTTTCTTTTCAACACACCTACCCTTTAAGGTAGCATTTCTCCTCATGGTGGTCCTAATACTCACCCATGGGTAGCTTCACGCTTATCGGTTATAGGTGGTTTAATTTTTTTTCTTTAGAGACTTTTCCTTTATTTTCAACCATACCACACATCATAACACAAGCAAATTAGGTTAGACATCTACGCAAACGGTCATTCATCGACCTGTAATTTCTTCAACTAGTCATTTTGCCAACTACTCAGGCTTTCACAGCTAAAAACCTATGATTAGGTGCTCACGAGTCTAACCTAGATCAATTACTCAAAACATCAGATAAAAGTACATTAAAGAGCTTATCGTTTCTAAGATTTCACCCTAAAGTAAATAATTTTATCATTGGACTTATGCCTCACTATTAAGGACTAAAACATACAATCAAATTATTATTTTTTGCTAAAGGCCCCCCAATGGTCTTTCTATTATGGCCGTAAAATTTTATGTTTCTCGGCTTCCTCTTCCTCGATATCCATGTTTGCTAAACTATTCTTGACAAGTCTTCCTTCTTCTCTAACCCAACAGATATCTATGATGGCTTTTAGACAAATGGGTTAACATGATACATGTATGCGTGCGATGCATGTGGTTAACAAAACAGCATATATCCTTCCGACCTTATTCCTCCCACAATCGTGGTAAGTTCATTTCTGCCCTAGGTATGGCTTATTTTATGCACCAATGTGGGGTACATAAAATCGTTCTCTCCTATGTTATAAGGGTGAACCTTGGCTACCTCAGTCCCTTTCCATCGGTAAAAGACAAAGACCGCCCATTTATAATATTGACTAAGCATAATATGGGGATCGTGTCATTGTCTAGAAATGACGAATTGGGCCCTCAGTAATCATGGTTGTGGAGACGGACTTGAAGATATCCAAAAGTATACAAATATGTCATAACAAGGCGTACCTCCCTGGATGAAAGCTAGTGCAGATATCGGACTCATGCGTTTGGCATATTCGGATCGTGTTTGGACTTTCTAAGCCCATCAAGGTTTTCATACAAGTTGGCCCGTTATCATTTTAAAGCATTCAATCATATTATCGCGAGGTGCAAACTTGTCCCAGTTGAAAAGGCCCAACAAGCTTACACTTTTACGATAATGTGGCTAAACAACTTCAAATGATATGAGGCCTAAACACAAGGTGGCCCATTGTCATTTTGAAAACTCTTGGCCCAATCACCATAAGATATAAGCTCGTCCCAATTTAAATGGCCCAACAAGTTCGTATCATATAATGAGAAGTCCAAATGGATCCAAATGATAATGGTCCCAAACACAAGCATAAGGGGTAGCTTCTATAGGACATATAACTATGGTTTATATGTGGGCTTACAAGGGTATGGATAAAGGCTCTCACCGGTGAAGGGTTGCTCACAACTAGGTCTCCCCACTCAAGGGTTCGAGTGACCAAGTGAGCGCGCCTTTTTTATACCCTAGGGTACGTGCCAACGAGTGATGGTCATCACTTAACGATCTGTCGCCTTAAGTGAAAGCGACTTCATGATACATGACGCCATCAGGGTAAAAAGGGTAAGCAAAATATATGAGACTTGGGTAACTAAAGCCAAAGCCACAGACACTACAAGGCATTATTTCGAGACCGATTCTCTAATCCCCAGTGGATTCGCCAATCTGTAGGAGTGAAGCGGGGTTTACCGCTATGCCTACGATGCTCGGTGACCACGACACTGTTGGGCTTGCAGCCCGTAGAGAGTACGGAGTAACCCGCGGGGGACTAAACCGGAGAATAAAGGAGTCTCCACCCAGCGTGAACTGGGAAATGATTTAAGGCCGCACTCACCCCTCACAAGGGAAGACCTCATACCGTTGGGTTCAGAATGGTCTCTTACTTATGCCAGTGTAATGGACGGGTTCACACAATGATATAACCAAGTCTTATGCAGCTCATGCAAGATAATTCAAATAAACACACAAATTTGCACACCCATAAACATGAATATAAATGAAAGCAAATACATAGTTCCAAAAGCATATTAAATAGAGAAGCATGATAATGTGAATAACGGTAAAAAGATGTTAATAATAAAGGTAGATAATTAAGTGCATAAAGCAAAATAAATAACTAAAGAGGTAAAAAAAGCATAAAATGTAAAGAAAGAATTTGTCCAGTGTGTGTGCATTCGTGTAGCGTTCGAGAACACGTTCAAACGGAGTGAGGCAGAATGCATGAGTTTGTGTAGCGTTCGGAAATGCGTTCAAACGTGCTTGCAAAAATAGCATTAACCATAACATAAACACGCATATATAAATATTCCCGAGCGGTACGTGGAGTTGTATCCCAAGTACAGACCGCACTACCGTCCATTCGGATTCGGCTACAGAATTTATGTCTAGGTTTCCATCCGATATACCGCAAGGGATAACAAACAATTATTAACACAATGCAAACAGATATGAAAGTAAATGTGAAGTGACATAACAAAGCATAAACAAGAGTAAAAGCGGAATGATAAAATAAGATAAATAATCAAGAAGATAAATAACGAAACTAAATACGAAAAAATAAATAAAGATAAATGACAAAATGAATGCGAAACGATAAATAAACGTGAACAATAAAGTAAATGCGAAGTAATAAATAAATTTGAACGATAAAGTAAGTGCAGAATAATAAAATATATACGAAACTAAGTGTGGAAAAATAAATAAAGATAAATAACAAAATGAATGCGAAACAATAAATAAACGTAAACAATAAAGTAAATGCAAAGTAATAAATAAAGATGAACGATAAAGTAAGTGCAGAATAATAAAATAAATACGAAACTAAGTGCGGAAAAATAAATAACAGTAAATGGACGAGAAGGTTAAATAGAAAAATAAAAGAAAGGAGATGCGACCAAAAGATTTGGCCGTTTTTTAATATAGGACCTCGCATGCGCGGCTGGACGTATTTCACGTCCAACCAAGCATGCCGCGTCCAAAACAGCAAAATAACTATAATAGATAAATAACTAAATAAAAAAAAGGAGATGCGACCAAAAGATTTGGCCGTTTTTAGTATAAGACCTCGCATGCCTGGCTGGACGTATTTCACGTCCAACCAAGTATGCCGCGTCCAGAACAACAAAATATATATAATAAAAGGTGCCCTCAGGTCTTACCTTTTAAATCGATTGTCGGGAGTGCATTGGGACGTCGCCGGAAGGATTAAAGCATACTGTTTTTTTTTTTTTGGTTTGCTTGTTCGCTATTTTTTCTCACTGTTTCGTCGTTTTTGGGCTGCTATTTTTGCTATTTTCGAGTTACTATTTGGTGATTATTTTGGGACTATTTTAGGGGTTTTAGGCTACTATTTTGGTGGCTTTCGGGAGCTGTTTTAGGGACTGTTTCTGGAATGTTTTTGGCTTTGTTTTTGTCGGTCAGGTGGGGCAGTTTCTGGCTTTGTTTATGTCGGTGAAAGGCTTAGTATTTGTTGTTTTGTGCGTTGATGAGAGGGGTTATTTAGTGGCTTTGTCGGTCAGGTGGCTTGTTTTGTGGGCTGATGCCGTTAGTGGCTTCTATTATTTGTTCATGCCAAGATAGTCTGCATGTTTTGGTCTTTGTTGGTTGTGTTTGGTTCGGGCTATTTTGTGCTTGTTTATGTGTGTTGTTTGCTGGAAGGGTTAACGGGTTAGGGGTGCTGCTTTTGACTTGGGTTTCAGTTTGTTTATCAGCTTCTTATGATGATGTTGTCGTGTGTGTGTGGGGCCTGTGTGTCTTATCGTGTGTTTGTGTGGCCTGTGTGTTTGGCCGTGAGTGGTGTCTGGTCTTTTGTGTGATGATGCCGTGTGTGGTGTGTGAGAGAAAGTCTAGGTTTGTTCTTTTGGTTTCGTATGTGAGTTTAACTTTTTAAAGAGATAATGTATGAGAGAAAGAGTCTAAGGTTTTTGTTCTTGCCGTGTGAGTGAGTGAGAGAGAAAAAAAAGAGTTAGGGTTTTCTAACTTGGATTGCCGTGAGTGTGTGAGAGAGAGAAGAAGAAGCCAAGATGAGAGAGGAATCCCCTTTTTATAATTGTTCCTTCTAGGGTTTTGGTTGTGTCTCCTAGGGTTTTGGTTGTGCCTCCTAGGGTTTCTTCTCTTATTATTTTTTGTGTGTGGCCGCCCCCTGCCCCTTATTTGCCTTGATTTTCTTTCCATGTTTGAGGGATTTACAATCTTTGCTAATTTGGAAGGTAATTTGAATGGATTTGGCACATGTTTTTGGGGTTTTATTATTTTGGAGAGGGCTTGGGCGTGTGGGCCTTGTGGATGGGTTGTATGGGCCTTTTGGATGGGTTGTATTGGCTTTGTGTGGTGTGGGCATGTATTTTGAGGATAAATGAGCTTTCATGGGTTGCGGGGTTTTTGGGCCGAGGCTAAGGTTTAAAACAGGAATTGACTAAGCAAACACGAGGCTAGCTAGTGAGTTCAAATCTGATGAGGTATTAATTTTAGAGTTTTCCTTTCCAGTATTCATTTCCCGCGACTTCCGCGACTTATCAAGTAATGCCTCCATACGAGGCTCATCATTGGGCTTCATGCAAAAATTCAGTGCCTACAGCTACACAAACGCACACACACTAATAACTTATTTCCTTATATTTCATACATTTATACCTATTTAGTTATTTATTTTACCTTATGCGTTTGGGATTAATTATTTGCATTTATTTATTGGCGTTTTTTTTTCTTGCTTTTGATTATTATTATAATTTTCATTATCGCATTTCTTTATTTAATATGCTTTTGGAACTATGTATTTGCTTTCATTATTTATATTCATGTTCATGGGTGTGCAAATTTGTGTGTTTATTTGAATTATCTTGCATGTACTGCATAAGACTTGGTTATACCATTGTGTGAACCCGTCCATTAAACTGGCATAAGTAAGGGACCATTCTGAACCCAACGGTTTGAGGTCTTCCCTTGCGAGGGGTGAGTGCGGCCTTAAATCATTTCCCAGTTCACGCTGGGTAGCGACTCATTTATTCTCCAGTTTAGTCCCTATGGGCTACTCCGTACTCTCTACAGTGTCATGGTCGCCGAACATTATAGGCATAGCGGTAAACCCCACTTCGCTCCTACAGATGGCGACTCCATTGGGAATAGAGAATCGGCCCCGAAATATTGCCTTGTAGTGTCCGTGGCTTTGGCTTTGGTTACCCAAGTCTCATATATTTTGCATACCCTTCTTACCCCGATGGTGTCATGTATCGTGGAGTCACTTTCACTCATGGCGATGGATCGTTATATGGCGTCATCACTCGTTGGCACGTACCTTAGGGTATAAAAAAGGCGCGCTCACTCGGTCGCTCGAACCCTTGAGTGGAGAGACCTAGTTGTGAGCAACCCTTCCCCGGCGGGAGCCTTTATCCATACCCTTATAACCCCACTTATGAACCATAGTTATATGTCCTATAGAAGCTACCCTTATGCTTGTGTTTGGGACCATTATCATTTGGATCCATTTGGACCTCTCGTCATAGGATACGAACTTGTTGGGCCACTTAAACTGGGACAAATTTGCATCTTATGATGATTGGGCCAAAAGTTTTCAAAATGACGATGGGCCACCTTGTGTTTGGGCTCCCTATCATTTGAAGTTGTTTAGCCACCTTATCGTAAAAGTGTAAACCTGTTGGTCCTTTTCAACTGGGACAAGTTTGCATCTCGCGATAATCTGATTGAACACTTTAAAATGATAACGGGCCAACTTGTATGAAAACCTTGATGGGCTTAGAAGGTCCAAACATGATCCGAATATGCCAAATGCACGAGTCCGATATCCGCACTGGCTTTCATCCAGGAAGGGTACGCCTTGTTATGGCATATTTGTATACTTTTAGATATCTCCAAGTCCATCCCCACAACCGTGATTACCAAGGGCCCAATTGGTCGTTTCTAGATAATGGCACGATCCCCATAATAGGCTTAGTCCATATTGTAAATGGGCGGTCTTTGTCTTTTATCGATGGAAAAGGACTGAGTTAGCCAAGGTTCACCCTTGTAGCGTAGGAGAGAACGATTTTGTGTACCCACATTGGTGCATAAAATAAGCCATACCTAGGACATAAATGGACTTACCACGAGTGTGGGAGGAATAAGGTCGGAAGGATATATGATATTTTGATAACCACATGCATCTCATCTCATGCATCTCATGCATTGCATGCATACACGAATCATGCTAACCTCTTGTCTTTACAGCCATCATAGATATCCGTTGGGTTAAAGAAGAAGGAAGACTTGTCAAGAAAAGATTAACAACCATGGATGCATCAGGTAGCGAAGGTTCCCGCATGGATCAATTGGAGACCAACATCACCAAAATTACCGAGCAACTACAAGCTTTGACCAATGCTAAGGCTAATCTGGCAGTACCCCACACAGTGGGAACATAAAATAATGAGAGTGGTAGGCGTGAGGAGCCCCCGATTAGGGTGAGCGAAGAAATCCCTGTTTTTGATGATGACATGGCCGAGTATGCCGCGGGAAGGATGGCCGGGTCTCAGGCAGAATTACAGAAACTCAGAGAATAAATAGAGTCAGTTACCCCCAAGAGGAAGGGAAAACATGAAGATCTGTTGGACTATGATGCGATGACTTTCGAAGAACAGCTGCCTCCCAAGTTTAAGATGCCCGACATGGCCAAGTTCAACGGAAACGGAGATCCGAGGGTCCATCTCCGGCAATATATTTTAGTGATGAGTTCAGTGGGTCTGTCGAAGCGTCAGATGCAAAAGATGTTCGGGATGTCACTGGAAGGGGCGCCCATAGTATGGTATCACGGCCAGGAGAGAAAGGTCAGGGATGACTAAAGGGCATTAGCAGAGGCCTTTCGGAACCAATATGTCACGTATTTGGAGATCGACTTGTTACTCCGTGACCTAGAAAACACCAAACAGAAGCCAGATGAGAGCTTCAAAGATTACGTGGATCGCTGGAGAAGCCAGCTCTTGAAGATGCAGACTCGGCCCTCGGAGAAGGACCATATCAAGATGATCATTAAGGGCACCAAGCCCTCCATTTATAACAAGCTGATGAGGATGACCTCCATGATTAGTGACTTTCGACAGCTAAGAGAAACTGTCATGGATATCGAGGAAGAGGAAGCCGAGAACAGAAAGTTTTACAGCCAGAATAGAAGGACCATTGAGGGGCCTTCAGTGACTAAGCCCGCCACTGCTGAGGTCGCTGCCATCAGAAACAGGCGATTCTACGATATTGGTAGACCTTTGTCAAATGTGTTTGAAAAGCTGAAGAGGCAAAGACTCCTGAAACCCTTAGAACCTAGACCACTTCCAAACCTTGTGCCACCCCACCTAAACCTAAACCTAAACCTATACTGTCACTACCATCAGCAAAAAGGCCACGACACTGACAACTGCGCCCGCCTCAGGCATGAAATCCAAGACCTCATTGACACACACAGAAACCCTCTACCCAACTACCAATCCGTTCCACCACCAATCTACATGATCAACTCCGGCCTACCTCAAAGCTTTGTCCTCCAAACTCTCGACCACCAAGCCTTTTGCATGGGGATATGGGATAACAGTAGTGAAAATGATGCTAGTTTGTCCAAGACATCCAAGGATCCTAAACATGATTATTGTGTGAATAAAATCAAAGAAGTTGCGGAAATACTTACAAGGATCGGTTGTGGAATTTCAAAAATTTCTCCTTGAATGTTGAAGCTCCAAGCTTTCTTTTGAATTCAAAAATCAAGGGTGAGTTTCCCTAACACCTTAATTTGACTCCTTAAGTGCTAGCTTTGAACAAATTTTGAAGCAAAATTTGTCTATCGAGGAGAAGCAACTCTCAACCAAGGAGAAGGAAGAGAGATGAAATTTTTGTGTTATGTTACAAACTTGTCCAAGAAGCTTTAGATGTGTGTAAGATTACATTAATTGTAGCCAACCACTTCCATCACATGTCAAACAAGTTGATGTAAGTAAAGTGGGTCCCACGACTTTAAATTCAAAATTTGATTTGGCTTCTCCAACATACAACTAAGCTTTGGGCCCGGGTTCGTTTAATCCGACTAAACAAATTTTCTGTCGCTAAATAATTAAATCCAATTTAATTAAATAATTATGCCTCGCAAAATTATTACGAAAGTCGCGTACGAATTAATTTCAAATTAATTCGTTCGCTCGAATTAAAATCCAATTTTAATTCCGTATTGAAATCCAATTTCAATTAATATATCCAATATATTATTTTAGCCCAATTAAATAAATTAAATAGTAAAATCCAATTTAACTATTAAATTTACTTTGCCGATTAATTCCAAATTAATCGCGTTCTCTCTTCTAGACGAATTTAATCCCAGATAAATTCTTGCCGTAATTAATCCCAAATTAATTTTCTCTCTCATAATTAATCCAGATTAATTCTGTTTGAGTCAAATGTCATTGGTGAATCTTTGGGAAGCGACCCAAGAGATCCCTGGATATGTTGGCAGTAAATACGGTCATCGGACTATCCGAACACGTGCGTACCTCGTACCACGTTCTTACTGATTTACAAGACATGGTTGGCTTCTAGCAAAGCACCGTGCCTACCCAATTCTCCAGAAATATTCAATGAGGAATATATAATCTGTATCAGGCATAGTATACAATGTATTACGTAATACGATCCAATATCGGATGTCACATGCTAGGCCTAGGGCTGGAATTGTGTCTGCCTCGTACGAAGCATATATCGGATCACTAGCAACTAGTCTCTATAATCGGATAATCATGACCTAGTCATACTATCCCGATAGCTGCAGCATTTAAGAGTACTAGTTCCGTATCTCTGCGTGATCATCATCTCCATATGACTAAAGTGATACTCCCATCTTAACATCACACCCAATACAAGACGATTCTCAGTATACCCAGAAGAGGCGTACACAAAACCTGTTAAAGTTCCGGACGACCATAACCAAAGCGTACTGATTGTCGCAAGTATTAGAGATGCAAGTCTCAGGTTAAGACCACATACACCTACCCTGATTCAGATTCCCATAGACACATAGTCATACTACCAATGGGATTCCGAGGGGTCTATCCAGAGTGAAGCTGTTCATGATCCAACGGCTAACAGAATCTCCTATCACACTTGCATAAGTATCCAATACTTAAATACATGAGAATTATGCCGTTAAGCTTCCATAACACGCACAAGTGTAATACTAGTCTATTCCGTATTATCGATGTCCAGTCTCGATAATACTACGACTAGGGATATTTAATGATTAAACAGTTCGTGGACTAATATTGTCTCATATCTTATTAATCCGGTACTAATCATATGGACTTTTATCATTTATATATCTAAGTAATCCAATTACAAAATGATAAAAGAGCAATTTCCTTTGTCATATAGTCAATTTGTACAAAAACACCATGTCTTTTTACAAATAGTGATGCTATGGGTCATAATTGTCCAACAGATGAAATAGAACAGAGAATAGATTTCTGGGAAAACTTCTCGAGCAGTGACGAAGATGAGGTAAAGAGGATGACTTGCAGTGGATGTTTTTACGGTGATGTGATAGAGAAAGGCAAAGAAGTGCTAACAAAAGGCCGAGTGGTGACAGAGAATACGGATAACACCGAGGGGGATACTATGGTGCGTCAATTGAAGAAGACACGGGAACAAGTAAGCATATGGGAGTTATTGTGCGCCTCTCAAGAGCACAGGCGTGCCATGGT
Source organism: Zanthoxylum bungeanum (assembly GCA_019454045.1). NCBI lineage: Eukaryota > Viridiplantae > Streptophyta > Magnoliopsida > Sapindales > Rutaceae > Zanthoxylum > Zanthoxylum bungeanum. The sequence continues at coordinate 78,316 of SKCR01050730.1, read as the reverse complement.
AGAAGCTCTAAGCAAGATAATGGTACCTGAAGATGCAAACCCGACAATGTTCGTAGGGTCGGTACAGAAAGAAAGTGGGCATATGATAACGTTCTCCGAAGAAGAGCTCCCGATGGAAGGGAGGAATCACAACAAGCCGCTATTCATAAAAGCGGAAGTAATAGGCAAGAATACATCTTGTGTGATGGTGGATGATGGCTCATATATCAATGTGTGCCCTTTGGAGATTCTTTCAAGGTTGGGTATGAAGACAACAGACTTAAGCCCGTCCAGCATGACTATCAAAGCATATGACAATAGCAAACGGGGAGTCGAAGGTACTTTTACCACAATAGTCAAAGTGGGCCCGATAGAAGATGAGGTTAAGTTCACAGTGCTTGATATCCCAGCTACATTTGCTCTGTTATTGGGGAGGCCATGGTTTCACAAACTTGGGGGCGTGCCATCCACTTTGCACCAGATTATTAAGTTCCCGCATGGAGGGGAAGTTGTCACCATCAAGGCCAAAATAGACAATGTTGTTGCTGCTTTAGACATACATCCTTTCACAAGGTTCCAGGTGGTGGTAAAATTCGAAGAATGGGTGGACCCTAAAGTCGCTAGAATCATGGAAAAATGAAATATGAGCCGGGCACAAGAGCAGTACTGCTAGACTTCAATGGACAGACCACTAAGAGAGGATTGGGGTATGAATCCGATGGGAATGAGCTGAAGACCAAGAAGAAAGGGATGATGCTGATGGAATACTTCGTGAAGGCCATAGGATATCAAGGAGAGCCTGGACCGGTGGAAGTCAATGGGATCATAGTACCAGGATTCGAGATCTTCAAGGATGTGATGGGCAAGGAACCACAGGCCGATGGAGTTGCAAAAGAGGAAGATAAATGGGAAGAAGAACTGCTGCAATTAGAGAATCTAACGCTCGAAGAAAGCAAGAAGACAGAAGAAGACAAAGCTGCAAATGATGAAGACATTTATTTTCCTGATTTATTTTATTGTAATTATGCATTTATTAATAATAAAGACATTGATTTTGCTTACTTGTTCGAGTCTTTTCTGGTTAGTCTGCATCATAACATACATGACATGAGCATATTCGAAATTAACTCAACAAAGACAAATGCATTTAATCTTGGTACATGTGAAAACCCCAAGGAAATTTTAATTGCAAGTGAGGTTACCTCTGATGAGCGGAAAGAATTAGAGAGAATATTAATAAAATATGCAAAAGTATTCGCATGGTTCTATGAAGATATGCCGGGAGTAGACATGAGTATTGCCCAGCACACGATACCAACCCATCCGAATATGAGACCAGTAAAACAGAAGCTCCGAAGAATGAGGTCAGAATGGGCCTAGAAGGTTAGGGAATAAGTCAAAAAGAAGATAGATGTGGGGTTCTTAGAGGTGGTGAAGTACCCCGAGTGGTTAGCCAACATTGTGCATCTTTATCTGCTATGTACTCGTTCGCAGATGGGTTCTCAGGATATAATTAGGTCCTTATGGCCGAAGAAGAGAAGCATAAGACTGCCTTCGTAACTGAGTGAGGTACATATTGTTATAAGGTAATGCTGTTTGTACTTAAGAATGTAGGAGCCACTTATCAGCGAATGGCCACTACATTATTCCACGACTTGATGCATAAGGAGATTGAGGTATACGTGGATGACATGATGGTCAAGTCAAAGATGAGGGCCGGACATATAGAAGCACTAGAGAAGTTTGGGTGGAAGCCGAGTCATTCCGTAACATTACGGCGAAGCAGATGGCCAAGTTTATAGCCCGTAACATAGTATGTCGTTACAGAATGCCACTGAAGAGAGTAAAATATATCAATATTTACCGCCCCATTTACCTAATATTTTGTTTAGTTTCTCGAGTTTGATGAACGTTTTGATGTGTTTTAGTTTATTTTACAAATATAATAATATTGGGACTTAATGAAATCATTTAGGACGAAATGTGGGTCAAATAAGGGTAAAAATTAGACTTGACATATTAATTTTGGAGATTGGAAACTTGAAAGGGCGTTCTAACGAAGTGCAGTTTTGGAAATTCCAGTTTTGCGTAACTGTCGTATTTTGAGCATAACTTTCTACTCCGATATCGGATTGAGCGGATTCAAGTTCCAAATTAAAGAAGACTCAAAGATCTACAACTTGGAAGAACAAAATAATTTCGAATTCGGAAGATTTCATGACCGAAATTGATTAAAATTACAGAAGTGTGTTATGCGTAACTATTAAAGTCATTTTCAAAGCAAAAAAATAAAAAATAAAAAATAAAAAAATAGTCAAACTCCCACCAAACATGATAGCAATTAATAATGGATTTGGTGGAGCAATTAGTGGAGCAATTAATAATGGATTTGGTGGAGGCAAAATTTTGCCTATAAATACCAAGCCATTTCATTTGTAAATTTCATACTTTCTTCTAAGGAATTCCTTAAGAATACTAAGAAGATTGTATATTGCTTGTTTATTTACAGCTTTCAGTATTTAATTTCAGCTTTCGCACTTTCTTTTCTTTATTTTTCAGTCTTTACTTTCTGCAATTTACTTTTACGCACAGTACTTTCCTTTCTTTACTTTTCAGCAATTTACTTTTCAGTAATAAGGAGGTAACTCCCCCTTGCTGGGGTAAAAGATAAAACTTTTATTACTAATATTTAGATTAATCTCCCTTAAATATAATATATAAACTAGTTAAAACGTGACTTAATGAGGATACCGCCTTATGGTTGGTTGGTAAATATTGAAATTGATTTTAACCTGACTAAACTGGATACCGCCTGATTGGTCGGTTGGTAATTAATTATTAATTTGACTTAATCTGGATACCGCCTATATGGCTGGTTGGTAATTATCATGCAAAGTTAATATATTATATTAAGGGAGATATCTAAAATAGAAGTAATAAAAGTGAATCCTTTTATCTCAGCATTTTCTTTTATTGTACTTTTACTTTATTTACTTTTCAGAAATTTACTTTCAGCATTTACTTTTCAGCAATTTACTTTCAGCATTTACTTTTCAGCATTTAATTTTCAGTATTTAATTTTCAGCATTTACTTTTCGTCATTTACTTTTCAGTATTTAATTTCCAGCAATTTACTTTATGTCTTTTATTTTATTTAAGCTTTTACTACCCGTAAATATGTGTCGTAACTAAGTCAGTTATCTGGGGTTGTGATGAATTCCAATATCACAGGTTTATAAGGGGTTAATTTACAGTTTGGGTAATATAAAGGTTTATTTATTAAGTCTTAAGCTTAATGCTTCTTGTTAACTGGCCATTAATAAGATTGATTTGGTAAACTTAAAATGAACTTGGAAAGAGATTTTAGGTTTAAACTCTAGACTTAATAGCCCACGATCTTCCTTGAGGATAGATAACCCTTTAATAGATTTCCTTACATGATAGGAATATACCTGTCGGGCGGGGGTAGCCATAATTGGAACTTAATCTTAATGAATTCAGATAACTTGGTTAACATAGGAATATGATTAATTGGGTTATACTGGGTATTTGTATTTGACCATCGGAAGAGGCTTTTACATAATTTCGTGTTCCAAGTTAATAAACCAATATATTACACAAATGTAAAATAACGACTTCATCTTTTAAAAAGATATTGGAAGGATTCACAACCCTGGATAGTTTTATAAATATGAATTTTCTTCAATTTACTTTCAAGCTATTTTATTTACTTGTTTTAAGTTTTAAAGTCACCACTAGGGTTGTTCATAGGGTCGGGTCAACCCGCGACCCGACCCGACCCACACCGATTAAACCCGACCCGGTCGGGTTTAAGAATTATAAAATTTAAATTCGGGTCAATTTTGACCCGACCCGAAATATCGGGTTGGGTCATTGGTTTTGATTGGAAAACTCGGGTCTGACCCGACCCGATCCGATGTAAAAAATATAATAATTATAATATATATATTTTTAATGATACAACTTCTACCACAAACAAACGTAGCTGAAATGGTAAAGTCCTTGCTGAGTCCTCCAATGTTCCCAGGTTCGAATCCTAGCGTAATTCATTTTTCAAATTTTAATTTTTTAAACAAAATGTAGTTAGAGAGATTCGAACCCAAGATTAGACCAATCACTTTGCCATCTCAGCCACTCACCCGTCTTGTTAAATTTTTATCAATGAAATATATATATATATATATATATTTACTGTATTTTTATGGTGACCCGACCCGACCCGTAGTTTTTTGACCCGACCCGTTATGACCCGACCTGCGCGGGTCATGTACTCAATTTTCGAGTTTCGGGTCGACTGACCCGACCCGATCGGGTCATTAAAAAATAAAAAAAATGACCCGACCCGACCCGTGAACACCTCTAGTCACCACCGAATCAAACAACTAATCCATTAGATACTTGTAAACATTTAACTTCATAAATTAATAACAAAAGGTTTTAAGTCCTCGTGGGATCGATACTTTTATACTATTTGAACGATACGTGCGCTTGCGTTATACGTGTATGATTACGCACCAGTCAAGTTTTTGGCGCCGTTATCGAGGACTTATTTATCTTTCACTATTAGTTTTGAGGTTAGATACCTTTACTTGTATCTAATTTTCTTTTTACTTATTGTTTTATTTTTCACTTGTTTCAGGTTCTCAGACACTACATGAGACGAACCAGAAGCTTTGAACTCCGACCGCTTGACCCAGAGATTGAAAGAACCATAAGATAGTTGAGAAATGAAAGGCGAGAAGGCCAAGAAGCAATTGTTAACATGGAACCTGAACCTCTAGAAGTTGCACCACCAATTCCCATTCGAGACAGAACCATTCCAGTGGTCGACGGCTTCATTTCCTGTATTGTACTTCCTCCCTTACCAGCAAACGCATGTGACATCAAAACATGCATTCAGATGATTCAGCAGTCAGTTAAGTTTGGGGGGAATGCAACTGAAGATCCTAATACCCACATCAGCAACTTCCTGGAAGTTTGCGGCACTTTCAATTACAACCAAGGAGCTGAAGAAGCAATGAGACTGCGAATTTTCCCATATTCCTTGAAAGACATAGCAAAAGCTTAGCTACATTCACTACCAGCAGGTTCCATCACAACTTGGAACACTCTAGCCACTAAATTCCTTACAAAGTATTTTCCAGCAGCCAGTACAGCAAAACTGAGGAATGACATCACATCCTCTATACAACAAGACTCGGAAACTCTCTACGAAGCTTTGGGAAAGGTACAAAGATTTGCTCCGGAAATGTCCTCACCATGAAATTCGAAAGTGGCTTCAAGTCCAAACTTTCTATAATGGACTTTCTGTTGGTTTCTTTTTAGGTCCCAAGATCATAACAAGCATGAAAATAATGTGTGAATACATCAAAGGAGATAGCGGAATACTCACATCGATCGGTTGAGACGATTTTATGAAGAACAAAACTGATTTTCACCTCCAAAAACGCCACTGCAGTGACCAGTCCACTGCTCACTGTTTTCAGATTTTGCGCTGAGATTTGAAGCTCCAAGCTTCATCGTTAGATTCCCGGCTCGTGGGTGGGTTTCCCTAACACCTTCGTATGTCTTCTAGGAGTGTGCTAGCACTTGGATCTTGCCACAAAATCCACATATTCTTGCTTCCATGGACGCCATTTTCAGGCAGTGAGCAGCCCCTCAATGGGTGTGAGAAAGAAAGAAGATGGGGGAGAGAGAGAGTTCTCTAGGGTTTTCAAATTTTCATCTAATGAATAATAATTAAGTTACCAAAGTGTAGAGAGCCCTTTTGTTATTCACCTTTTGGTAAAACCATTTCACTTTTACCCTAAACTTGGTAGGTGTGGGTAAATGGTTTTTCAAAAAGCAAAACAAGTAGTTGGGTGGTAGGTACACCTACCACACATGGGCCCCACATATTTGAATTCAAAATTCAAATATCTCTACGAACATTTGCCGCGGCTCGGTTCCGTTTAATCCGATTAAACGAACTTCCGTCGTTAAATAATTAAATCTAATTTAATTAAATATCGATGCCTCGCAAATATATTACGAACGTCGTTAATGAATTAATTCTAAATTAATTCGTTCGTTCGCATTAAAGTCCGACTTTAATTTCGTAATGAAATCCAATTCATATTAATATATCCGATATATTAATTTTAGCCCATTCGAATAAATTAAATAGAAAAATCAAATTTAACTATTAAATTTATTTTACCGATTAATTCCAAATTAATCGCGTTCTCTCTCTTTAGACGATATTTTATCCCAGATAAAATATCTCCGTAATTAATCCCAGATTAATTTTCTCTCTCATCGAATTAATCCCAGATTAATTAAAGTGAAAGTCATACATCATCGGTGAATCATTGGGAAGCGACCCATGAGATCCCCGAATATGTTGGCAGTAAATATGGTCGTCGGACTATCCGAACACGTAAGTACCAAGTACTACGTTTTACCGATTCACAAGACAAGGTTGGCTTCTAGCAAAGCACCATGCCTACCCAATTCTCCGGAAATATCCTTACAGGAATGAAGGATCTGTATCAGGCGTAGTATACATCGTATAATGCATATCGATCTAGTATCGGATGGTCACGTGTTAGGCCTGGGGCTGGAGTTGTGTCTGCCCCGTACGAAGCACATGTCGGATGTCTGGTAACTAGTCTCTATAATCGAATATACATGACCTAGTCATAATATCCCGATGGCCGCACAGCACTTAAGAGCACTAATACCGTATCCTACGTGACATCATCTCCACTATGACTGGAGTGATACTTCCGTCTTGACATCACACCCAATACTCTACGATTCTCAATATACCCAGTATTGGCGTACACAGAACCGGTTAAAGCCCTGGACGACCTCAACCAAAGTATATTGATTGTCGTAAGTATTAGCGGTGCAAGTCTCAGGTTAAGACCAAATACACCTACCCTGATGTCGGACTCCCATAGACACACAGTCATACTACCAATGGGATTCCGAGGGGGTCTATCCAGAGCGAAGCTGTTTCCCGTACCATCGGTGAAACACAACCTCCTATTACACTTGCATGAGTATCCAATACCCAAATATATGAGAACTATGCCGTTGTGCCCTCACAACGCGCACAAGTGCAATACTAGTCTTTTACATATTTATCGATGTCCAATCTCGATAATACTCTGACTAGGGATATTTAATGATTTACCCTACGTGGACTGATACTGTCTCATATCATTCTCCGTCCAAGAACAAATCATAGGGACCTCTTATCATTTATACATCTAAGGTGATCTAATCACAAATGATAAGAGAGCAATCTCCTTTGTCGCATAGTTAATTTGTACAACAACACCATGATCTGTACAAATAGTGACGCTATGGGTCATAATTGTCCAACAATCTCCCACTTGGCCTATAGCCAGTCACTCGAGTGCCTAACACCCGAACTATGTACGGTTGGCTCAAATTGCTGAGAAAAGGCTTTCGTCAGCGGATTTACATGATTATCGTCTGATGCGATTTATACGATCATCACATCGCCATGATGTATGATCCGAACGAATCAGATGAATATCGAAGTATATATCTGGATCGTTGATGAGACCATTAATTCTTTAGCCTGTGCTGACGCCTAGCTCAGCCGCTAACAGAACTATATCTAATCTAATTAGATTTATTATCGACCCAAATGGCTTCTATTGCTGCCTCAGCTGCAGCAATAACCCGTATTTGTTGTTTATATGGTAACAATATCTTGCTTGGAAGATTTCCAGCTCACTGTTCCGGTATTCAAACTTTATAGTACCGTTTGCGACTTATAGTCGTCTTTATCGGTTTGGAAACTTGCTACAGCGATCCCAGTCACTTCAAGTTCTCCATCTCCACAGAATAAGACATCATCCTTAGCTCTCTAAGATACTAACGGATGTTCTTAACTTCAATCCAGTGACTATCACTCGGATTGGTCTGATTGTGACTCCATATGCTTAAAGCCTATGAGACACCAGGTCACGTACATTTTAAATGTACAATTTCTCAGAGAGTATTAAAAACTTTAAATCTATCCCAATAGATCTTTATTCCTAGAATAAAGGTTGTTACTCCTAAGAATTCTACGGAGAATTATCTCGAAAGCCAAGCTTTCATCGATTATTTTATGGGAATATCATTTCCAAGAAATGACATATATTATCATTATTTTATACAGGACATTCATTGTCAGTGCGCTCCCACTAACCTCTTATATACACAAGAATTATTTTCATTTTGAATTAAATCATAAACCATTATGATTACATCAAAACGTCAGCTCTAAGAACCTTATGCTTGCTTCAATCCAAACATGGATCGAACAACCCGCAAACCTAGTTTGCTGGTTTAGGTACCACAAAATCGTCAGGATGTTATAAACATCCTCCAAAAGGTTTCCGTTTAAGGAAAACGATTTTGATCTTTAACTGACACATTTCATAAATGTACAATTTCAGTAAGCATTATCCAAATGGATTTACCGTGGCAACAGGTAAAAGGTTGAACCGTAATCAACACAATGTTGATAACGATACCTTTTCGCTAAAAGCCTAACTTTGTACGTTGGTATGTTGCCATCCATGTATGTCTTCCTTGAAGACTTATACTGTACCAGTAGGCATAATGCCTTGTGGTACATCAACTAGTGTCCAAACATAGTTGGTATACATGGAATCCATTTTGGACTCATGGCACTTTGCCATAAAAGGGAGTTGATACCTTGTATCACTTCCTCAAACGTAGTCGGTTGGTCTACCTCAACAAGATTGACATCTTTATAAGGTGAGATCAGAAACCCATACCCTAGGTTGTTTTCTGATTCTCTCCGATCTACGAGGTTCTTGTGTATTCGAAGATTAATGGTATAGTTTCATCCTTGATGAACTATCTGTGTTCCATTAAGGACTTCATGCCTTGAACAGTATTACTCCGACTTTCATCGAGTTGTACCATCCTCCCACTTACCACTGCATATCGGTATTCCTCTTAGGAAAACCGCATGGTGAGCAACAATAACATTGTTCTCTCGTGAGATGTATAAGTATTATACTTATGGTGTCCCTAGGATGACCTACAATTGGCACTTATCCTATTTGGGTTTTAGTTTGATATTATCCAAACATATGCCTAGCATACCCAAATAATCAGGAATGAGAAACCCGGTTTCTTTCCCGTTCATATCTAATATGATATCTGTCAAACAGATTATTATGGAACCTTATTCAAAATAAGTTCTTGCACTGTTAATGCATATCCGTTGAAGGAAATGGTAGCTCAGAGCGACTCATGATTGACCTTATCATGTCCAACAAAATTCGGTTTCTCCGTACGGACACACAGTCAAACTGACATGTCTCGGGAGGAGAGTCCTCATTGCAAGAATACTATACTCTTTCATGTATGTTTGAAACTTACTGCTTAAGTATTTTCCATTACGGTCTTACCGCGACGGTTTAATACTTTAGACGATCTGTTTTCTACTTCGTGTCAAAACTCTAAAAGCTATCGATTTGTGTTCTTCAAAAGAAACACATAACCATAACGTGATGCCACATCCGTTAAGGTCACGAAATATTCATATTCACATCTAGCATTGCTAGATATGGGCCCACTTACTTCACTATGAATAGGGCTAACAGATCAGTGGCACTAGCACTTTTACCAAGTAAATAGTGTTTTAGGCACTTTGCCCAATAAACTAGATTCGTAGACTTTATTTGAATAGAATCAAATTAGTCCTAGTACCCACTCTTCGAAGTGTGGATATACGAGTCTTGTTTGATTGTGTCCCAGACAACAATGCCACAATTAGTTTCTTAACAGATCAAATCAGTTTGAGCTATTTATTTGTCATGTTTTATATTTGAGATATTATTTATATTCAAAATATAAATTCTGTTACTCACATCTAATGTTGTTTATCTTAATATCATTCTTTATATAATGAAACACTTTAGTGTTCTAGAATATAAAGGTCTATCCGCAACGGATTAAACACTGATATAAAGAATGTTTCTAGTCAAACTAGTTACATTATAACAGTTCCTAATTTAAGTATATACCCAAAATGTAGTTCCTAAACTTAGGATTCTACGGTCGAAACAGCGACTTTCGTCCCGTTTCCGATTCGCAGATTAATCTCAGCTTGAAGTCAGTATCCTGCTCACAGCAGATTCTGAACATCAATCCATATAATTTATGTACCATACTAAGTATTTTAAAACCAATTTTAATACTAGTAATAGACATAATATTGACAAACATTCTTAAAGTCAGAGCCTTGCCTTTTCTTTAATTCCTTTGTGTCTGCCATATCCAAACGGCAGTCACTTTAGGATATGTCATTTATCTTCCCAGAAGATCATAATGATTTTGCCTTTGCCCTTTCAAATATTCAGAAGCCTTTGGCCAAGCCTTGGGTTTCTAGAATATTGAAGTATGGTGCGCCTTGCGCCACTTACCTAATTGCAAAGTTTGACTTTATCTCCTCGAGAATTTTTTAACCCTCCAAGAGTTATTTATTGCAATTTTAATACTTCTTAAATCTAATCATAGATTTATGACAAGTATATCGAATTAAGCACTTAAGTTATCATCACATAAATCTTCCAAAGATTATGCTATACTATTTGCTTAATTCTTGGCTTAGGCATAATAGGTTATTTTATCAAATAAAGTAACTTATTATTTCCATTCCAGGACCATCCTGAAATTATTCCCAATTTAAAATATAGTCGTTTAAATACATTTTCACCTAGGATTATGTTTTAAACACTAATCTTTAATTCATCTTGATTCTAATAGTCCAACTATTTAATCAACGATTTGTGGTACTATGTATTATATTGATTATTATAGTCCAACTATACAATCAAATATAATTTAAATCAATTAACCTCAATTACATTGATTATTATAATCCAATTATAACAACTGTAAATTGAAATGAATTAATTCAAATATATTGATTACTATAATCCAATTATATAATCAACTATAATACAGTCCAATTGCTTATTAAAACAACAGTTTAAATATTAGTCCAACTAATATTTAATTATATGACGAATAATTTGAATGAGCGCGTATGGCAAGTAATTAAACGAATATTGCAAAATCAATTCTTGCCTCCCACTATTTTTCGGCGAGCCTCTAACCCTCTGTCGAGTACTCGGGAAACCGTGTTTCCTAGTGGGCTAGGATCCCGTTAAATATCACCCAATCTTGACTTTGGCCAACAAATTGTATGATAATTAACTAGGTAGATCTCTAAGATCAATTGGATCTCATACAATTCCTAGATCCGGTAGGGAGACATCCAAGTCCAAAACATATATCTTATATATGCCAATACATCCAATGTATTACCTAACCCTTTTCCTCTGAATCAACTAAGCCTTGGCTTTGGCACAACAAACCTAGTTATCCCAGTCAAGCGCGACCTATTGACCATGGAAAGCTTCGTAATCAATGTCGATGGACAAAAAGTGGTCTTGACTTTGGCCAACAAACCACAACTTGGACAAGACACCAATATAGAACAAAACTCTCGTGATTCAAACACATCTTCGACGGACAAAGGGCTTGACTTTGGCCAACAACCCAATGCCAGTCTCGGATCTTGAGTAAGAATCACTCAATGGAAGGAAAAACGCATGATATTTGATGAGGGTTTTTCGCGTGCAAATTGGCTACCAATTTATTATCTTTGTTTAGGTCTCATCATCATACCCCTTAAACATGCATTCTAAACACATAATAAAGCACATATGAAAATAAATAATAATGATATGCGGATGGATACTTAACACATTGATCCTAAATCAAATCTCTCCCTTTCTCTCTCAAACTAGCACTTGTATTACTTCTACCCGTTAAACTACACTTCTAAAGAAACCTCATTTACATTGAGGGGAATATGTGAGAAGAGAATACAAAGAGAATAGAGGTGATAAGGCTGGACACGCAGGTCCAATTTAATAAATCGAATTTATTACAACAATTTCCAAAATTGCCCCCACCCGACTAATATCCATCCGATATACATTATTCATTCATCACAACCATGTATTCACACAAGCATGTTATCAATCAATCTAATCAAATTAATTAATATGATAATTAGTGATCATCCATGTTCAAACAACGATTTGATTTTGCGCGAGTCAAACTCATTTTGCGAATAATACTCAAAGTACGAATTCTCGAATTAAATTAAACTACAACATTAAATCCAATTTAATATGTATTTAATACTAATTCACTATTTTAATTCCGAATTAAATATTACACTTTGTTAATAAACCTTTTACGACTTAAATTCCAAATTTAATCGTTACGGGTCTCAAAGCCCGATTAACGTCCAACGTCAATTTAATTCAAGTCCAATGGGCTTTCAATTAATTTCTTTAAGGCACGGGCTTCGGCAACCAAAGCCCAATCAATGAGTAACCCATAAGCCCAGAAATCAATTTCGGCCCATTAGGCCCAATTAAACTTTAAAGGTTCATTAAGTCGCATTTGGGCTTTGTGGAAGCGGTTTTGGGCCCAATTGGATCTAATCCAATTTGCCTAAACCCAACTTTGTACAACAAAGCCCAATAAGCTCATTACAACTTTAAAAGCCCAAATCCAATTTTAAGGCCCAAATAATTAATTACCAAATTCCAAATTTCCAATTTAATTACCAAAGTGTATTACATGATTAATTAACCAAATCAATATTTCCAAAACATCATTTGTGTCCAATTAATCATGCTTTTATCATCATCACATGTCCAACATACTTTGATGAAAAATCAAACCCAATCACCATGCTCAAAGTCTCGGCCAAGGGATGCATTTTTGTCCAAATCCGAATTCAATCCAATCAAATCCAAATTAACATTAAATCATCATCTTAAATGATTTCCAACAAATCCAATTATCAAAAATCAAAAATACCAAGACATTAAAGGGCATCCACATTCGGCCAAGGTAAGGAAATTAGGGATTTTTGTTCAATTAAAAATTAAATTAAATTCAATCTTAAATTAACATTATCCAACTCATTACAACAACTTCATCCAATGAATCAAAATGAAAAATTCCAAGATTTCCATAATGCTTCTACATTCGGCCAACATGAATATTGGGGAAAAATTGATCCAATCATTATTTCATTAAATTGATCCAATCAATACTTAATTAAACATGTTATAAGCATACTCAAACATCCAATTTAATCAAATCATGCTCAAAACAAGTTTACCCAATTTTAAGCCCTAAAAGTTTCATTCTTGAACCTAGGCTCTTGATGCCATTGTTGGTTTCTTTTTAGGTCCCAAGATCATAACAAGCATGAAAATAATGTGTGAATACATCAAAGGAGATAGCGGAATACTCACATCGATCGGTTGAGACGATTTGATGAAGAACAAAATTGATTTTCACCTCCAAAAACGCCACTGCAGTGACCAGTCCATTGCTCTCTGTTTTCAGATTTTGAGCTGAGATTTGAAGCTCCAAGCTTCGTCGTTAGATTCCCGGCTGGTGGGTGGGTTTCCCTAACATCTTCGTATGTCTTCTAGGAGTGTGCTAGCACTTGGATCTTGCCACAAAATCCACATATTCTTGCTTCCATGGACGCCATTTTCAGGCAGTGAACAGCCCCTCAATGGGCGTGAGAAAGTAAGAAGATGGGAGAGAGAGAGTTCTCTAGGGTTTTCAAATTTTCATCTAATGAATAATAATTAAGTTACCAAAGTGTAGAGAGCCCTTTTGTTATTCACCTTTTGGTAAAACCATTTCACTTTTACCCTAAACTTGGTAGGTGTGGGTAAATGGTTTTTCAAAAGCAAAACAAGGTAGTTGGGTGGTAGGTATACACCTACCACACATGGGCCCCACATATTTGAATTCAAAATTCAAATATCTCTACGAACATTTGTCGCGGCTCGGTTCCGTTTAATCCGATTAAACGAACTTCCGTCGTTAAATAATTAAATCTAATTTAATTAAATATCGATGCCTCGCAAATATATTACGAACGTCGTTAATGAATTAATTCTAAATTAATTCATTCGTTCGCATTAAAGTCCGACTTTAATTTCGTAATGAAATCCAATTCATATTAATATATCCGATATATTAATTTTAGCCCATTCGAATAAATTAAATAGAAAAATCAAATTTAACTATTAAATTTATTTTACCGATTAATTCCAAATTAATCGCGTTCTCTCTCTTTAGACGATATTTTATCCCAGATAAAATATCTCCGTAATTAATCCCAGATTAATTTTCTCTCTCATCGAATTAATCCCAGATTAATTAAAGTGCAAGTCATACATCATCGGTGAATCATTGGGAAGCGACCCATGAGATCCCCGGATATGTTGGCAGTAAATATGGTCGTCGGACTATCCGAACACGTAAGTACCAAGTACTACGTTTTACCGATTCACAAGACAAGGTTGGCTTCTAGCAAAGCACCATGCCTACCCAATTCTCCGAAATATCCTTACAGGAATGAAGGATCTGTATCAGGCGTAGTATACATCGTATAGTGCATATCGATCTAGTATCGGATAGTCACATGCTAGGCCTGGGGCTGGAGTTGTGTCCGCCCCATACGGAGCACATGTCGGATGTCTGGTAACTAGTCTCTATAATCGGATATACATGACCTAGTCATAATATCCCGATGGCCGAGCAGCACTTAAGAGCACTAATACCGTATCCTACGTGACATCATCTCCACTATGACTGGAGTGATACTTCCGTCTTGGCATCACACCCAATACTCTACGATTCTCAATATACCCAGTATTGGCGTACACAGAACCGGTTAAAGCCCTGGACGACCTCAACCAAAGTATATTGATTGTCTTAAGTATTAGCGGTGCAAGTCTCAGGTTAAGACCAAATACACCTACCCTGATGTCGGACTCCCATAGACACACAGTCATACTAACAATGGGATTCCGAGGGGGTCTATCCAGAGCGAAGCTATTTCCCGTACCATCGGTGAAACACAACCTCCTATTACACTTGCATGAGTATCCAATACCCAAATATATGAGAACTATGCCATTGTGCCCTCACAACGCGCACAAGTGCAATACTAGTCTTTTACGTATTTATCGATGTCCAATCTCGATAATACTCTGACTAGGGATATTTAATGATTTATCCTTCGTGGACTGATACTGTCTCATATAATTCTTAATCCAGGAACAAATCATAAGGACCTCCTATCATTTATATATCTTGGTGATCTAATCACAAATGATAAGAGTGTAATCTTCTTTGTCACATAGTTAATTTGTACAACAACACCATGATCTGTACAAATAGTGACGCTATGGGTCATAATTATCCAACACTTTCTGGACTGATAAGAACCATAATTGATGCTGCTGCTGGAGGAGCTTTGATGGAAAAATGAGAAGATCAAGCCTGGGACTTAATCGAAGAAATGGCTAACAAAAATTCATTGTGGCTAACAGAAAGGAGCATGATTCAAAGAATTGCTGGAATTTATGAAGTTGGAGCCAACACAATAGTTAATGCCAAGCTAGATCAGATATGCAAATTCATGGAGACTTTCAGTATGCAAGGCAATATTGGAGCCACAAGTTCACCATATGGAGGAGCACCAGAACCAAACCAATAAGAAGAGACAGTGAATTATGTCAACAATTTCAACAGACAAGGGAACAAACCATATTCCAACACCTACAACCCAGGGTGGAGGAATCATCCCAATTTCTCATGGAGCAACAATTTAGGGCAAAAGAACTATCCACCACCCGGATTCCAACAGCAACAGAACAAAGGCCAGGAGCAGGCAAATGAACCAGGAATAACGGAAGTGCTGACTCAGTTAAAAAATTATGATGCTATGTTTCAAAGCCAATATGCCTCTATTAAAGCACTGGAGAATCAAATTGGACAACTGGCCAATGCTCAGAGTTACAGACCGCCAGAAAATCTTCCCAGCAACACAGAACCAAATCTAAGAAACCGATGGAAGGAGCAATGTCAAGCCATTACCTTGAAAAGTGGCACTGAAAAATCAACAAAGATGTTGGAATCAAGGCAACCATTGAAGAAGTTCCAAAGATGCAGTTCCACAGATGGAGGAAAAAGAAGCAAAAGAAAAAGATCAAGAAAGAATCACTTTACCTCCACCTTTTCCACAGCGTCTCCAGAAAAAAAACTAGATAAGCAATTTTATCGGTTCCTAGAGATCTTCAAAAAGCTGCATATCAACATTCCATTTGCAGAAGCGTTGGAACAAATGCCCAGCTATGCCAAATTCATGAAAGACATTCTTTCACTAAATCGGAGATTGGGAGATTACGAGACAATAGCATTATCATAAGAATGCAGCGCCATCATTCAAAGGAAACTTTCCCCAAAGTTGAAAGATCCTGGCAGTTTTACTGTTCCTTGCACCATAGAAGAACATGACTTCGGTAAAGCTTTTTGTGATTTAGGTGCGAGTGTTAATTTGATGCCTTTTTCTATTTTCAGGAAATTGCAGATTAGAGAAACAATGCCCACCTCAGTCTCTCTACAACTTGCTGATAGAACGCTCGTATTTCTGAGAGGTGTAGTTGAAGATGTGCTGGTCAAATTTGACAAATTCAATTTCCCAGCAGATTTTATTGTCCTTGATATGGAGGAAGACGAAGACGTGCCGATCATTCTCAGGAGACCATTCTTGGATACAGGTCGAACCATTCTTGATGTATAAAAAGGAGAACTAACCATGAGGGTACAAGACCAAGAAGTAACATTCAACGTTTTCAAAGCCATGAATTTCCCCAATGGCGAGAAGGAGGAATGTTTCAGACTTGATGTGATAAATAGTACCATCCAGACTTGCGATGCAATACAAAGTTCTACTGATAAACTTAAAGCATGTCAATTGCCTGTGGAGCCTGAAGATAAATTGTGTTGTGCACTGAAGAAGCCAATTCTTGCACTACAAGCAACAGAAGAAAAACAGTTCCACCAACACAACGAATTGGAGGAATTTCACATACAGCCTTTTGAGAATGCCAAATTGTACAAAGAAAAGGCCAAGAAGAGATATGATGAGAAGTTAGTGCGCATACAACTGGAACCAGGGCAGATGGTACTGTTAAACAAGTCAAGCTTGAAACTCTTCCCATGGAAGCCAAAATCACGGTGGTCAGGTCCATTCTTAATCACCAAGGTTTTACCAGATAGAGCCGTTGAGTTACATGATCCCGACTCCAACAAAGCATTCAAGGTTAAAAACAAGCATTTCAAGCACTACTTGGGAGAATCAATTGAGCAACGAAAAGAAAGTGTCACACTTTCAGATCCAGCGTAACGTTCGAGAAATCATGTCTAGCTGACGACATTAAACTTAGCGCTAGCTGGGAGGTAACCCATGTGTGGGAACACAGAAACTGGGCGACGCATGTTGTTCCGGGCTCGCGGCCCGGTTGGGAGTATGGAGTAGCCCGCGGGGGACTAAATCGGAGAACGATGGAGTTGCCATCCGGTGTGAACCGGGACAAAGATTTAAGGCCGCACTCACCCCTCGCAAGGGAAGACCTCAAACCGTTGGGTTCCAAATGGTCCCTTACTTATGCCACTTGTAATAAAATGATTTGTGCGATAATTCCAACAAGCCCAAGCAACATTTATTTCAAAGGATAATTTACTCCTAAGTTCGCATGCATAAGTACAAAAGCTTATATCTAAGTTCATATAACACGTTTTTTCATGTTTGCATACAACCTATTTGCATGTAATCTATGTCCAAATTTGCAGGCATAAAGGTAAATTAACATACGGAAAGCATTCAACTTAGTAAGCACATTGTACTCATACATGTGGGGAATACAAATAAATGGCAATTGCACAATCATGCGTAATGAAAAGAGGCAATCAGATTCGTAATGCAAAGGAATAACTGATAGGGGACAATTACGCATAGAATATGATGAAAATGACTCAGTTCAGTGTGTGTGCATTCGTGTAGCGTTCGTAAACGCGTTCGAATGGTAAACAGAAGGTTCCCGTTCGTATAGCGTTCGAAAACGTGTTCGAACGGAACCAGACCTGATGCATGATAAAACTAAGAAAATTCGTGCGCGTTCGAGTAGCATCTGAAAACGCTTTCGAACGGTAAACAGAAGGTTCGCGTTCGTATAGCGTTCGAGAACGTATTCGAACGGGACCAGACCTGATGCATGATAAGACTACGAAAATGCGTGCGCGTTCGAATAGCGTCCGAAAACGCGTTCGAATGGTAAACAGAAGGTTCGCGTTCGTATAGCGTTCGAGAACACATTCGAACGGAACCAGACTTGATGCATACAACACATACATAGACAAACAAATCCACAATGCAGGACCTCACGTGTCCGATTGAACTCATTCTCATCCAATCATGTGTACCTCGTCCGGAGCGGCAAAACATCGTGGTAAAGGATTTTAACCCCTCGAAATAGAGGACCTTTAATCGCACTTCTAAGCTCATGCGCTAATAACACAATGTATATAAGAAATAAAAGAAACAACAATATCGGACTTCGTATACTGGATTGAACACATCTCACATTCAACCGAATATACATCGTCCAGCGCGGTGAAACATCGTGGTAAAGGATTTAAACCCCTCGAAATAGAGGACCTTTAATCGCACTTACTAAGCCCATGCGCTAATATCACAATTCATATAAGAAATAAAGACAACAATATCGGACTTCGTATACCCGATTGAACACATCTCACTTTCAACCGAATATACATCGTCCGGTGCGGCGAAGCATCGTGGTAAAGGATTTTAACCCCTCGAAATAGAGGACCTTTAATCGCACTTACTAAGCCCATATGCTTGACCTCATCATTACTCAAACAAATAATATGCAGAAAATAAATAACGATAATAAACAAATCAAGATGACGTGAAATAAAATATGTGTCGTATACTCAAGTGGTACGTGGAGTTGTATCCCGAGTACAGATCATACTACCATCCATTCGGAATCGGCTATGAAATTTATGTCCGGGTTTCCATCCTATATACCACAAGAGGCGACACATTTTCATTCATTCAAGGGCCACAACACACATTATGCAACGACTCTCATGCGAATAAAATTCAATAAACATTTAAAAGATGAATATAAACTAATGAGAAAGGTGCCCTCAGGTCTAACCTTTTATGTCGACTTTCAGAAGTACCATACACGGTCGTCGGAAGGGTGGATGCTCCGCAACTCCTCTGGTTCACTGATTCAACGTTTCCCTTCGCTGCTTCACTGTTCGGACTGTTATTTTCCCTCTGTTTTGCTGCTGTATTTCGGTCACTGTTTTGGTGTTTAGGCTACTGTTTTGGATGTTTTTGGGGGTTGTTTTAAGGTTCTTAGGCTACTGTATGTGGGTGTGATTTTTGGTTAATGTCATGGTTATTCCAAGGGTGATTTTCGGTTAATGTAGGGATAGGAGGGGAAGAGAGATTTCTTGTGTGAATTATGTGTGAATTCCAGAGAGCTCAAGGGTTGGAATTGCTTTGCAGAATTTTTGTAGTTTGTATGAATGTGCTAGGAGAGTTCAAGGGTTGGAATTGCTTTTCTTTTATAGGCCAAGGGCTAGGGTGTCTATGTGCTTGTATAGGAAGGAGACCAATTAGTGTCTTACAAGGAAAGCAAAAGATTGAATGGGGGACAAAATTTGGTTAATTAGGAAGTTAATATATTTAATTTGTTTTGATTAGGCATACAATTTGTTTAATTTGGTATATAATATTCTTGATTGATTTTAAATGGGTATGATTTTATTTGATATTTATTTTAATTTGGTATATGATTTTTAGATTTTATTTAATTCCCCATGTGTTAAATATGTATTTATTTAATTGGGATGTGTTTTATGGGATTTGGTGGGCTAATTGGGCTTGGGTGTAAGGCTAGCATTAAAACCAGAAATACCGACACCGTTCGAATGCCTATTCGAACGCTACACGAACGCCCGCAATCTGCCTGATGTTCGAACGTGGTAACGAACGCAGCACGAACAAAAATAGTGAACTTGTGAAATGAATCTGATGACATGCCCATTCTGAATTTCCCCTTCCGACGTCCGTTTCCCGCGACTTCCGTGACTTAAAAGGTAGTGTCTCCAAATGAGACTCATCATAGGGACTTATATGCAAAAATGCAGTGCCTACAGTCGCCCCCACTTTGATGGGACTTGTGCAATGTGTGACAATGACAATCCTATCAAAGTTATGCATTTTTTTTTACTTACCTGGCTCGCCAGCTGTTGCTTAACATACTTGTTTTCCTGAGATGCTTTGAACTTTGGGCTTTGTTCCCGAATTACGTTAAGAGAGAGCTTTATTCCCTGGGCTTTATTCCCGAGCTGTTTTGAAAGTGGGCTTTATTCCTCTAGGCTTTGTTCCCGAACTGTGTAGAGATATGGCTTTATTCCCCTAGGCCTTGTTCCCGAGCTGGTTTGAAAGTGGGCTTTATTCCTCTAGGCTTTGTTCCCGAACTGTGTAGAGATATGGCTTTATTCCCCTGGGCCTTGTTCCCGAACTGCTTTGAAAGTGGGCTTTATTCCCCTAGGCTTTATTCCCAAGCTGTGTTAAGATAGGACTTTATTCCCCTGGGCCTTGTTCCCGAACTGTGTTAAGATAGATCTTTATTCTATTGGGCCTTGTTCCCGAACTGCGTTAAGATAGAGCTTTATTCCCCTGGGCCTTGTTCCCGAACTACTTTGAAAGTGGGCTTTATTCCTATAGGCTTTGTTCCCGAACTGTGTAGAGATATGGCTTTATTCCCCTGGGCATTGTTCCCGAACTGTGTTAAGATAGAGCTTTATTCCCCTGGGCCTTGTTCCTGAACTACTTTGAAAGTTGGCTTTATTCCCCTAGGCTTTTTTCCCAAGCTATGTTAAGATAGAGCTTTATTCCCTTGGGCCTTGTTCCCGAACTGTGTTAAAAGTTGGCTTTTATTCCCCTGGGCTGTATTCCCGAACTGTGTCAAGATAGGGCTTTATTCCCCTGACTGTGCTGAATGTGGGCTTTGTTCCTGATTGTGTTGAATGTGGGCTTTATCCCCGAACTGTACTGAATGTGGGCTTTATCCCCGATCTGAGCTGACTGTGGGCTTTGTTCCTGAACTGTACTGAATGTGGGCTTTATCCCCGATCTGAGCTGACTGTGGGCTTTGTTCCTGAATTACACTGAATGTGGGCTTTATTCCCGATCTGAGCTGACTGTGGGCTTTGTTCCTGAATTGCACTGAATGTGGGCTTTATTCCCGATCTGAGCTGACTGTGGGCTTTGTTCCTGAATTGCACTGAATGTGGGCTTTATTCCCGAATTGAGCTGACTGTGGGCTTTGTTCCTGAATTGTACTGAATGTGGGCTTTAGTCCCGAACTGAGCTGACTGTGGGCCTCGCCCCCAGATTGATGCTGATGTAGGTCTTGCCCTCAAACTAATGTGGGTCTCGCCCCAAAACTGATACTGATGTGGGGCCTCGCCCCCCAAACCGGTACTGAGGTGGGCCTCACCCCCAGACTGATACTGATATGGGCCTCAACCCTGGGACTCGTCCCCAAGCTACTGATAATGACGTGGGCCTCACCCCCAGATTGCCATACCCAGCAAGACTGATACTGAAACTAATGTGGGCCTCGCCCCCAGAGTGCCATACCCGGCAAGATTGATGTTGATGCTAATATGGGCCTCGCCCCCAGAGTGCCATACCCAAAACTCAAACTCAAATGGGCCTCAACCCTGGGATTATTACCCGAATTCGATACTGTGCTTTTCACCGTTTCTGATTAGCTTGTTCTTTGCCGCTTTCTCTTTTCTTCTTCAAAACCTGTGAACACAAAACAAAACAAACACAAAAGGATGCAAAATGTGTTACGTGTATGCATGAATGAATGTTCCTATCCCGTCGGGTTAGGTCTTCTGCCAATTCACTTGGGACTACTCAGTCTTCTTTTCCTCAGGCAAGCCACTGCTTCAATCTGTCTACGTTGATCGGCTCGGTGAACTAATTCCCTTCCAAGTCTGATATTTTCACTGCCCCCATTTCCCAATTTCTGAATGGCTATCTTATCTTTTCTGCTTGATTATTCCGAGGATTCCCCGTGTTCTAAACATCACTGAATTTCATAGTACCAAGGTTGAATGCTTTTCTCAAATATACTCATATTGCAGAAGAGATTCAGCGAAATGAACGTCTTTATTATCATTTAAGAAAATGGTTCGAACATGTAGACTAAATCAATGTCTATATTAAAAATGCAGGATCAAATAAACTAGGAGGAATAACTTCATCATTCGCAACATTGCTTTCTTCATTGGCCTATGGTTCTTCACTGTTATCCTTTATCTCAATGCAAGAAGCCTGGGTGGTTGAGTGGCTTTATGGTTGAGGGTTCATGTGTGTGTTGGGTTGTTCTTTTTCTGGATTGGGTATTTTATGGGAGTCAATGAGGTTTTGGACCTCATGCCTAAGGCGGGTGCAGTTGTCGGTGTCATGGCCTTTTTCTTGATGGAAGTAACAATACTGGTTTAGGTTGAGGTACGGTGGCACAGGGTTCGGAAAAGGCCTAGGTTCCAAAGGTTTTAGAAATCCTTGCATCTTCAGCTTTTCAAATACATTTGACAAAGGTCTACCAAGATTGGAGAATCGCCTGTTCTTGACGGTAGCGACCTCGACAGTAGCGGGCTTGGTCTCAGAAGGCCCGCCAAAAGTTCTTCTATTCTGGACATAAAACTTTCTGTTTTCAGCCTCATTTTCTTCAATATCCATAACAGTCTCTCTCAACTGTCGAAAATCAGTAATCATGGAGGTCATCCTCCTCAGCTTACCATAAATAGAGGGCTTGGTGCCCTTGATAATCATCTTAATTTGGTCTTTCTCTGAAGGCCGAGTCTGCATTTTCAAAAGCTGGCTTCTCCAACGATCCACATACTCTTTGAAACTTTCCTCCGCTTTCTGCTTGGTATTCTCCAAGTCACGAAGTGATAAGTCAATCTCTAAATCTGTGACATACTTTTTTAGAAATGCATCTGCCAATTCCCTCCAATCTTCTCTAACCTTTTTCTCAAGGCTGTGATACCACACTACAGGTGCCCCCTCGAGTGACATCCCAAACATCTTTTGGACTTGGCGCTGTGACAGGCCCACTGAACTCATCACTGAGACATATTGCCGCAGATGGACCCTCGGATCCCCATTCCCGTTGAACTTAGCCATAGCCGGCATCTTGAACTGAGCTGGCAACTGTTCTTCGAAGGTCATTGCCTCATAATCTAACAACTCTTCATGTTTACCCCTCATTTTGCGGGTAACTGTTTCAACCTGATCCCGAAGCTTCTGAAATTCTGACTGAGACCCAATCACTCTGCCTGTTGCATACTCTGCCATGTCGTCATCAAAAGCGGGGATATCATCCCCCAACCCATTCGGAGGCTCCTCGCGCCTCACATTCTCAGAACTTCCCCAGCACGGGGTACATCCATACCAGCCACAGCAGTAGTCAAGGCTTGCAACTGTTCAGTAATTTTGGCGAGACCGTTTTCCAACTGATCTATCCGGGATACCTCATTCTCGGATTCACTCATGTTTGCTATCGGTCTCTTAGTGAGTCTTCCCTCTTCCCTAACCCAACGGGACTCTATGATATCTTTTATAGACATAGAGGGTGTTAACATGATATATGTATGCATGAGATGAATGAGATGCATGCGATACAAGGAATATATCAACTCATTAAGATTTTCACACAAATCGGCCCATCATCATTTTAGAAGCTTTTGGGCTAACTGTCATAGGAGTGAACTCGTCCCAGTTTAAATGGCCCAACAAGTTCACATCTCATGGCAAGAAGTCCAACCGAATCCAAATGATAATGTTCCTAAACACAAACACATAATGGCCCATTGGCGTTTTAGAAACTTTTGGCCCAATCATCATAAGATACGTTCTTGTCCCAGTTTAAATGGCCCAACAAGTCCATACTTCATGACAAAAGGTCCGAATGGATCCAAACGACAATGTTCCCAAACACAAGCATACATAGATAATTTCTACAAAGTGGCCCATCAACATTTCAGAAGCTTTTGGCCCAATTGTCATAGGATACGAACTCGTCCCAGTTTAAATGGCCCAACAAGTTCGCATTTCTGACAAGAAGTACAACTGCATCTAAATGAGGATGGTCCACAAGCACAAGGAAATAGTTGCCATAGGTCGTACAATCCCGGTCTACGTGTGGGTTTGCGGGAGTGTAGACAAAGACTCTCGCTGGCCAAGGATTGCCCACAACTAGGTCTCCCCACTCAAGGGTTCGAGCGACCAAGTGAGCGCACCTTTTTTATACCTTACAGTACGTGCCAACGAGTTATAGTGTGTGACTGACTGTCAAATGGATTTCCCGTTGTAGATTCCCCAGAGGGAGGGTGGAGCGAGGCTCTCTTAAGTACCCTAGCCTCTTAGGCTCTTATCGCTTGGTGACAGGAATAAACAACGAGTCCTCCAAATTTGTCCATCACAATAGGCCACAAGTAAATGATTATCTAGGTGCCTTCATAGATTTTCCTTATAGAAAGGTAGTGAATGAGGGAAGACACCAAACAATTACCCAGCCTTAAAAAATGCCTTTGATTAAACCCTTTTTAACCCATAGTAGACACGGTTAATTAAAGCACAAATCATAATATTACAAGACATCATTTCGGGGCAGATTCTCTATCCCTAGTGGAGTCGCCAGACTGTGGGAACACAGAAATTGGGCGACGCATGCTGTTCCGGGCTCGCGGCCCGGTTGGGAGTACGGAGTAGCCCGCGGGGGACTAAACCAGAGAATGATGGAGTCGCCACCCGGTGTGAACCGGGACAAAGATTTAAGGCCGCACTCACCCCTCGCAAGGGAAGACCTCAAACCGTTGGGTTCGGAATGGTCCCTTACTTATGCCACTTGTAATAAAATGATTTGTGCGATAATTCCACCAAGCCCAAGCAATATTTATTTCCAAGGATAATTTTGCTCCTAAGTTCGCATGCATAAGTACAAAAGCTTATATCTAAGTTCATATAACACGTTTTTTCATGTTTGCATACAACCTATTTGCATGTAATCTATGTCCAAATTTGCAGGCATAAAGGTAAATTAACATACGGCAAGCATGCAACTTAGTAAGCACAATGTACTCATACATGTGAGGAATACAAATAAATGGCAATTGCACAATCATGCGTAATGAAAAGAGGCAATCGGATTCGTAATGCAAAGGGATAACTGATAGGGGACAATTACGCATAGAATATGATGAAAAGGACTCAGTTCAGTGTGTATGCGTTCGTGTAGCATTCGTAAACGCGTTCGAACGGTAAATAGAAGGTTAACGTTCGTATAGTGTTCGAGAACGCGTTCGAACGGAACCAGACCTGATGCATGATAAAACTAAGAAAATACGTGCGCGTTCGAGTAGCGTCTGAAAATGCGTTCGAACGGTAAACAGAAGGTTCGCGTTCGTATAGCATTCGAGAACGCGTTCGAACGAGACCAGACCTGATGCATGATAAAACTACAAAAATGCGTGCGCGTTCGAGTAGAGTCCGAAAACACATTCGAACGGTAAATAGAAGGTTCACGTTCGTATAGCGTTCGAGAACGCGTTCGAACGGAACCAGACCTGATGCATGTAACACATACATAGACAAACAAATCCACAATGCAGGACCTCACGTGTCCGATTGAACTCATTCTCATCCAATCATGTGTACCTCGTCCAGCGCGGCAAAGCATCGTGGTAAAGGATTTTAACCCCTCGAAATAGAGGACCTTTAATCGCACTTACTAAGCCCATGCGCTAATAACACAATGTATATAAGAAATAAAAGAAACAACAATATCAGACTTCATATACTCGATTAAACACATCTCACATTCAACCGAATATACATCGTCCGGCGCGGCGAAGCATCGTGGTAAATGATTTTAACCCCTCGAAATAGAGGACCTTTAATCGCACTTACTAAGCCCATGCGCTAATAACACAATGCATATAAGAAATAAAGACAACAATATCGGACTTCGTATACCCGATTGAACACATCTCACATTCAACCGAATATACATCGTCCGGCGCGGTGAAGCATCGTGGTAAAGGATTTTAACCCCTCGAAATAATGGACTTTTAATCGCACTTACTAACCCCATGCGCTTGACCTCATCATTACTCAAACAAATAACATGCAGAAAATAAATAACGATAATAAACAAATCAAGATGACGTGAAATAAAATATGTACCGTATACTCAAGTGGTACGTGGAGTTGTATCCCGAGTACAGATCATACTACCGTCCATTCGGAATCGGCTATGAAATTTATGTCCGGGTTTCCATCCTATATACCACAAGAGGCGAGACATTTTCATTCCTTCAAGGGCCACAACACACATTATGCAACGACTCTCATGCGAATAAAATTCTATAAACAATTAAAAGATGAATATAAACTAATGAGAAAGGTGCCCTCAGGTCTAACCTTTTATGTCGACTTTCAGAAGTACCACACACGGTCGTCGGAAAGGTGGATTCTCCGCAACTCCTCCGGTTCACTGATTCAACGTTTCCCTTCGCTGCTTCACTGTTCGGACTGCTGTTTTCCCTCCGTTTTGCTGCTGTTTTGCTGCTGTATTTTGGTCACTGTTTTGGTGTTTTAGGCTACTGTTTTGGATATTTTTGGGGGCTGTTTTAAGGTGTTTAGGCTACTGTATGGGGGTGTGATTTTCTGTTAATGTCATGGTTATTCCAAGGGTGATTTTTGGTTAATGTAGGGATAGGAGGGGAAGAGAGATTTCTTGTGTGAATTATGTGTGAATTCCAGAGAGCTCAAGGGTTGGAATTGCTTTGCAGAATTTTTGTAGTTTGTATGAATGTGCTAGGAGAGTTCAAGGGTTGGAATTGCTTTTCTTTTATAGGCCAAAGGCTAGGGTGTCCATGTGCTTGTATAGGAAGGAGACCAATTAGTGTCTTACAAGGAAAGCAAAAGATTGAATGGGGGATAAAATTTGGTTAATTAGGAAGTTAATATATTTAATTTGTTTTGATTAGGCATACAATTTGTTTAGTTTGGTATATAATATTCTTGATTGATTTTAAATGGGTATGATTTTATTTGATATTTATTTTAATTTGGTATATGATTTTTAGATTTTATTTAATTCCCCATGTGTTAAATATGTATTTAATTAATTGGGATGTGTTTTATGGGCTTTGGTGGGCTAATTGGGCTTGGGTGTAAGGCTAGCAGCAAAACCAGAAATACCGACACCATTCGAACTCCTATTCGAACGCTACACGAACGCCCGCAATCTGCCTGACGTTCGAACGTGGTAACGAACGCATCACGAACGAAAACAGTGAACTTGTGAAATGAATCTGATGACATGCCCATTCTGAATTTCCCCTTCCGACGTCCGTTTCCCGCGACTTCCGTGACTTAAAAGGTAGTGTCTCCAAATGAGACTCATCGTAGGGACTTATATGCAAAAATGCAGTGCCTACACCATGCAATTTGTGTATATATTGTGATTTGGGTGTCTTTTAATTTTTGTGTGTTTAGTTTTTGCAGGTTAAGTCATTTCAAGATGGAAGATGCTCTCGCAAATCTTCACAAGCAATTTCCTTCTCTCCCTAAAAAATCTCTGATGAAAGTTTACAAAGCTCGCTTGGAACAGATGAGACTGCTGATGATCAAAGGTATTCCTACTAACATTCGTTGGATTATTGAAGCACAGGTCCGATTAGCAGGTGATACCTCTGACTCTTTTATTTCACATCTGCCTGGTTTAGGAAGAAGCACATATGCTAAAAAGAGAAGAGCCAAAAGAATGTGTGTTTGTTATAAATGTGCTCACATGACATGTAATACTCGTTGTCGTTCGTTTGGAATGGTGTCTGATAACCGTGAAGATAAGATTAATTTCATTAGGGATGGCTTGAGTAGTGAGTCTTTGGATGACACATCTAAGACTCTTGAGACGCATCCCAGTGGATATATGTATCACGAAATTCGCGTGTTATATACACAATTCCTAAAAGAAAGACAATAATTAAGTCTCAGGAATCTGACTAAAAAAGACCCTGTTTGCCAATTTATAAGAAAGACAATAAGTAAATCAACCTATTGCTTTCTTGTAAATATTATATCTCTTTGTCTTTTCCTAATAATTGTGATTTGTTTTGTTATTTTCTTTTATTTTCTCCGACAGAATCCAGACTTTTTGACCTTTCACGATTTACTGTTTTGCTACTAATCGTCATTTGGAAGATACTAGTGCTATTATTACTCACCCTTTTTCAGGTTCTATAAATTCAACTCATCATTGCACTTTTGAAGGCATCCATAGCTGAGAAAGAAATACATTAAAATGGAAGCCACTTCAAGAAGACGAGTTGTAAACATTTGTATCTTTTGTGGTACTAGTGTTGGTACTAAGCCACAATACATAGGGGCAGCATAAGAATTGGATCGAGTCATTGTCGAAAGGAATATGTACCTAGTTTATGGCGGTGGAAATCTTAGACTAATGGGGATCGTTTCAAAGTCCGTACAGGATGGAGGAAGTCAAGTCTTGGGAATCATCCCAAAACCTTTGGCGGAGGCAAATCTGATAGGATCATCAAACGGAGAGGAACTGATCGTGCCAGGTATGTCTGAACGACTGGTGGAAATGATTAACCGTGCTGATGCATTTATTGCTTTGCCAGACGGCTTGGGCACAATGGAGGAAATTTTTACAGTACTATCTTGGGCGAACCTGAACATACACCAGAAACCAATTGGATTATTCAACGCTGATGGATTTTATGATTTTCTTTGTGTGTTTCTTGATGATGCCCGGAGAAATGGGTTAATGTCAAAACCTTTAAAAGAACTCCTCTTTACTGCCAGAACTGCCCCAGATTTAATTGACCAAATCTTAGCTTTTGAACCACAAATTGACCCTGTCATGTCCAAGATAAAATGGTCTGATGATGATCGTGGTAAGAAGCGTCGGATAAATCTGGATCTTAACCTTTAATTTTTCCCTTTTAGATGTAGAATTTCAGCTAACCAGGTACGGTTTTCTAAACTCTTCTTCTACTGTTTAAGGCATTTGGAACAATGTCTCATTTAGGTTTGGGGGAGGGGAATAGTTAATTTGTATATTGTATTGTTTTTTTTAACCAAAATTCAAAAAACAAAATTGAAAAATTTTACAAAAACCAAAAAAAAAAAATTTTTTATTTTTGTGTTTTTATTTGATTAATCAGGTGAAATTGGTGTGTAAGGAATTTCTATTCCTGAGATGTATCTCAACCTATTTCGGAACAAGTTAATTTTTGTTTATTTCCTTTTAAATTATTTAATTTGTGAATTCTCCATAAAACTAACTAAAATGAATCTTCATATGCTCAATTGACAGATATTATCAATATGGATGGTAACATACAGACATGAGCTGTAATTGAAAAGTTTGTAATATTCAGTGCTCTAGTTTAATTGGAGGAAGCATCTATAAAAGGAGATGAAGTAAAAAAAAAACGTCTGAGATCCGAATTATTAAGTCTGTAAGGTTGTTTTAACACCTAGTGCCCTAAAACCAACTGGTTTGGGAGTCACTGGCCCAAAGCTCGCTACATAGATGGAAGATATTGCAAATATATATATATATATGAAGTATGAGTAATTAAGTCCGTATGGGTATCTTAACACCTAGTGCCCTAAAACCAACTGGTTTGGGAGTAACTGGCCCAAAGCTCGCCACATAGATGGAAGATATTGTATATAAATAAAAAAAATCAAAAAAAAAAAAATTCAACAAAAAAAAAAAAAATTTCCATTGCCTAAAAAATGTGTGAATTCTGATAAAACTTTAGGACAAAAATATTACTCTCTTCTCAACTACACTCGTGACTATTGTGGGCAAAATGAGTTGATTAATATTTTGTTGACTGTGTATATAGAGAATGGTAAAAATAATCGGAGAATTTACTCATTCGGTAATTTAAAAAGAAACAAAACAACTATTAACTTGGATAAGAAGTTTCACCTGTTTAGTCACTAACTTCTTTATTCTCTTTTCTCTTGTCTTTTTCCTTTTGTGTGCATTAGTTTTATTATCTTTTTACTTTTGTAAAACGTTTGTGGGTATCGTTGCTGTAAGCCCTCACGAGACTACAACTCATCCACTAGGGACACCTAGGGGTTTAAAGGCTTGTTGCATACGCTAAATGCAACTGTGATCCCTACGAAAGTGGCTTAGTTTAATTTTAAATGTTAGGTTTGGGGGTGTGATGAGCGGAAAATATATCAATATTTACCGCCCATTTTACCTAATATTTTGTTTAGTTTCTCGAGTTTGATGAATGTTTTGATGTGTTTTAGTTTATATTGCAGATAAAATAATATTGGGACTCAATGAAATCATTTAGGACGAAATGTGGGTCAAATAAGGGCAAAAATTGGACTTGACATATTAATTTTGGAGATTGGAAACTTGAAAGGGCGTTCTAACAAAGTGTAGTTTTGGAAATTCTAATTTAACGCAATTTTCGTATTTTGAGCATAACTTTTTACTCCGATATCGGATTGAGCGGATTCAAGTTTCAGATTAAGGAAGACTCAAAGATCTACAACTTTAAAGAATAAAATAATTTCGAATTTGGAATATTTCATGACCGAAATTGATGAAAAATCCGTAAGTGTGTTATGCATAACTATTAAAGTCATTTTCAAAGCAAAAAAATAAATAAATAAATAAATAATAAAAATAGTCAAACTCCCACCAAACATGATAGCAATTAATAATGGATTTGGTGGAGGCAAAATTTTGCCTATAAATATCAAGCCATTTCATTTGTAAATTTCATATTTTCTTTTAAGGAATTCCTTAAGAATACTAAGAAGATTGTATCTCGCTTGTTTCTTTACAGCTTTCAGTATTTAATTTCAGCTTTTGCACTTTCTTTTCTTTATTTTTCAGTCTTTACTTTCTGCAATTTACTTTTACGCACAATACTTTCCTTTCTTTACTTTTCAGCAATTTACTTTTCAGTAATAATGAGGTAACTCCCCCTTGCTGGGGTAAAAGGTAAAACTTTTATTACTAATATTTAGATTAATCTCCCTTAAATATA
Organism: Zanthoxylum bungeanum; assembly: GCA_019454045.1. Classification (NCBI taxonomy): domain Eukaryota; kingdom Viridiplantae; phylum Streptophyta; class Magnoliopsida; order Sapindales; family Rutaceae; genus Zanthoxylum; species Zanthoxylum bungeanum. The sequence goes on along the minus strand of SKCR01050730.1, from coordinate 47,122 downwards.
ATATATAAACTAGTTAAAACGTGACTTAATGAGGATACCGCCTTATGGTTGGTTGGTAAATATTGAAATTGATTTTAACCTGACTAAATTGGATACCGCCTGATTGGTCGGTTGGTAATTAATTATTAATTTGACTTAATCTGGATACCGCCTATATGGCTGGATGGTAATTATCATGCAAAGTTAATATATTATATTAAGGGAGATATCTAAAATAGAAGTAATAAAAGTGAATCATTTTACCTCAACATTTTCTTTTATTGTACTTTTACTTTATTTCCTTTTCAGCAATTTACTTTCAGCATTTACTTTTCAGCAATTTACTTTTAGCATTTACTTTTCAGCATTTAATTTTCAGTATTTAATTTTCACCATTTACTTTTCGTCATTTACTTTTCAGTATTTAATTTCCAGCAATTTTCTTTGTCTTTTATTTTATTTAAGCTTTTACTACCCGTAAATATATGTCGTAACTAATTCAGTTATCTGGGGTTGTGATGAATTCCAATATCACCGGTTTATAAGGGGTTAATTTACAGTTTGGGTAATATAAAGGTTTATTTATTGAGTCTTAAGCTTAATGCTTCTTGTTAACTGGCCATTAATAAGACTGATTTGGTAAACTTAAAATGAACTTGGAAAAGAGATTTTAGGTTTAAACTCTAGACTTAATAGCCCACGATCTTCCTTGAGGATAGATAACCCTTTAATAGATTTCCTTACAGGATAGAAATATACCCGTCGGGCGGGGTTAGCCATAATTGGAACTTAATCTTAATGAATTCAGATAACTTGGTTAACATAGGAATATGATTAATTGGGTTATACTGGGTATTTGTATTTGACCATCGGAAGAGGCTTTTACATAATTTCGTGTTCCAGGTTAAGAAACCAATATATTACACAAATGTAAAATAACCATTTCATCTTTTAAAAAGATATTGGAAGGATTCACAACCCTGAATAGTTATAAATTTGAATTTTTTTCAATCTACTTTCAAGCAATTTTATTTACTTGTTTTAAGTTTTAAAGTCACCACCCAATCAAACAACCAATCCATTAGATACTTGTAAACATTTAACTTCATAAATTAATAACAAAAGGTTTTAAGTCCTCGTGGGATCGATACTTTTATACTACTTGAACGATACGTGCACTTGCGTTATACATGTGTGATTTCGCGCCGGTCAGCCACATCATGCAGTGACGGACAATGGAGTCCAGTTTTAGGGAGTAACAAAGGTGATGTTGCAGAAGTACGAGATAGGGCATCACAAATCATCACCTTACAGGCCACATGCTAATGGGGCAGTAGAGGCGGCCAACAAAACCATAAAGAAAATACTAGCTAAAATGACGGAAAGTTATAAAGATTTGGTTGACAAACTGCCGTATGCCCTGTGGGGGTACATAACTTCTGTGAGAACAGCAATGAGAGCCACGCCTTATTCTTTGGTTTACGAGATGGAGGTAGTGTTACCAGTGGAAATAGAGATACATTCAATGCGGGTACTAGTAGAGGCAGAATTGCCTGAGCAGGAATGGGCCTCGCAGAGGTTCGAACAGCTAGCATTACTGGATGAGAAAAGGATGAAGGCCTTGTACCATATGCAGCTATACCAGAAAAGATTGGCCAGGGTATTCAACATGAATGTGCGTCCCACCAAGATCAGAGAAGGTGATTTAGTGCTCAAACAGTCGAGGCCACTGATGATGGACCCAAAGGGAAAGTTCAGGCCCAATTGGGAAGGGCCCTACCTAGTCAAGAAGGTGATGGGGAATGGGGCAGTGAGACTGTCAGATTTGGAAGGGAACGAGTTCACCGAGCCCATCAACGTAAACAGGCTGAAACAATACTTTGCATAAAAAAAGGAAAAAGGCTCGTTGGGTTGAAAATCCTCAAAGGACATCCCAAGTAAAATATAGAGCATGAGTGAGCAAGAAAGATGGCTAATTGTAAAATCCGTAAGGAATAGTTAGCGACAAGGGTGTCCTTGCAATGCAGTTCATTATTTCCTACATGTACTACGAAGTAATGCAAACGTCTTTATTGAAACAAATGTTCAAAATGTTCATAGATTGCATAAATCTTAGCTAACCGGGAAAGAATAGAGTCAAGTAATTACAAGTCACATCTTTTGTTTCTTAAATGCCGGACCAAGGTCAAGATATCTAGGAGAAAGACTCCGAGCTCCGGGAATGGAGAAGAACTCCGAGAATGGAGAGAAATAGAGCAACCTCGAGAATGAGGACAAAGAACTCCGAGAATGGAGAACAGCCTCAAAAATGAGGATAAGCAAAGAGCCTCGAGAATGAAGACGAATAAAAAAAAAGAAAAAGAAAAATAGAGAAATTTTTTTAGCTCGCTGAGTTGAAAACTTGAAAAGGCGACTCAGGAAAGATAGAGCAAACCGCTAAGTTGAAAATCCGAAAGGACAGCTTAGGCAAAAGATAGGACGAACCTGCAAGATAAAATGACATACAAGATCTTGAGCCATGAGACCAAAGAAGACTGAGCAATCACCAGAGAATAATTGGTAGAAGGAAACTGTAAGCAGGCCCAGGGGGCGACCAAAGACTTCTATAGGCAAAAGGCACCAAAGGCCAAAAGGATTCCTAAAGGGGTGGAGAAAACCCTCTAGCGCAAGGAAGGCCTAACCAAGGATGACATCAAGCCAATAGGACAAAGAAAACCCAACGGAATAGGGAATGCATCCATGCATACACGTCGCATACAAATAATTTTTATTTTTTGTTCGCAGGCTTTGAAGAAGCGGTGAAGATAAGCAACTCCGTGAGAATGAGGATAAGTAGGGGGCGAAGTGCCTCACCACCATTATCAACAGCTTTAGGAATGAATCATATGGGGCGAGGCTCACATTACCAATAATTTGGGAAGAAATCCTGACATGAGTCCAACCACACCAGAGACATTACAGGATGCAGCTAACAACTTGGAGGAGCCCATGCAGTTGCTAACAGGTCCAATCACACGCCAAAGAGCAAAGAAGATCAGAGAGGCCTTTGCGGGACTAGCTCAGAGCTATGTGACCAGTTGCAGCAACCAAGTCAAGTGCACACCAGAGACACATATGGGCATAACCAGAGAGGTCCCTAAGCTATTTCATTTGACCCAGATCAGTTCAGACTGAAGCATAGCAGAGCAGCTTCAGTACCAGTACCCTTTTGACTCGATTTCACCCATTTTGGGACTATGTTGAATTCGGCCAAATGGGGGCATTTTTGTCATTTGTGCTCGACATTTTGACTTTATTTATGATGTAATTAGCATGGTTGAATATGCCATTAGGCTTAATTATACTTAGATATGTACTTAGCCGGAAGCACGTCAATTTACTATAGCATGTAAGCACCTCAATTAGCTTAAGTGAGATTAGCTTCTAATATTTGTTTTAAGTTTATATAGGTGCAAAAGGACCTTAATGGTCTTAGTTGAGGTGCTTGACTTAGGGCTTTTGGTAGTTTTAGCTCTAGGGTCATTTGAGTCTTTTTACTCTGTTGTAACCCTTATTATATGACTCTTCTTTGTATTTTGGAGACAACCAACGTAATATACAGAATTTTGAAAGAGAGAAAAGCTTGAGCTTTCCATGGCTATGGCCAAAACCTTGTTGAGGGAGGGATTCCCCTTTTCAAGTTCAAATTGACTTATCTAAGCTTGGCAACTTAGTGGCGTCTCCATTGCTAGCAAAATACAATCTGATTTCATGCTTGTGGTTATCATGGACTTGAGTTTCATGGTGGTTAGGGGCTGATCTTGGTTGGGTTTTGTTCCTACAAAATCAGTATTCAAAGTTCTTGGGGTTTTGAGAAAGATGCTTGGGGGTTTGCTTGGTTTCCAACCCAAGTGAGTTCTTGTCATTTGGTATCATGAGCTTAGGGTTCTGAGGTCTGATTTCCTATCCTTTGTGTTGTTTAATCTTGTATTCATCTTTGTTTTTGTTGTTGTTGTTGATTTCGGCCATTAAGGAATTTGTCCTCAAGTTTCGGCCATTGGTGTTCTTGTGTGTTCTTTGTTGTTTCTTGTTGTTTCTTTCAGATTTGTAATCCTTGTTGCATGAATAACAATATGTCCTTTAGTAGTTTGTGCTAAAAAAAAAAAAAAAAAAAAAAAAAAAAAAAAAAAAAAAAAAAAAAAAAAAAAAAAAAAAAAAAAAAGAGAAGAGAAAAGAAAGAGAATTGGTCGCATTGTGCTTAGCTTGATTAGACCATTTGCAAGTTGATTGGATTGCTTTACATGAGTTACATTGATATTTGATTTGGTTTGTTTTGGTTTGAGCTTGAAAGACTATATTTGTGTTATAGCCGAATGAAATCCTTTGTGCTTCATTGTGTTTCATTGGAGTGTAAACACTTGTGAGTGTGTGTGAGAAGAAAAGAAAGGTGAGCTCAAACACTATAGCGAGTGACCACAAGATTACTTCAGTGACACGTTGATTGCTTGCTTGCTTATTTATTGCATTTAGCTAACTCGTCATTCTTTCTTATTCTGAGAACTCTAGCTATAGGTTTCTTTCGATTGAGTCTTCGTGATTACTTATCTTATTTGTTTTATTCCACATGCTCTATATATACATTGTGTTTCTGTTAGCTTGTGGAGTACACCTTAGTTGACCATACTGGGAATTGAGTTGATTTGTAATTGAATTGAGGAAGAACTCAAGAGTGGTAAAAAGGCAGTGATTGTGAGCACAGTATCGGGTAAAAGCCAATAGAGTGCAAACACGAGTGGAGTGATATCATTCGAGTGTATGCACGTGAGATTGTGAGGATTTACATATTTGTTTTGCTTTTTATTATTTCTAATATATTTGTTTAGTGTTGAGATGGCAGGTCCAAGTTTAACTATTGATGATAAGATCGAGGTTTTGGATACTTTCAAAAGTGATATCCAATATATTATGAGTGATTATAGAAGATCTTATGAGAAATGGAAAAAGACTTGGAAGGTAACTAAATATGCAGTGAATGAAGAGAGTACTCAACAACCAAAAGCTATTGAAGTTGTGTGTAATGAAGTGAGAAGCACTTGTGATGTTGAGTGCATAGCGAATGAAAACACTTGTGAGGCCTTGAATGTTGTGAATTGTGTTATAAGTGACATGGTGAGTGAAAATGCTTGTGAGACCGTGAGCATTGAGGGAGTAAACACTTGTGAGGTAGTGTGCTTTGAGGTTGAAAAACATAGTGAAGCTGAGCAGGTGTGTGAGGAGGTCTTTGCAAGTATGGTTGATATAGTGGCCATGAGTGATGATGAAGCTGTGAGAGCTGGTGAAAAGAAAGTAGATGTGGTATTGAAGTTTTTCCATAACATTTTCTCTATTGTTTATGCTTTTTCATCGCAGGTACAAGTGGTCAAGTATGATTCTTTTATATTTCAATATCATCGTCCAATTGATTTTGTCATAACTATCTATGATCCGGGTTCGGATTCGAGGACGAATCTATTTCAAGAGAGGGAGAATGACATGATTCAAGGAACATTAGAGCCTTTGCAATTGCCAACAGACCCAATCACACGCCAAAGAGCTAAGAAGATCACAGACGCAATAGCGGGGCCAGAGTTTGCATATAATAGATGCATTCATCCTTCTAGTTTGTACTTGCCTTATGAGATTGATTATGATTCTAATTATTTAACTCATATGGATTTATTATCTTTGATTCTTATTAAGCTTGGGAGTATGAATGATAAGGGAAGGGCAGAGTTGGTGAGAATAATAGGTTTCCAACGCATTGTGTTTGACCCCGGCAATTGGGTGTGGCTTTATATGCAAGAGGAAAAGATACAAGCATAACGAAGATCCAAGTTGCAACCAAGAGGGAATGGTCTATTTCAAGTCTTGGAACAGATTAACGACAATGCATATAAGCTGGATTTGCAAGGTAAGTACAACGTATCTGCTACTTTTAATGTTTCTGACTTAACTCATTTTGATGCAGGTTCAGATTCGAGGCCGAATCCTTTTCAACAAGAGGGAATGACATGAGTCCAACCACACCAGAGACATTACAGGATGCAGCTAACAACTTGGAGGAGCCCATGCAGTTGCTAACAGGTCCAATCACACGCCAAAGAGCAAAGAAGATCAGAGAGGCCTTTGCGGGACTAGCTCAGAGCTATGTGACCAGTTGCAGCAACCAAGTCAAGTGCACACCAGAGACACATATGGGCATAACCAGAGAGGTCCCTAAGCTATTTCATTTGACCCAGATCAGTTCAGACTGAAGCATAGCAGAGCAGCTTCAGCACCAGTACCCTTTTGACTCGATTTCACCCATTTTGGGACTATGTTGAATTCGGCCAAATGGGGGCATTTTTGTCATTTGTGCTCGACATTTTGACTTTATTTATGATGTAATTAGCATGGTTGAATATGCCATTAGGCTTAATTATACTTAGATATGTACTTAGCCGGAAGCACGTCAATTTACTATAGCATGTAAGCACCTCAATTAGCTTAAGTGAGATTAGCTTCTAATATTTGTTTTAAGTTTATATAGGTGCAAAAGGACCTTAATGGTCTTAGTTGAGGTGCTTGACTTAGGGCTTTTGGTAGTTTTAGCTCTAGGGTCATTTGAGTCTTTTTACTCTGTTGTAACCCTTATTATATGACTCTTCTTTGTATTTTGGAGACAACCAACGTAATATACAGAATTTTGAAAGAGAGAAAAGCTTGAGCTTTCCATGGCTATGGCCAAAACCTTGTTGAGGGAGGGATTCCCCTTTTCAAGTTCAAATTGACTTATCTAAGCTTGGCAACTTAGTGGCGTCTCCATTGCTAGCAAAATACAATCTGATTTCATGCTTGTGGTTATCATGGACTTGAGTTTCATGGTGGTTAGGGGCTGATCTTGGTTGGGTTTTGTTCCTACAAAATCAGTATTCAAAGTTCTTGGGGTTTTGAGAAAGATGCTTGGGGGTTTGCTTGGTTTCCAACCCAAGTGAGTTCTTGTCAAATCCCAGAGGTCGAAGCACCTCATCATCAAAGGAAAAATCTCCCCAGTGGATCGAAGAGCCAAGAGGACCAAAACACTATCAACACAACTCATAGATTAAAGCATCTCACATTAGGAACGCTTCGGGAATGAACAATCTCACACTAGGAATGGTTTGGGAATGAACCATCTCACACAAGGAACAGTTCGGGAATAAACCATCTCACATCAGGAACAGTTCGAGAATGAACCATCTCACACCAGGAATGGTTCGGGAATGAACCATCTCACACAAGGAACGGTTCGGGAATGAACCATCTCACATCAGGAACAGTTCGGGAATGAACCATCTCACACAAGGAATGGTTCGGGAATGAACCATCTCACACAAGGAACGGTTCAGGAATGAACCATCTCAGACCAGGAACGGTTCGGGAATGAACCATCTCACACCAGGAACGGATCGGGAATGAACCATCTCACACAAGGAAGGGTTCATGAATGAACCATCTCACATCAGGAACGGTTCGGGAATGAACCATCTCACTCAAGGAACGATTCGGGAATGAACCATCTCACACAAGGAACGATTTGGGAATGAACCATCTCACATAAGGAGCGGTTCCGGAATGAACCAGAGATCGAAGCATCTCACACCCGATGGTTTGGGAATGAAACCCAGGGGTCGAAGCACCTTGCCACCAATTCAACTCAATTCGGGAAGAAATCCTAAAGATCGAAGCATCTCACAGGGATGAATCCCAGGGGTCGAAGCACCTCGTCACCAAATCAACTCAGTTCGAAGCATCTCACAAAACAATAAGTAAGTCCGGCGACAGCCGACGAACCAAGTAAGTAAAAATGCAAGAATGACTTTGATAGAGTTGTCACTGTCACACACTGCACAAGCCCCATCAAAGTGGGGGCGACTGTAGGCACTGCATTTTTGTATGAAGCCCAATGATGAGCCTCGTATGGAGGCACTACCTCAAAAGTTGCGGAAGTCACGGGAAACGAATACCGGAAGGGAAAACCCCCAAAATTAGCACCTCATTGGATTCAGACTCACTAGCCAGCCTCGGAATCGCTCAGTTAGTTTCTGTTTCAAATCTTAGCCTCAGCCCAAAACCCCTGCAACCCAAGAAAGCCCACACAATCCATCCTTACGCCCAAAGCCTATCTACCCTAAAATCCAACCGGCCCATCTATCCTCAAACCACACGTCCAAGGCCCATAAACCCTCATGCACGCCCAAGCCTTCCCAAATAAAAAAAGTCCCATGCAAAACACATGTGCAAAATCCCCTCAAATCACCTTCCAATTTAACAAGATTGGGAATCCCTCAAACACCTTGGTATGGAAAGAAAATCTTGACACAAAAGGGAATAGAGAGAGAGTGGCGGCCATAAGGAAGATAGAATAAGAGAAAAACCCTAGGAGGCACAACCATAAACCCTAGGAGGCACAACTATAAAAAGGGGACCAAACCATCAAGTTGGGACCAAACCATCGAAAATAGTAACAAACCAATCCCATCACCGAGAAGAAACCAACCCCCAAAATCGAGAAGAAATCACCCTATAAATCACCGAAAACATCACACCAAAATCACCCAATAAATCACCAAAAACATCACACCAAAACCAGCCCTCACCACAAAAAACAATAAAGAAACCAACAACCCTAATCACCATAAAACAACAAAAAACAGTGAAAACAAACCGCACCCCCTAAAAAAATAAATCAGTCCCACAAAAAACGAAAAACCGAGTCCAAAACAGCAGCCTTATCACTGAAATAGTGAGCCAAAAATAGTGAACCAAAACAACCAAAACACCGAACCCAAAATAGCAAAACAGTGAATCAAAACAACAAGAACATCAAACAACGAACCAACTTCAATCCTTCCGGCAACGGCCTAACGCACTTCCAAGAAGCGACTTAAAAGGTAAGACCTGATGGCACCCTTTACAATATTTATTTTGTTGTTCTGGACGTGGCATGCCCGGTTGGACGTGAAATATGTCCAACTGGGTATGCGAGATCATATATCAAAGACGACCAAATCTTTTGGTCACATTTTTCTTTCTTTAGGATTTTATTGTTTATCTCTTTTTATATTTATTTACTTTTATTTTTTATTTATCTTTCTGTCAATTTATTGTTATTTACTATTTCTCATTTATCTTGTTATTTATTTTCTTGTCTATTTAGTGTTATTTGTCTTTTCTATTTATTTACTGGTATTTTATCGTTATTTTATCGTTTCGCTTTTACTTTTGTTTATGTTATTTCGCATCTACTTTCATGTCTGTGTACATTACATTAATGATTGTGTGTGTTATCACTTGCGGTATATCGGATGGAAACCCAGACATAAATTCCGTAGCCGAATCAGAATGGACGGTAGTGCGGTCTGTACTTGGGATACAACTCTACATACCGCTCGGGAAATAATCATATATGAGTGTTTATTTCATTATTGGTGCTATTTTCGTAATAACGTTCGAACGTATTTCCAAACGCAACTCGAACGCATGCCTTCTGCCTCACCCCGTTCGAACACGTTTTCGAACATTTCACGAACGTGAACTATCTGGAAAATTTTGTTCGAACACATTTACGAACGTACACACACTGAATAACCTCTTTCTTTATATTTCATGCATTTTTACCTCTTTAGTTATTTATTTTACCTTATACGTTTGGGATTAATTATTTGCATTTATTTATTGACGCTTTTTTCTTGCTTTTGATTATTATTATAATTTTCATTATCGCATTTCTTTATTTAATATTCTTTTGGAACTATGTATTTGCTTTCATTATTTATTTTCATGTTCATGGGTGTGCAAATTTATGTGTTTATTTGAATTATCTTGCATGTACTGCATAAGACTTGGTTATACCATTGTGTGAACCCGTCCATTATACTGGCATAAGTAAGGGACTATTCCAAACCCAACGGTTTGAGGTCTTCCCTTACGAGGGGTGAGTGCGGCCTTAAATCATTTCCCAGTTCACGCTGGGTGGCGACTCCTTTATTCTCCGGTTTAGTCCCATGTGGGCTACTCCGTACTCTCTACGGGCTGTGAGCCCAACATTTTCATGGTCGCCGAACATCATAGGCATATCGGTAAACCCCGCTTCGCTCCTACAGTAATAATATCCCAATATCGAACTACCTAGTGTCCATTATTACTACAAGACTATTCTAAGGTCGATATCATTCTTAGCATATTTATAAATTAATCTAATATGCATAATGACATTACCATTAATAAGGTTTGAAATAAAAAATATAGTTATTTTATTAATAAATAATAAAATATATAATACATTATTCGAATTGGCGCACCAAGCACCAACTCCAACAAACTCCCACTTGCTTAGTGCCAATCCGGATGGTACCGTAGTCCTATCTCCTTTACATATTTATCAAATAACTTAGGAGTAAGGCCTTAGTAAGCGGGTCAGCTATATTGTCTATTCCTTGAACCTTCAAGACCATTATGTCTTTCCATTCAATAATCTCTTTAATCACGCGATATTTCCTTTCTACGTGTTTAGACTTGGAATGTGCCCTCGGCTCCTTAGCCTGCGCAATGGCTCTGCTATTATCATAGTATAACAGGATTGAATTCGTAATACTAGGCATAATGCCAAGTTATGTGATAAAATTTCTAATCCAAATAGCTTCTTTAGCAGCTTCTGAAGCCGTTATAAATTCCATCTCAGTGGTGGAATCAGCTGTTGAGCCTTGCTTTGAATATCGCCAACTGATCGCATGGCTATTAAGGGTAAATATGTATCCGGATGTAGACTTTCTATCATCTGGATCTCCTTGAAAATCAGAGTCTGTATAAATCCTAACTTATAGCGCATTTTCTCCATATATCAGAAACTTATCCTTGATACCCTTAAGATACTTCAGGATAAATTTCACGGCTGTCCAATGATCATTACCCGGATCAAATTGATATCGACTAGTCACACTGATGCCGAAACTGATATCAGGTCTCGTACATAGCATAACATACATAATGCTTCCAATACCAGAATCACCTGACAAGTTAGATATTCTAACTCCATCTTCCTAAGTTTGAGGATCTATTTTCTTCGAAAGATATATGTCGTATCATAAATGTACATTTCCTGCGTTGTAGTTGGTAAAATCGTACCTTTCTAACATCTTAACTATATAAGTCGATTCTGAAAACCTTATAAGCTTCCTAACTCTATCCTGGTAGAGCCTTATACCTAGTATATAGGAAGCTTCACCCATGGCTTTCATGGAGAAGTTCTTACAAAGGTAGGCTTTCACACTTTGCATCAATCTTATATCATTTCCAATGATAATGATATCATCTACATACAAAACTAGGAAAACTATCATGCTCCCACTCAATTTTTTATAAACACATGGTTCTTCCTCGTTCTTGATGAATCCAGATAATCTAATTATCTCATCAAAACGACGATTCCAGCTTCGGGATGCATGTTTAAGTACATAAATATACTTCTGAAGCTTACAAACCAGGTTTGAAGTCTCATTGGATACGAAATCCTCTGGTTGTTCCATATAGATATCCTCCTCAAGGAATCAATTTAGGAAAGCAATTTTCACATCCATCTCACATATCTCATAATCATGATATGCAGCAATGGCTAAACGAATCCTAATGGATTTTAGCATGGCTATTGGTGAAAAAGTTCCCTCATAGTTAATCCCAGGACGTTGAATGTAACATGTCGCTACCAGTCAGGCCGTAAAGGTTTCAACCTTTCCATCGGGCCCTCGCTTTCTTTTGTAAATTCATTTACAACCAATAGGTTTAACTTCTTCAGAAAGTTCAACTAAGTCCCAAATTGATTGTCATGCATAGAATCCATTTCAGATTGGCTTCCTGTCATTTTCCTGAATCGATATTCAATATCGCTTCTTTTTAAGTAGTCAGATCTGTTTCCTCCAAGAGCAGAACATCAAGGGTCACATCAGATGTTAAAAATAATCTTCCATGAGGCTTTGATATTCTATTCGACATATGTAGAACCTGTGTTGTAGATCCTTCACCTATTTGGAACTCTGGTTCCATATCAGGTTCCTTACTGTTGGGATTAAACTCATCAAGTTCAATCTTTCTATAATTTCCACTTTCTCTCAAAAATTCATTTTCAAGAAAAGTGGCAAATCGAACAACAAATACATTCCGTTGGTTTGAATCGTAGAATGGATATCCCAAAGAATTTTTAGGATATCCAACGAACCTATATTTATACCCCTGGGTGCTAGTTTATCCCGCAGCGCAACTCTAACGAATGCAAGACAACCCCAAATCTTTAAATATCTAAAACTTGGAACTATATTTGAGACGGGGTCATAGAAATAGCTTTCGATGGAACCCTATTAAATATGTGGGTTGTAGTAAGTAAAACATAACCCCAAAGATAATATGGAAGATCTGTATAACTCATCATGGATCGCACCATATCCAATAAAGTACGATTTCTTCGCTCAGACACACCATTGTATTAAGGTGTTCCTGGTGGGCTACATTGGGCAAGAATTCCATTCTCCCTTAAATAATTTCTGAATTTATCACTCATGTATTCACCGCCTCGATCTGATCAAATGACTTAATGAATTTACCAGTTTGTTTTCTACTTCGTTTCAGAATATTTTGAACTTGTCAAATGTTTCCGATTTATGTCTCATCAAATATACATGTACATATCTAGACTTATCATCCGTGAAAGTCACAAAGTATGTTGAACCATCATGAGCGACATGATTTAATGGATCACACACATCATTGTGCATTAGCTTCAATAAATCTTCAGCACGGTGTCCAACACCAATAAATAAGGTTTTTGTCATATTCCTTTGGATACATGACTCATAAATCGGATAGGGATCCGAGGTAAGACTTTCAATCAAATAATCATTTACCAATTTTGATAGACATCTAACACATATGTGGCCCAATTTCATATGACATAATTTAGTATTATTTAATTCAGATCATCTACTTGTATTTTCCTCTACATTAAAGACATCACTATATGTTTTCAAAACATAATGACCATTAGATAAAGAACATTCACATATCAAATTTTTACTTTTTCCGTATAAACGTAAAGTCTCATCCTAAATATTTATTTTATATCCCTCTTTACCTAATATCATTAGTGATATTATTTGTCTGATGAGGGATGATACATAATAACAGTAATGTAAATCTTATTTACATCCATTTGGGAAATCTAGAGCAACTGTTCATATGGCATTGACATCCAATGTCTCGCCATTGCCAACTCTAAGATGTATCTCCTCTTTATTCAGCCTTCTTTTAACCCTCATGACCTGCATTGAGTTGAAAATATTAGTAGGACTATCGGTATCTAACACCCATCCACTATTTACATATAAGGCTAATGAGATGTCAATAATAGGAAAAATACAAAGCGTACCTGAGGGTCATGCTTTTCCTTTGAGCTCTAGATAGTCCTTCTTCTAGTGTCCATACTTCTTGCAGTGTAGACATTTTTCACGAGCTACTTGTAGTCTTGCACCTTTGCACTTCTTGGAGTTTTTCTTTGATATATTATTTTCCCCATTTTTGATTTTCTTTGACTTCCTAGAAGTCTTTGAAGAGCTTGTTCTGCCATGGAGGTAGAAAGCGGGGTTCCCTTTCTTCAAATCATGCTCCGCCGTGCGTAACATGTTATGAAGTTCTTCATAGTTAGCTTGCATCGAATGCATAAGGAAGTTTAACACAAATCCAGCATAAGTTTTAGACAAAGAAGACAAAATCAAATTACGGCCTTGATGAGTGGTAAATCTATCACTATTTCCCACTCATTTAACTTAATATTTTGTATATTTTCTTGAGTTTTGTGAATATTTTGATGTGTTTTGTGTTATTTTGTAGATAAATAAAGTTTCAGGACATTCTGGAGGTGATTTGGAGCAAAACAGTGAAAATTGGCAAAAAGGGCATTTTGGTAATTTGGGCGGGTCGCGACGCGCAAGCCCTTGGCGTCGCGATGCCTAACGTGCACCAGAGCTGCTAACGTGCGCCGGGTCAATGGGTCAGAATTTGAGAAGTTTGACTTTGCTAACGTGCGTCGTGCCACGTGTCAACATCACAGCTGATCTGCTAACGTGCGCCGTGCCACATGTCATCATCCTACGGTGCCGACAATTACTATTTCCACGTGTGCCACGTGTCATCCTACGTGTCGCCACATCATCCGGTCAACGAGTCAACTTTGCCAAGCGTCTTGCCACGTCATCATCCACGTCACCAGGTCAACCGAGTCAACATGCCACGTCATCATCAGCCAATCACAACGTGACACGTGTCGCAATCCTATGGTGCCGACAATTGATCTCAGCCGCCTTGCCACGTCAGCGCCACGTCATCGCCACGTCAGCATAATAATTGAGCTCTTAGCCACCTTGCCACGTGTCGCCTTATCTTCTTATCCGAATTGCCACGTGTCAAAGACTTAGCAAGCCACGCCAAAAGAAGCTGGCGTCGCGACGCTGGAAGCCTAGTCTATAAATTGAGCTCGAGATTTCAGTTTTTGATGCACCACTCTCTCTCATCTCTTTGATGTAAAGAAAGAGTTTCTCTCTCTAGTTTCTTTTAGTTTTTAGTTTTTTTTAAATTAAGTTTTGTAATTAAATTTTTATTACTTTTTGTAATAATAGTAATTTAATTTCTTTATTTTTACAGTTTTTACTATTCACCATGAGGAGGTAACTTCCCCAGCTAGGGTGAAAGGTAATTCTTTTACTATTGCTATTTAGATTAATTTCCCTTAAAAATAATATATTCACTATTTAAAATTTGACTTAAAAAGGATACCGCTATATTGGTCGGTTGGTAATTTAATTTTAATCTGGTTTAAACCTGACTAATCAAGGATACCGCCAGATTGGTCGGTTGGTATTTTAATTTTGGTTCCGCCTTTATGGCTGGTTTATGGACAAATATTACCGCCTTAATGGCTGGTTGGACTTAATTTGACTTAATCAGGATACCGCTAGATTGGTCGGTTGGTAATATTATCACAAGTTTATATATTATTTTATGGGAGATATCTAAATTAGTAGTAGTAAAAGTAATTCCTTTTACCTTAGCATTTTATTTTATTGTAATTTACTTTTCAGTATTTACTTTACCGTATTTTTACTTCAAGTCTTTTATTTTCAAGTTTTTACCAGCCCTAGTTATGTGTTGTAACTAAATAAGTTATCTGGGGTTGTGATGATTTTTAATATCACCGATTTATAAGGGGTTAGATTATAGTTTGGGTATTATAAAGATTTATTTATTGAGTCTTAATCTTAATGCTTTTTATTAACTGGCCACTAATAAAATTGACTAGGTAAACTTAAAATGAACTAGACATAGGGATTTTAAGTTTAAGACCTTAGACTCAATAGCCCACGATCTTCCTTGAGGATAGATAACTCTTTAATAGATTTCTTTACAGGATAGGAATATACCTGTTGGGCGGGGGTAGCCCTAATTGGAACTTAATCTTAATGAATCCAAATAGCTTGGTTGACATAGACATATGGTTCAATTGGGTTAAACTGGGTATTTGTGTCTGACCATCGACAGAGGCTTACACATAATTTAATGTTCCAGGTTAATAAATCAATATATTACCCAACTTTAAGATAACCACTTCATCTTTAAAATGATATTAAAAGAAATCACAACCCTAGATAGTTTTTAATATTGAATTTTCTTAAAACCTACTTTCGATAATTTTATTTACTTGTTTTTAAATTTAGAATCGTCACCATTTCAAATCAATCAAACAACCTGTTAGATACTAGTAATCATTTGACCTCATAAAATTAATAGATTAGCTATTAAGTCCTCGTGTGATCGATATTTTTATAATACTTGAACGATACGTGCACTTGCGTTATACGTGTGTGTTTACGCCGGTCAAGTTTTTGGCGCCGTTGTCGGGGACTTATTTATCTTTCACTATTAGTTTTAAGGTTAGATACATTTACTTGTATTTAATTTCTTTTTACTTATTGTTTTTGTTTTCTTGTGTTTCAGGTTCTCAGAAACTTCATGAGACGAACCGGAAGTTTTGAACTTCGATCGCTTGACCCGGAAATTGAAAGAACCATCAGACAGTTGAGAAGGGAAAGGCGAGAAGGCCAAGAAGCTTTAGTCAACATGGAACCTGAACCTTTGGAAGTTTCACCACCAATTCCTATTCGAGACAGAACCATTCCAGTGGTTGACAGACTCATTTCCTGTATTGTACTTCCTCCCTTACCAGCAAATGCAGGTGATATCAAAACTTGCATTCAGATGATTCAGCAGTCAGTTCAGTTTGGGGGGAATGCAACTGAAGATCCTAATGCCCACATCAGCAACTTTCTGGAAGTTTGCGGCACTTTCAATTACAACCGAGAAGCTGAAGAAGCAATGAGATTGCGTGTTTTCCCATACTCCTTGAAGGACAGAGCTAAAGCCTGGCTACATTCACTACCAGCAGGTTCCATCACAACTTGGAAAACTTTAGCCACCAAATTTCTTGCAAAATACTTTCCACCAGCCAGAACCGGAAAGCTGAGGAATGACATCACATCCTTTGTACAACAAGATTCAGAAACTCTCTACAAAGCTTGGGAAAGGTACAAAGATTTGCTCCGAAAATGTCCTCACCATGAGATTCCAAAATGGCTTCAAGTCCAAACATTCTATAATGGACTTTCTGGAATAATGAGAACCACAATCGATGCTGCTGCTGGAGGAGCCTTGATGGCGAAATGAGAAGATCAAGCCTGGGAACTAATCGAAGAAATGGCCAACAACAATTCTTTGTGGCCAACAGGAAGGAGCATGATCCAAAGAATTGCAAGAATTTATGAAAGTGGAGCCAATACAGCAGTCAGCGCCAAGCTAGATCAGATATGCAAATTCATGGAGACTCTTACCACTGGATCCACAAGTTCACCATATGGAGGAGCACCAGAACTAAACCAACTTGAAGAGACGGTGAATTATGTCAACAATTTCAAAAGACAGGGGAACAATCCATATTCCAACACTTACAACCTAGAATGGAGGAATCATCCTAATTTTTCATGGAGCAACAATTCAGGGCAAAAGAACTATCCACCACCTCGATTCCAGCAACAGAACAAAAGCCAAGAATTTGAAAAAGAACCAGAAATGAAAGAATGGATTACAGAGATGTTCAAAAAGTAACAAGCAGCATATGATGCTATATTTCAAAGCCAATCTGCTTCTATCAAAGCACTGGAGAATCAAATCGGACAATTGGCCAATGCTCAAAGTTACAGACCACCAGGAAATCTTCCCAGCAATACAGAACCAAATCCAAGGAATCGAGGGAATGAGCAATGTCAAGCCATCACCTTGAAAAGTGGTACTGAAATCAACAAAGATGTTGGAATCAAGGAAACCATTAAAGATGTTCCAAAAGAAGCAGAGCAACAGATGGAGGAAAAAGAAGCAAAGGAAAAAGAAGCACAGGAAAAAGAACCAGAAAGAATCATTCCACCTCCACCTTTTCCTCAGCGTCTTTAGAAAAACAAACTGGACAAGCAGTTTGCTCGATTCCTGGAGGTTTTCAAAAAGCTGCACATCAACATCCCATTTGCAGAAGCCTTGGAAGAAATGCCCAGTTATGTAAAATTCATGAAAGACATTATTTCACGAAAACAGAGATTGGGAGACTACGAAACAGTAGCATTAACGGAAGAATGCAGCGCCATTATTCAGAGGAAACTTCCCCCAAAGTTGAAAGATCCTGGCAGTTTCACAGTTCCATGCACCATTGGAGAACATTATATCGGTAAAGCTTTATGTGATTTAGGAGCCACTGTTAACTTGATGCCTTTTTCTATTTACATGAAACTGCAGATTGGAGAAGCAATGCCTACTTCAGTTTCATTGCAATTTGCTGACCGAACACTCGCATTTCCAAGAGGTGTTGTTGAAGATGTGCTGGTCAAAGTAGACAAACTAATTCTCCCAGCAGATTTCATCATCCTTTACATGGAAGAAGACAAAGAAATACCTATCATTCTTGGGAGACCATTCTTGGCTACAGGTAAAACTGTGATTGATGTGCAAAAAGGAGAACTGACCATGAAAGTGTAGGACCAAGAAGTGACCTTTAATGTTTTCAAAGCCATGAAATTCCCGAGCGATGAAAAGGAAGAAGAATGCTTCAGAGTTGATGTTGTTGATATATCGTTCAAAATACTGAGCCAACTCCCACAGATACACTTGAAGCTTGCATCACTAACATGATGACACGAGCGAGCTAGATGCTGAAATCCTGGAATGTATCAACTACTTGACAAACCATTCCGATTCAAAGCAACACCACCAGTTGAAAGCTTGGAACTGCAAGGAAAGATCGAATCAAGCCCTCGATTGAAGAACCCCCACAGTTGGAGCCGAAGTTACTTCCGAGTCATCTCAGGTATGCATTTCTTGGAAACTCTTCTGAATTACCTGTTATTATTTATTCTTCACTAACATTGGAGCAGGAAGAAAAGTTGCTGAGAGTGTTACGAGAGCACAAGAAAGCCATTGGCTAGACTATAGCAGACATTCGAGGCATTAGTCCATCATTTTGCATGCACAAGATCCTGATGAACTATGAGTACAAACCCACAGTGGAACATCAACGGAGACTCAATCCAATCATAAAGGAAGTCGTAAAGAAAGAAATCATCAAATGGTTTGATGCTGGCATCATTTAACCTATCTCAGACAGCAGTTGGGTGAGTCCTATGCAGTGTGTACCAAAGAAATGAGGAATTACTGTGATTACCAATGAAAAGAATGAGCTAATCACAACAAGAACAGTTACTGGATGGAGAGTATGCATGGACTACAGGAAACTGAATAAAGCCACGAGAAATGACCATTTTCCGCTACCATTTATTGACCAGATGTTAGATAGACTGGCAGGACATGAGTTCTATTACTTTCTGGACGGATATTCAGGGTACAATCAGATTTCCATCGCACCAGAAGACCAGGAGAAAACTACATTTACATGTCCCTATGGTATTTTTGCTTTCCGCAGGATGCCATTTGGATTATGTAATGCCCCTGCCACATTCTAGCGTTGCATGATGGCCATATTCTCAGACATGCTGGAGCAGAGTATGGAGGTTTTTATGGAGGACTTTTCTGTGTTTGGAGATTCTTTTGACCATTGTTTGTAAAATTTGGAACATGTGTTACAAAGGTGCGAAGATAAAAACCTGGTACTCAACTGGGAGAAATGCCACTTCATGGTGCAGGAAGACATTGTTCTTGGACATCAGATCTCACAAAAGGGGATTGAGGTAGACAAAGAAAAAATAGAGACAATTGAAAAACTACCTCCACCAACATCAGTAAAAGGTATTCAAAGTTTTCTTGGACATGCAGGTTTTTACAGGAGATTTATAAAAGACTTTTCCAAAATTGCAAAACCTCTGTGCAATCTTCTGGAAAAGGATGTGCCTTTCAACTTCACCAAAGAATGCCAGGAAGCTTTTGAGATCTTAAAACAGAAGCTGGTATCTGCCCCCATCATTGTAGCACCAGACTGGACCCTTCCATTTGAAGTGATGTGCGATGCTAGTGACTTTGCTGTAGGTGCAGTTTTGGGACAACGTAAAGCAAAGATTTTCCACACCATTTATTATTCCAGCAGAACTCTGAATGAAGCTCAACTAAACTACACAACCACTGAAAAAGAGTTGCTCACAGTTGTTTACGCTTTTGACAAATTCCGCTCTTATCTGTTGGGTCCTAAAGTGGTGGTCTACACAGATCATTCAGCAATCAAATATCTGATCACGAAGAAAGATGCCAAACCCAGATTGATCCGTTGGATATTTCTTCTGCAAGAATTTGACGTGGAGATCATAGACAGAAAAGGAACAGAGAATCAGGTGGAGGATCATCTATCGAGGCTCGAGAATGGAGAAACAGCTGACAAAGATCTGTCAATCAAAGAAACTTTTCCAGATGAATAGTTGTTTGCCATGAAACAATAGGAAGTCCCTTGGTATGCTGACTATGTCAACTACATTGTGTCAGGAAAAAGGCCGTTGGAATGGACAACTCAGCAACGGAAGAAGTTCTTCAAAGAAGTCAAGCACTATGTCTGGGATGAACCGTACATGTTCAAACGCTGTGCTGATCAATTATTGAGACGGTGTGTTCCACATGAGGAAATCAACAGTGTTTTGCAGCACTGTCATTCATCACCATATGGCGGATACTTCAATGGAAACAAAACTGCAGCCAAAGTCCTACAATCAGGTTTGTTCTGGCCCACTCTTTTTAAAGATGCTTATCTTTTTGCTTTTCAATGTGACATGTGCCAGAGAATGGGGAATATTTCGAGGAGAAACGAAGGACCGTTGCAAAACATTCTAGAAGTGGAAATATTCGATATATGGGGTATTGATTTCATGGGACCCTTTGTTCCATCATTCGGAAACTTGTACATCCTGGTTGCTGTTGACTATGTTTCCAAATGGGTCGAAGCAATTGCACTGCCATACAATGATTCAAAAGTGGTGATCAAATTTCTGAAAAGAATATTTTCACTCGGTTTGGAACACCTCGGGCAATTATCAGTGATGGTGGCTCTCATTTCTGCAACAGATACTTCGATGCACTTCTATCCAAATACGGAGTTACTCACAAGGTTGCCACAGCTTACCATCCACAGTCAAATGGACAGGTTGAGGTTTCAAACAGGGAAATCAAAAGAATCCTAGAAAGAACCTTTGGATCAACAAGGAGGGACTGGTCAATAAAACTAGATGATGCATTATGGGCCTACCGAACAGCTTACAAGACACCCATTGGTATGTCCCCATATCGATTGGTGTTTGGGAAAGCATGCCATCTACCGGTTGAGCTTGAACACAAGGCGTACTGGGCACTGAAGAAGTTGAATTTTGATTCACAAGCTGCAGGAGAGAAAAAACTTCACCAACTCAACGAATTGGAGGAATTTCACCTACAGGCTTATGAGAATGCCAAATTGTACAAGGAAAAGACCAAAAAATGGCATGACCGAAAAATAATTCACAGACAGTTGGAACCAAGACAGCAGGTGTTGTTGTACAACTTGAGGTTGAAACTTTTCCCTGGAAAATTGAAATCAAGGTGGTCAGGTCGATTTGTGATCACTCAGGTTTTACCTTATTGAGCTGTTGAGTTACTGGATCCTAACACCAACAACACATTCAAAGTTAATAGTCAGCGTGTCAAGCACTACTGGGGAGAATCATTTGAGCGACAAAAAGAAAGTGTCACACTTTCAGATCCAGCATAACGTTCAGGTAGTCACGTCTAGCTGAAGACTTAAAACTTAGCGCTCACAGGGAGGCAACCCATGCAATTTTTGTATATATTGTGATTTGGTGTGATTTAATTTTGTGTGTTTAGTTTTTGCAGATTAAGACATTTCAAGATGGAAGAAGCTCTCGCAAATCTTCACAAGCAATTTCCTTCTCTCCCTCAAAAATCTCTGATGAAAGTCTACAAAGCTCACTTGGAACGGATGAGGTTACTGACAATTCACGGTGTTCCTAATGACATTCGTTGGGTAATTGAAGCATGAGTCTGATTGGCAGGTGAGTCTTCTAACTCTTTTATTAAAAATCTGCCTGGTTTTGGAAGAAGCACATATGCAAAGAAACGTAGAGCTAAGCAAATGGGTGTTTGTTATAAATGTGCACGTTGGAATTGCAATACTCATTGTCGTTCTTTAGGAATGGTGTCTGATAATCGCGAAGACAAAATTAAATTCATTAGGGATGGCTTGAGTAAGGAATCTTTAGATGATATATCTTTGATTCTTGAGACGCATCCCAGTGGATATGTTCACATAGCCTTTCGCAAATTACATATACAATTTCAAAAAGAAAGACAACTGTTAAGTTTGGGAATCTGACTCAAAAAGACCCTGTTTGCCAATTTATAAGAAAATTGGATGGGAAGCTTGTCCCTGACGCATAGACGTCAATCAAACTGTAAATTCTTGTACATATTATATCTCTTTGTCTTTTCATAATCATTGTGATTTGTTTTGTTGTTTTATTTTCTCTGACAGGATCCAGACCTTTTTGACTATCACAATTTGTTTAACTAATAATTGTCATTTGGCAGGTACTAATGCTATTATTTTACTCACCTTTTTCAGGTGTTATAAATTCAACTAATCATTGCACTTTTGAAGACATCCAGAGTAAAACATGGAAGCCACTTCAAGAAGACGAGTTGAAAAAAATCTGTGTGTTTTGCGGTAGTAGTGTTGGAAATAAACCACAATACGTAGAAGTAGCACATGAATTGGGTCGAGTCTTAGATGTAAGGAATATGCACTTAATATATGGCGGAGGAAATCTTGGACTTATGGGGATCGTTTCAAAGGCAGTACAGGAAGAAGGCAGTCACGTTTTGGGAATCATTCCAAAACCCTTGGCAGAGGCAAATCTTATTGAACCATCAAACGGAGAGGAACTAATCGTGCCAGGTATGTCTGAACGATTGGTAGAAATGATTAACCGTATTGATGCTTTTATTGCTTTGCCAGGTGGCTTGGGTACATTGGAGGAAATTTTTATTGTGCTATCTTGGGCGAACCTTGTTGGGTTGGTGCTCAGAGCGCCAATTCCCGGTTGTATTTCTGTTAAATACTTCTGTAAAACATTATTATTATGAATAATATATGCAGTTTCTATAATATAATATATCTTTCTATATGGTAAAGACGTAATGACCCTAGAATGATTAGTCATGATACAGTTGAAAAGCGTCGCAACGGACATTGAGTAGTATCATGACGTTGTCATTCTCAGACAGTTCCTGGTCAAGGTTTACACTACTTGGTCAGTATAGAAAACCCGTTGAGACCGGTACATGTCGTATACTGGAATATATGATTCCAATGGTTTCTCAATGAACCATTAGTCTTAGAGACTAGTATAGACGTGTAGGTGTTTATAGCGGATAAAGACTGAACGACTCACACCGAAGATTCTTAATGGATGGTACACCAGCGTCAATAAGAATCTTCTTGGGTTGAGTAGCACTTGTGATTCTTAGACTTGAGATGCCATTGTGGGCACATGAGACATCTTCTACACTTAGACGGCAGTCACGTCACCGATCTATTTAGATCAGACCTCCGCCTGTTCGTTGGGTGTAGACAGATCCTCAGGGTGTCCTATGTGTATCAAGATAGGATCCGTCAGTTCTGTGTATCAGAGCATAGGTAGTCCATATGATTAGCAATCAGATAAAACCATAGGCCCGTGGTAAAGTTTAGAAGCTAGTTCTAAACATTCTTTTTTGAGATTGCTAATGGAATAGTCGACTGGATAATCCCGATAGAGATTTGACGTTTACATCTATATCTCTGGGATTTATTCGGATACCCGTGACGGAGGAATTATACATTTGCCATGACCTCGACCTGTATGGTTCAGCGAGATTATCCGCGATCGTCATAATCTACGGGTGGATAGATTATGGACACGAAATTAGATTTCGTGACGGATATACCTGAATCTAGAGAGTTTCAATAATGAAACATACTCGTAGAGCACTAGAGCAACATTAATAATAATATTGATTATTTATAAAGTCGTTTAAAGGTTAAACGCAAGATACGTGCTAAAAGGACTAGATAGTCATTTGCCTAATTATTGTGTATTTACATTTAATACTTGATTAATTTAATACACATTAATTAATAGTCAAAATGAGTTATTTGACTTATATCCTAAATAAATATATGTTTTTAATATTTAATGTAATATTATATATATATTTAATATATTTGTATTTGATTAATTAATTCATTATTTAATTGTTAAATGATTAAATTAATTAAAATATAAATATCTTACATTAGGATATTTAAAGTAAATGATGTTAGTTGCTTTTGTTGACTTAAATAAATATCTAATAAAGTTGTATTAAGATAATTATGCAAGTTGATTACATAAGTTTGAAATGAAATTGAAATTAATTGACTTGTATTTGGCTTGGTCATTTTCGGCCAAAGGCAAAATGGAACAAGTATATATTGATTTTCATTTCACTTTCATAATAACCTAATACACTTTACTAAAACACAAACTCCATTGAAGAAAGACAAAGGAATCTTGAGAAAAGAAAGACAAAAATAAAAAAAGCTTGGATTTTTAGTAAGTTTCTTGAACTTGCTATTAGTAAGGAATTTGTTCCTTAGGTTCTAGGCTTTAATATATGACATTCTTAGGATGTTTCTTTCTTTTTTCCTTGTGGTTTTTGTTGATGGAAGTTTTGGTGAAGTGTGAAGCATGTGTAATGAAGGAAGTGTATAACTATTGTAGTAATAAACTTTCTTTTAAGGTTTTGGAAACCATGTTGGTAATCTAGAGTTATTGACACACTCTTAAATGACCTAGATTTTATCTTGAGTTGTTTCATTGTGTTGAGACTTGGATTGGATGGAAGAATGATGATTAAAGTAATTGATTTAAACTATTTGGTCTAATTTGTCCAATTTGTGAAAATTTAAAAATTAGGGTTCATGACTAATTCCAAATTTGGGGGTTTTCATATATGTTGTGTATTTATGTGTGTATATGATGCATATAAAGTTTCATGTTGATTGGATATCATTTGGATGTGTCTTGAAGCATGAAAGTGCAAAATGCACAAAATGGCACCCTAATGGTGCTCTCGGCCAAGACTTGAAATATTGGGGATTTTGGTTGCTTTGGTGTTTTGATGTTTTGAACATCATAATTTCATCTTAGAAATGATTTAGAATCATTCAAAATTGATTAGATCAATTTCGGACTAAAATGGACAAAAATACAAGCAGGGGTATTTTCGGTAATTTCACTTAAATATGATTTATTGAATTTTATTTCATAATTTGATTATTGGAATATTAATAAATATGTTTATTTAATTAATCCGAGAAAAAGTTTTAAATTTGAAAATCGGATTTTCACCGCTTCCGCTGTGCGCTAACCGATTCACCCCTAAAAACCCCTAAGAAATAGGTTCGTGTCAAAACCTTTAAAAGAACTCCTCTTTACTGCCAGAACTGCTCCGGATCTAATAGACCAACTCATAGCCTATGAACCACAGTTGACCCTATCCTTTCAAAGATAAATTGGTCCGAGACGATCGTGGTAAGAGGCGTCGGATTAATCGGATTCTTAACCTTTAATTTCCTGTATATTTTCAGCTAACCGGTACGACCTTCTTAACTCTCCTTTTACTGTTTAAGACATTGGGGACAATGTCTTATTTAGGTTTGGGGGAGAGAATTAGTTTATAGTACCTTGTTTTTAGTTTGTGGTGTTTGTTTTTATTTTAGTCCAAAATTTTTTCGAAAAATACAAAAAAAATTGAAATTTTTTCAAAATTACAAAAATTTTTGTTTTTGTGTTTTTATTTTGACTAAAAAGGTGAATTTGGTAAGAGATGGCTGAGTAATGAGTTTTCACTCCTGAGACGTATCTCAAACCTATTTCGAAACAAGTTAATTTTTGTTTATTTCCTTTTAAATTATTTAATTTGTGAATTCTCCATAAAATTGACTAAAATGGATCTTCATATGCTCAGTTGGCAGGTATTATCAACATACATGGAAACATACGGACATGAGCTAAAATTGAAAAGTTTGTAATATTCAGTACTCTAGTTTAATCGGAGGAAGCATCTCAAAAAAGTGATGGAGTAAAAAAAAAATTTGAGATCCGAGTTATTAAGTCTGTAAGGGTGTTTTAACACCTAGTGCCCTAAAACCAACTGGTTCGGGAGTCACTGGCCCAAAGCTCGCTACATGGATCAAAGATGCTGCTAAAATATATATATCTGAAGTCTGAGTAATTAAGTCTGTAGGGGTATCTTAACACCTAGTGCCCTAAAGCCAACTGGTTTGGGAGCCACCGACCCAACACTCGCTACATAGATGGAAGATATTGTATATAAATAAAAAAATAGAGAAAAATCAAAGAAAAAATCAGAAAAATGAGAAAATTATTCCATTGCTGCAAAAAGGTGTGAATTCTGATAAAACTTTAGGACAAAAATTTTACTCTCTTATCAACTGCATTTATGACTGTTGTGGGCAAAAATGAGTTGTTTAATATTATGTTGGCTGTGTATATGAAGAATGACAAATATAATCGGAGAATTTACTTATTCAGTAATTTAGAAAGAAACAAAACAACTAGTAACTTGAAGTAGAAGTTTCACCTGATTAGTCACTAACTTCTTTATTCTCTTTTCTCTTGTCTTTTTGCTTTTGTGTGCATTAGTTTTACAACCTTTTTACTTTTGTAAAATGTTTGTGGGTATCATTGCTGTAAACCCTCACGAGACTACAACTCGTCCACTAGGGACACCTAGGGGTTTAAAGGCTTGTTGCATATGCTAAATGCAACCGTGATCCCTACGACAGTGGCTTAGTTAAAATATTATTTTATTTTGTGTTTTGCTCGAGGACTAGCAAAATGTTAGGTTTAGGGGTGTGATGAGTGGTAAATCTATCACTATTTCCCACTCATTTAACTTAATATTTTGTATAGTTTCTTGAGTTTTGTGAATATTTTGATGTGTTTTGTGTTATTTTGTAGATAAATAAAGTTTCAGGACATTCTGGAGGTGATTTGGAGCAAAACAATGAAAATTGGGAAAAAAAAGGGCATTTTGGTAATTTGGACGCGTCGCGACGCCTAACGTGCAACCGAGCTGCTAACGTGCGCCGGGTCAACGGGTCAGAATTTGAGAAGTTTGACTTTGCTAACGTGCACCGTGCCACGTGTAACCATCACAGCCGATCTGCTAACGTGCGCCGTGCCACGTGTCATCATCCTACGGTGCCGATAATTACTATTTCCACGTGTGCCACGTGACATCCTACGTGTTGCCATGTCATTCGGTCAACGAGTCAACTCTGCCAAGCGTCTTGCCACGTCATCATCCACGTCAGCATGTCAACCGAGTCAACATGTCACATCATCATCAGCCAATCACAGCGTGACACGTGTCGCAATCCTACGGTGCCGACAATTGATCTCAGCCACCTTGCCAAGTCAGTGCCACGTCATCACCACGTCAGCATAATAATTGAGCTCTTAGCCGCCTCGCCACGTGTCGCCTTATCTTCTTATCCGAATTGCCACGTGTCAAAGCCTTAGCAAGCCACGCCAAAAGAAGCTGGCGTCGCGACGCCAAAGCCTTTGGCGTCGCGACGCTGGAAGCCTACCGGGGTCTATAAATTGAGCTCGAGATTTCAGTTTTTGATGCACCACTCTCTCTCATCTCCTTAATGTAAAGAAAGAGTTTCTCTCTCTAGTTTCTTTTAGTTTTTAGTTTTTTTTTTTTTAATTTAAGTTTTGTAATTAAATTTTAATTACTTTTTGTAAAAAAAAAAGTAATTTACTTTCTTTATTTTTACAGTTTTTACCATTCACCATGAGGAGGTAACTCCCCAGCTAAGGTGAAAGGTAATTCTTTTACTATTGCTATTTAGATTAATCTCCCTTAAAATAATATATTCACAATTTAAAATTTGACTTAAAAGGATACCGCTATATTGGTCGGTTGGTAATTTAATTTTAATCTGGTTTAAACCTGACTAATACACCAGAGGATCCACCAGATTGGTCGGTTGGTAATTTAATTTTGGTTCCGCCTTTATGGCTGGTTTATGGACAAATATTACCGCCTTAATGGCTGGTTGGACTTAATTTGACTTAATCAGGATACCGCCAGATTGGTCGGTTGGTAATATTATCACAAGTTTATATATTATTTTATGGGAGATATCTAAATTAGTAGTAGTAAAGTAATTCTTTTTACCTTAGCATTTTATTTTATTGTAATTTACTTTTCAGTATTTACTTTATCGTATTTTTACTTCAAGTCTTTTTTTCAAGTTTTTACCAGCCCTAATTATGTGTTGTAACTAAATAAGTTATCTGGGGTTGTGATGATTTTTAATATCACCGATTTATAAGGGGTTAGATTATAGTTTGGGTATTATAAAGATTTATTTATTGAGTCTTAATCTTAATGCTTTTTTATTAACTGGCCACTAATAAAATTGACTAGGTAAACTTAAATGAACTAGACATAAGGGATTTTAAGTTTAAGACCTTAGAATCAATAGCCCACGATCTTCCTTGAGGATAGATAACCCTTTAATAGATTTCCTTACAGGATAGGAATATACCTGTTGGGCGGGGGTAGCCCTAATTGGAACTTAATCTTAATGAATCCAGATAGCTTGGTTGACATAGACATATGGTTCAATTGGGTTAAACTGGGTATTTGTGTCTGACCATCGACAGAGGCTTACACATAATTTAGTGTTCCAGGTTAATAATCAATATATTACCCAACTTTAAGATAACCACTTCATCTTTAAAATGATATTAAAAGAAATCACAACCCTGGATAGTTTTTAATATTGAATTTTCTTAAAACCTACTTTCGATAATTTTATTTACTTGTTTTTAAATTTAGAATCGTCACCATTTCAAATCAATCAAACAACCTGTTAGATACTAGTAATCATTTGACCTCATAAAATTAATAGATTAGATATTAAGTCCTTGTGGGATCGATATTTTTATACTACTTGAACGATATGTGCGCTTGCGTTATACTTTTGTGTTTACGCCGGTCAATAGCCGTTCATCAATCACAATGCCATGTCATTCCAAATATCGAATATGGTCGATCATATTTAAAACATGAATGCTAACAGCTCCTCCATCCTTAAATGTTGCATGGAATAATTCCTTAGACCTTCGATATATCTCGATTTCTTAATTTGCCTCGAGCAACTCCTTGAGTGTTCTCATAATGCTCAAAGCATCTGGTACCTCTATGTACTGTCTGAGCAAATCTGGAACCATCGATCCTAAAATATAGGATTTCACCCTAAGGTTATCATCTTTTCATTTTTCAAAATTTTCTCGCTCTCCAGGAGTAGAGTCATGATCGATTTCAACAGGCAGTGGATTGATAGTTACATATGTCAACTTTTCAAACTCCAAGACAAGGTGAATGTTCATTTCCTATTCAAAATAGTTTTCGTCTCCTTTTAGTTTATTGGAATCCAAGAGTCGAGTTAATCGATTTGCAGAAGCCATCTACAAGATTACAATTAAACACTAGCAGAATATTTTTCATTTCAAAATAAAAATACTAATTGATTATGGATTTTAAATCTATTAGTGCCATCCCACTACATTACGTAATTTTTTAATCTCCCTTAATGAAAATTAGAAATTTGATAATCAAAATTTCATAGCGGGAAGTGGATCCCATGACAGTTACTCCAACCTCACTCTATCGACGGTCTTGGCCTTTATAAACTCATTAGGTAAGCCTTCAAGGTCAATCACATTCATGTGACTCCTACTTTGGTCCTGAACAGTTTCTTATCCTCACAATAATGACAATATTGGGTGATTGAGTTAACTCATCATGCTACATCTAATGTTTTATCAGAGCGACATAAGTTCCGAGCACTTATACCCTCACAAAAATGATGATCTTGGCGTAAGTAGTAAGAACTCATTTATCTCCGTATTTACAAGATGGACCATCAAATAATGCTCTAACATTACTAATAATATTACTTAAATAAAGTAATCACATAATCACATGAGATTTATGACAATCAAGTCATTAACATGCTTGGGTCAAAATTAAAATATTAAATTAAAACATGCAATGCATATCCAATATGACTTTTGCATAATTAAATTAAAATTACAGTGGTATAGAATCAAAACATGTATTGTGCGTAAAGACCTACCCTGATACCATTTTGTTGGGGTGGTTGTGGAACCCCTAGGGTCAGATCAGTGCCCCACGCAGTAGAAGTGGGTCTAAACCAAGGATATCAAGGATAAATGTATTTTAAAATACTTTAAAATATTTTTTGTGAAAAATACATTTCGATACGAGTCTGTAGGAAAACATGGGGACCAAATAAAATTCCGGAAACTCCGAAAAAGAGAAAATAAAGTTTTAGTGGTCATTAGCTATCGATGTCGCGATGCGGAGGCTTGGGAGTCGCGACGCCCAAATTTGTGAGAGTAATGTGTGAGAGCTCAACGTCCCGGAGTCGCGACGCATAAGGGTGAGAGTTGCGATGCCCGGATGTCTGATGCTCAGTGTTGCGAAGTAGGAAGGTCGCAACGCTGCCCTGTGAAAATGTGGCAGAGAGTATTTTAACCTTCATATCAATCCTAGACACTTCCAATTTTCTCCTATCATTTCAATACACCTTAAAATCAATTTTAACAATAAAACCAACCACAACACAAGTTATACAACTAACATACATGTATTCTAAATACATATATGCATTTGTTTGAATCAAAATATAAACAAAAAAAAGAATCCCATAATAAAATGACTTATGAACATTTCTAGGTCACTCAAAGGTGGTCAAGTGATTCTAAAATGGTAGCATTAGCTCTAAGCTTTAATATAGAGTTCCAAGCTCTTATTAATTATTCCATGTCCAACAGGAACATCTTTGACCCAATTACAAACATATTGTGTGTTTATAATTTTAAAGCATCTATACACAATTCATTAGCCTAATTTCAATTTTAAGCTATGTTATTATGCATCCATTACATAATTCATCACTATATGTCTCATTAATGATAACTCACTAATGAAGAACATAGCTTAGGAGAAGATCAAAATTACCTAGCAAGCTTGATATAAAGATCCAATCTCATTCTCCTTGTTGAAATGGTTGAAGAACTTTCAAGGTTTCCCAAGTTTGACTCTAAGATCCAATCTTGATTCCAATGCTAGCAAGTTTCACTCCAAAATCCAATCTTGATTTCTCTTTGTTGAAATGTTGTAGAGATCTTTCAAAGCTTCTCTAAACATTCTCTAACTTAGGCTAATTTCTCTAACACTTGCTTTTTTTAGCTTTCTTAAGCTTGATTAAAACAGTTGCTCAAGCTTGTTATTTATAGCAAAACATATGTAATTTTTAATTAATAAAAGTTCTAATCAACTTTTATGTAGGCTTAATCTAATTTGTCCAAATATGTATAGTTAGGTGTGACTAATCACATTTGTCTACCACTTTGATTTAATCCAATTAAATCAAGACAAAATTTAATTAATGGATTAGTTATATGTCTATTACTTTGATTTAATCCAATTAAATCAAGCCAAATACACCTATAATTACGCATTTGCATTTACCAAAATATCCTCAAATGGTAGAGATAATTATGAATATACAATTAAACCGTTGTGTAATTCTTGATTAATCCAATTAATCCAATTAGGTCAAAGTAAATAATCAATGTTATCCAATAACACTTAATTATCTTAGTTGATAATTATAATATCAAATATTATTTATTATAATAAATTATCATAGAATACACCGTCAAGTTTTCGAGGTTCATTTCTCATGTCGACATGTCCACGATTCTTTACAACTAATTTGATCCACCATAGGTGATTGGATTTGGCCAAAGTCTTTAAGAATTATGACTTACTCACATGGGGTACTTAAGCCCCTTATCGTATACATATGGACCAACAGATCCTATCTTGATACGTATTTGATTAACGAGTGCATCGGTCCACACCCAACGAACATCTAGAGGCTAAACCATGAAAGGTTTTTGACATATATGGCATCAAAGTGTAGATGATCTCACACAAAATCAATGTTATCCTATAGTCAAAGGATCACATATGCTACTCGACTCGAGGAGAATCCTATTGACGGTAGTGTGTACTTTCAATTATTAGGAATTACCTTTGAGTCATTCAGTATTCGGTCAAACCAATACCCACACGTCCATATGAGCTATAAAGCTCATGGTACATCGGGTTAAACCATTGGAACTCCAATTCCAATATACGACATGTACCATTCTTCTAGGTTATAGGAATTCGACCGTATTCTAAAACCAACGATTATGACTATTTACTTTAAGAGTAGTTTATAATAGTAATAATATCCTAATATCAGACCACTTAGTGTCCAGTATTACTACAAGACTATTCTAAGGTCAATGTCATTCTTAAAATATTTATGCATTAAACTTATATGTATAATGATATTACCAATAATAAGATTTGAAATGAAAATGTTGTTATGTTATTAATAAAAAATAAAATATATAATACATTATTCATATTGGTGCTCCAAGCACCAACTCCAATAAACTCCCACTTGCTTAGTGCCAATCTGGATGGTACCATAGTCTCATCTCCTCTACATGTTTATCAAATAACTTAGGAGGTAAAGCCTTAGAAGAGGGTCTATTATGTTATCTATTTCTTGAACCTTCAAGACCACTATGTCTTTACATTCAATAATCTCTTTAATCACGTGATTTTTCCTTTATACTTGTTTAGACTTGGAATGTGCCCTCGGATCCTTAGCCTGTGCAATGGCTCCGCTATTATCATAGTATAACGAGATCGAATTCGTAATACTAGGCACAACACCAAGTTCTGTGATAAAATTTATAATCCAAACTACTTCTTTAGCAGCTTCTAAAACCGCTATAATTCCACCTCAGTGGTGGAATTAGCTGTTGAATATCGCCAACTGACAGCACACTATTAAGGGTAAATATGTATATGAATGTAGACTTTCTATCATTTGGATCTCCCTGAAAGTGAGAGTCTGTATAACCCTTAACTTGTAGCTCATTTTCTCCATATATCAGAAAAATATCCTAGATACCCTTAAGATATTTCAGGATATGTTTCACGGCTATCCAACGATCATTACATGGATCAGATTGATATCGACAAGTCACACTAATGCCGAAACTGGTATCAGGTCTTGTACATAGCATAACATAATGCTTCCAATACCAGAAGCATATGTCAAGTTAGATATTCTAACTCTCTCTTCCTCAGTTTGAGGTGACATATTCGAAAGATGTTTGTCGTATCGGAAATGTACATTTCCTGCATTGCAGTAGGTAAAACTGTATCTTTTAACATTTTATCTATATACGTCGATTGCGACAACCTTATAAGCTTCCTAACTCTATCCTAGTAGAGCTTTATACATAGTATATAGGAAGCTTCACCCATGTCCTTCATGGAGAAGTTCTTACAAAGGTAGGCTTTCACAATTTGCATCAATCCTATATCATTTCCAATGATAAAGATGTTATTTACATACAAAACTAGGAAAACTATCATGCTCCCACTCAATTTCTTATAAACACATGGTTCTTCCTCGTTCTTGATGAATCCAGATAATCTAATTATCTCATCAAGACGACGATTCCAGCTTCGGGATGAATGGTTAAGTACATAAATATACTTCTGAAGCTTACAAACCAGGTTTGAAGTCTCATTGGATTCGAAATCCTCTGGTCGTTCCATATAGATATCCTCATCAATGAATCCATTTAGGAAAGTGATTTTCACATCCATTTGACATATCTCATAATCGTGATATGTAACAATGGTTAAAAGAATCCTAATGGATTTTAGTATGGCTACTGATGAAAAGGTTTCCTCATAGTTAATCTCAGGACGTTGAATGTAACCTTTCGCTACCAGTCAGGCCTTAAAGGTTTCAACCTTTCCATCGAGCCCTCGATTCCTTTTGTAAATTTATTTACAACCTATATGTTTAACTCCTTTAGGAAGTTCAACTAAGTCCCAAACTTGATTGTCATGTATAGAATCCATTTCGGATTGGCGTCCTGCCATTTTCCCGAATCGATATCCTATATCGCATCTTTTTATGAAGTCAGATCTGTTTCTTCCAAGAACAGAACATCAACGCTCACATTAGATGTTAAAAATAATCTCTTATGAGGTTTTGATATTCTATTCGACTTATGTAGAACCTGTGTTGTACATCTTTCACCTATTTGGATCTCTGGTTTCATCTTAGGTTCCTTACTGTTGGGATTAAACTCATCAAGTTCAATCTTTCTATAATTTCCACTTTCTCTCAAAAATTCATTTCAAGAAAAGTGGAAAACCGAACAACAAATACATTTCATTGGTAAGAATCGTAGAATTGATATCCCAAAGAATTTTGACGATATCCAACGAACCTATATTTATACCCATGGGTGCTAGTTTATCCCACTGCGCAAGAACAACCCCAAATCTTTAAATATCAAAGACTTGGAACTATATTTGATACGGGGTCGTAGAAACAGCTTTCGATGGACCCTATTATATATGTGGGTAGCAGTATGTAAATCATAACACCAAAGATAATATGGAATATCTGTATAACTCATCATGGATCGCACCATATCCAATAAAGTACGATTTCTTTGCTTAGACACACAATTGTGTTGAGGTGTTCCTGGTGGGCTATATTGGGTAAGAATTCCATTCTCTCATAAATAATTTTTGAATTCGTCACTCATGTATTCACTGCCTCGATCTGATCGAAGCACTTGATGAATTTACCGATTTATTTTCTACTTCGTTTCAGAATATTTTGAACTTGTCAAATGTTTCCGATTTATGTCTCATCAAATAGACATGTCCATATCTAGACTTATCATCCGTGAAAGTCACGAAGTATGTTGAACCATCATGAGCGGCATGATTTAATGGATCACACACATCACTGTGTATTAGCTTCAATAAATCTTCAGTACGGTGTCCAACACCAAGAAATATGGTATTTGTCATCTTGCCTTGGATACATGAATCAGAAATCAGATAGGTATCCGAGGTAAGAGTTTCAATCAAACCATAATTTACCAATTTTGATAGACGTCTAAAACCTATGTGGTCCAATCTCATACGTCATAATTTAGTATTATTTCCGCTACATTAAAGACATCTCTATATGTTTTCAAAACATAATGACCATCAGATAAAGAACATTTACATATCAAATTTTTTTACTTTTATCATATAAACATAAAGTTCCATCCTTAATGTTTATTTATATATCCCTCTTTATCTAATATCGGCAGTGATATTATTTGTCTGATAAGGGATGATACATAATAACAGTAATGTAAATCTTATTTACATCTATTTGGGAAATCTAGAGCAACTGTTCCTAATGGCATTGACATCTAATGTCTCTTCATTGCCAACTCTAAGCTGGATCTCCTTTTTATTAAGCATTCTTTTAACCCTCATGACCTGTAATTAGTTGAAAATATAAGTAGGACTGTCGGTGTCTAACACCCATCCACTATTTGTATATAAGGCTTATGAGATTTCAATAATAGGAAAAATACAAAGCGTACCTGAGGGTCATGCTTTTCCTTTCAGCTCTGGATAGTTATTCTTCTAGTGTCCAGACATCTTGTAGTGTAGACATTTTTCACGAGCTACTTGCAGTCTTGCACCTTTGTGCTTCTTAGAGTTTTTCTTTGATATATTTTTCCCCATTTTGATTTTCTATGACTTCTTAGAAGTCTTTGAAGAGCTTGCTCCGCCATAGAGGTAGAAATTGGGGTTGCATTTCTTCAAATCATCATCCACCATGTGTAACATGTTATGAAGTTCTTCATAGTTAGCTTGCATCAAATCCATATGGAATTTTAACCCAAAACCAGCATAAGTACCAGATAAAGAAGACATAATCAAATTACGGCCTAGCCGTTCATCAATCACAATGCCCTGTCATTCTAAATATCGAATCTCGTAGATCATATTTAAAACATGAATGCTAACAGCTCCTCCATCCTTGAGTGTTGTATGGAATTCCTTAGACCTCCGATATATCTCGATTTCTTGATTTGCCTCCAGCAACTCCTTGAGTGTTCTCAAAATGCTTCAAGCATCAGATACCTCTATGTACTGTCTGAGCAAATCTGGA
Organism: Zanthoxylum bungeanum; assembly: GCA_019454045.1. Classification (NCBI taxonomy): domain Eukaryota; kingdom Viridiplantae; phylum Streptophyta; class Magnoliopsida; order Sapindales; family Rutaceae; genus Zanthoxylum; species Zanthoxylum bungeanum. The sequence continues at coordinate 11,265 of SKCR01050730.1, read as the reverse complement.
ACCATCGATCCTAAAATGTAGGATTTCACCCTAAGGTTATCATCCTTCCATTTTTCAAAATTTTCTCGCTCCTCAGGAGTGAAGTTAAGATCGATTTCAACAGGCAGTGGATTGATAGTTACATAGGTCAATTTTTCAAACTCCAAGACAAGGCATATGTTCATTTCCCATTTAAAAATAGTTTTCGGCCCCTTTCAGTTTATTGGAATCCAAGACTTGAGTTAATGGATATGCGGAAGCCATCTACAAGATTATAATTAAACACTAGCAGAATATTTTTCATTTCAAAATAAAAAAAACTAATTGATTATGGAATTTTAAATCTATTAGTGCCCTCCCACTACTTTAGGTAATTCTGTAATCTCCCTTAACGAAAGATAAAAATTTGATAATCAAAATTTCATAGCGGGATGTGGATCCCATGACAGTTACTCCAGCCTCACACTATCGACGGTCTTGGCCTTTATAAACTCATTAGGTAGACCTCCAAGGTCAATCACATTCATGTGACTCCTAGTTTGGTCCTGAACAGTTTCGTATCCTTATAATAATGAAGATATTGAGTGATTGCGTTAACTTATCATACTACATCTAATGTTTTATCGGAGCGACCTAAGTTCCAAGCACTTATACCCTCAAAATAATGAAGGTCTTGGGAAAAAGTAGTAAGAACTCATTCATCTCCGTATTGACAAGATGGACCATCCAATAATGCTCCAACATTACTAATACTATTACTTAAATAAAGTAATCACATAATCACGGTAGATTTATGACAATCAAGTCATTAACATGCTTGGGTCAAAATTAAAATTTTAAATTAAAACATGCAATGCATATCCAATATGACTTATGCATAATTAAATTAAAATTACCGTGGTATAGATTCAAAACATGTGTTGTGCGGTAAAGACCTGCTCTGATACCATTCTGTTAGGGCGGTTGTGGAACCCCTAGGGTCAGATCAATGCCCCACACAGCAGAAGTGGGTCTAAACCAAAGATATCAAGGATAGGTGTATTTTAAAATAATTTAAAACATTTTAATGAAAACTACATTTCGATACGAGTATGTAGGAAATAATGGGGACCAAATTGGAGTCCGGAAACTCCGGGACGGAGAAAATGAAGTTTTAGTGTTCATTAGCTCTCGATGTCGTGACGCGGAGGTTTGGGAGTCGCGACGCCCAAATTTACGAGAGTAATATGCGAGAGCTCAACATCCCGGAGTTGCGATGTACAAGGGTGAGAGTCGTGACACCCGGATGTCTGATGCTCAGTGTCGCGAAGTAGAAAGGTCAATGTCGCGACGTTGCCCTGTGAAAAATATTGGTAGGGAGCATTTTAACCTTCAAATCAATCCTAGACACTTCCAATTTTCTCCTATCATTTCAATACACCTTAAAATCAATTTTAACAATAAAACCAACCACAACACGTGTTATACAACTAACATAAGTGTATTCTAAATACATATATGTATTTGTTTGAATCAAAATATAAACAAAAATAGAATACCACAATGAAATGACTCATTGACAATTCTAGGTCACTCAAAGGTGTTCAAGTGATTCTAAAATGGTAGCATTAGCTCTAAACGTTAATCTAGAGTTCCAAGCTCTTATTAATTGTTCCATGTCCAACATGAACATCTTTGACCCAATTACAAGCATATTGTGTGTTTATACTTTTAAAGCATGTATACACAATTCATTAGCCTAATTTCAATTTTAAGTTATGTTATTATGCATCTAATACATAATTGATCACTATATGTCTCATTAATGATAACTCACTAATGAAGAACATAGCTTAGGAAAAGATCAAACTTACCTAGCAAGCTTGATATAAAGATCCAATCTCATTCTCCTTATTGAAATGGTTGAAGACCTTTCAAGGTTTACCAAGTTTGACACCATGATCCAATCTTGATTCCAATGCTAGCAAGCTTCACTCCAAGATCCAATCTTGATTTCTCTTTTTTGAAATGTTGTAGAGATCTTCCAATGCTTCTCTAAACACTTCTCTAACTTAGGCTAATTTCTCTAACACTTGCTTCTTTTAGCGTTCTTAGTCTTGATTAAAACCGTTGCTCAAGCTTGTTATTTATAGCAAAACTTATGTAATTTTTAATTAACAAAAGTTCTAATCAACTTTTATGTGGGCTTAATCTAATTTGTCCAAATATGTATAGTTAGGTGTGACTAATCACATTTGTCTACCACTTTGATTTAATCCAATTAAATCAAGACATAGTTTAATTAATGGATTAGTTATATGTCTAAAACTTTGATTTAATCCAATTAAATCAAGCCAAATATACCTATAATTACATATTTGCATTTACCAAAATATCCTCAAATGGTAGAGATAATTATGAATTTATAATTAAGCCCTTGTGTAATTCTTGATTAATCCAATTAATCCAATTAGGTCAAAGTAAATAATCAATGTTATCCAATAACACTTAATTATCTTAGTTGATAATTATAGTATCAAATATGATTTATTATAAAAAATTATCATAGAATACACCGTCAAGTTTCTGAGGCGCATTTCTCATGTCGACATGTCCAAGATTCTTTACAACTAATGCGATCCACCCTAGGTGATCGAATTTGGCCAAAGTCTTTAAGAATTATGACGTACTGACATGGGTACTTAAACCCCTTATGGTATACATACGGACCGACATATCCTATCTTAATACGCATTTTATTAACGAGTGCATCGGTCCACACCCAACGAACATCTAGAGGCTAGATCATGAAAGGTTTCTGACATACATGACATCAAAGTGTGGAGGATCTCACACAAAATCAATGATATCCTATAGTTAAAGGATCACATATGCTACTCTACTCGAGGAGATTCCTATTGACGGTGATATGTGTACTTCTAACTATTAGGAATCACATGTGAGTCATTCAGTATTCGATCAAACCAATACCCACACGTCTATACGAGCTTCCAAAACTCATTGTACAAAGTAGAAGAGTATGAAATGAAAATATAATTATTTTATTAATAAATAATATAGTTATTTTATTAATAAATAATATAGTTATTTTATTAATAATGTTTGAAATGAAAATATAGTTATTTTATTAATAAATAATAAAATGTACAATACATTATTCCGATTGGTGCTCGAAGCACCAACTCCAACAAGATCGATGTAGCAATCCTGATATATAAATTCGTATTCTGAGGCATGGTTTTGTGTGTAGCTAGTGGCATTTTATATAGATATGGAATCCAATTCCTATTGTAAAAAGTAGAAGAGTATCTTCTTTAACGGCTGGTCCAGTACTTGAACAATTAGAGCGCTCGAATCTTTCTATTACAAATAAAAAATAAAAATCATAATATTTTTGAATAAATTGTTCAGTGGAGAACCAATGGTACTTAAGGCACAAGAAATTATTAGAGGGGTATAACAGACATTATGGCCTGACTCTAATTATAAGACACTCTTGGAGGGCTAATTTGTATGTAATGATTATATCGATGAATGCCGAAATAGTTCGATATAATAAATATTCGTAGTAATTAAAGTTCAGTTTCAGGTTTTAGTGGGATAATCTGAATATAATAATTCGGGATATTTGATTAAAGAGTTTTAATCAATATCCCACCATTATTGGAGATCGGAGTTACAGGTCCATTTGGTCGCCGTACTAGTCTGATACACTATAGGAAGCCAATGAAATAATTGGAAAGTTTAATTATAATCTCACATGCATAAATATATGTCATGATAAATTATTAATGTGATTAATATTTAATTTAAATCACACTTGAAAATTATATTAAATTATTTAATATAAAGTTTTCGAAAAACTTGATTATGAGATAATCAAACATTAAATTTAAAGAGTTTAAATTTTATTAATTAAATTATTTATTTTTTGATTAAATAATTTTGGAATTTGATTCCAAAATAAATATATGATATTAGATATAATGAAATTTAATTAATTAAGTGAAAAAATTTGGGAAATTCATGCCACTTTGAGGTGTGGTAAAGTTAGGATTTGTGTTTTGTAATTAGATTACAATTAAACAACCCTTAAACAACTCAAGTTTTACGAGATAGAACCGTTGAGTTACATGATCCCAATTCTAATGAAACATTCAATGTTAAAGGTAAGCATGTCAAGCACTACTGGGGAGAATCATTGGAGCGACAAAAAGAAAGTGTCACACTTTCAGATCCAGCCTAACGTTCGGGCAGTCATGTCTAGCTGACGACGTTAAACTTAGCGCTAGCAGAGAGGCAACCCATGCAATTTGTGTATATATTCAGATTTTGTGTGTTTTATCACAGACAGGATGGAAGACGTTCTCGTAAATCTTCACAAGCAATTTCCTTCTCTCCCTCAAAACTCTCTGATGAAAGTCTACAAAGCTCGCATGGAACGAATGAGACTTCTGATGATCAAATGTATTCTTAATGACATTCGTTGGTTAATTGAAGCATGGGTCCAATTGGCAGGTGAGTCATCTGACTCTTTTATTTCATATATGCCTAGTTTAGGAAGAATCACATATTCTAAGAAAATAAGAGCTAAAAGAATGAGTGTGTGCTATAAATGTGCACGCATGACATATAGTACTCGTTGTCGTTCTTTAGGAATGGTGTCTGATAACCGTGAAGATAAAATTAAATTCATTAGGGATGGCTTGAGTAAGGAGTCTTTGGATGAAATATCATTGACTATTGAGACGCATCCCAATGGTTATTTGCATCACGCAATTCACTTGTTATATAAACAATTTCGAAAAGAAAGACAACAATTAAGTATTGGGAATCTGACTTTAAAAGACCCTGTTTGCCAATTTATAAGAAAATTGGATGGGAAGCTTATCCTTGATGCATAGATGTCAATCAAGCTGTTACTTCATGTAAATATTATTATCTCTTTGTATTTATCTAATAATTGTGATTCGTTTTGTGATTTTCTTTTATTTTCTCCGACATGATCCAGACTCTTTGACTTTTACGATATATTTTACTGTTTAGCTAATAATTGTCATTTGGCAGGTACTAGTGCTATTTTTACTCATCCATTTTCAGGTTCTATAACTTTAGCTCATCATTGCACTCTTGAAGACATCCAGAGTTGAGAAATAAATAAAAAATGGAAGCAACTTCAAGAAGATGAGATGTAAACATCTGTGTATTTTGCGGTACTAGTGTTGGTTCTAAACCAGAGTTCGTTGAGGCAGCACAAGAATTGGGTAGAGTCATAGCTAAAAGGAATATGCACCTAGTATATGGCGGTGGCAATCTTGGACTAATGGGGTGCGTTTCAAGGGCCGTACAGGAAGGAGGTAGTCAAGTTCTAGGAATCATCCCAAAACCTTTGGCAGAGGCGAACCTTATAGGACCATCAAACGAAGAGAAAATTATTGTACCAGGTATGTCTGAACAACTGGTTGAAATGATTAATCTTGCTGATGCTTTTATTACTTTGTCAGGTGGCTTGGGCACGATGGAGGAAATATTTACAGTAGTATCTTGGGCGAACTTGAATATACACCAGAAATCGATTGGACTGTTTAATGTTGATGGATTTTATGACTTTCTTTGTGTGTTTCTTGATGATGCCCGGAGGAATGAGTTCGTGTCAAAAACTGTAAAAGATATCATCTTCACTGCCAGAACTGCCCATGATTTAATTGACCAACTTTTAGCCTTTGAACCACAGATTGACCCTATCCTTTCCAAGATTAACTGGTCTGATAATGATCGTGGTAAAAAGCGTCGGATAAATCTGGATCTTAACCTTTAATTTTCTTTTTAAGATGTATAATTTCAGCTAACCAGGTATTGTTTTCTAACTCTTCTTCTACTTTAGACATTGGGGACAATGTCTCAATTATGTTTGGGGGACGGGAATAGTTGACTAGTATCTTGTTTTTATTTTTTTTTATTTTTATTTGATTTTTAGCCAAAATGTTCAAAAAAAAATCAAAAAAATTAAAATATTTTTTTTAAAAATATTTTGTGTTTTTGTGTTTTTAATTTGACTAATAAGGTGAAATTGGTGTGAGATAGCTGAGTAAGGAATTTCCACTCCTGAGACGTATCTCAACCTATTTCGAATGGGTGTTTTAATACCTAGTGACCTAAAACCAACTGGTTTGAGAGTCACTGGCCCAAAGCTCGCTACATGGATTGAAGATGTTATAAAAAAAATAATAGAGAAACAAAGATATCTGAAATCCGAGTAATTAAGTATGTAAGGATGTCTTAACACCTAGTGCCCTAAAGCCAACTGGCTTGGGAGTCACTGACCTAAAGCTCGCTACATGGATTGAAGAAATTGTAAAAAAAAAAAAAATCAGAAAACAATTCCATTGCTAAAAAAGGTGTGAATTCTGATATAATTTTAGGACAAATATTACTCTCTTTTCAACTACACTTATGAATATTGTGGGCACAATGAGCTGATTAATACTTTGTTGGTTGTGTATATGGAGAATGGTAAAAATAATCGGAGAATTTACTTATTTAGTAATTTAGAAAGAAAGAAAACAACTATTAACTTGGATAAGAAGTTTCACTTGTTTAGTCAGTAACTTGTTTATTCTCTTTTCTTTTGTCTTTTTTCTTTTGTGTGCATTTGATTAAAGTTTGTGGGTATCGTCACTGTAAGCCCTCACGAGACTACAACTCGTCCACTAGGGACACCTAGGGGTTTAAAGGCTTGTTGCATACGCTAAATGTAACCGTGATCCCTACAAAAGTGGCTTAGTTTAATTTTAATTGTTTATTGTATTTTATTTTGTTGTTTTGCTCGAGGACTAGTAAAAGGTTAGGTTTGGGGGTGTGATGAGCGGAAAATATAACAATATTTACCGCCCATTTTACTTAATATTTTGTATAATTTCTCGAGTTTTATGAACGTTTTGATGTGTTTTAGTTTATTTTGCAGATAAAATAAAATCGGGACTTAATGGAATCAATCGGGATGAAATGTGGAACAAATAAGGGTAAAAACTGGACTTGACATTTTGATTTTGGAGATTGGAAACTTGAAATGACATTCTAACGAAGTACAATTTCAGAAATTTCAGCTTTACGCAATTGTCGTATTTTTGCCATAACGTTTTATTCCGATTTCGGATTGAGGTGAGTCAAGTTCCAGATTAAAGATGTCTCAAAGATCTACAACTTTGAAGTTCATAAGATTTTCGAATTCTGAAGATTGCATTACCGAAATTGATGAACAATCTGAAAGTGTGTTATGTGTAATTATTAAAGTCATTTTCAAAAATAAAAAATAAAATAAAATAAAATAAAAATGGAAATTGTCAAACTTCCACCAAACATGGGACGATTTGGTGCCTTGTTTGGTGGCATGTTTGGTGGAGAAATTGGTGGAAGCCTTTATATTTTCCTATAAATACCAAGCTAAACTTTGTAAATTTTTCATGCTTTCTTTGGTGGATTTCTCCAGAAAACCTAAAAGAAAGTGTCTTGCATGTTTATTTAAGTTTTCTTGTATTTTTTCTTTATTGATTTAATAATTTTTTATGTGTTTTTAATTACATCATGAGTAGGTAATCTCTTTTTGCTGTAGTCTGGGGTGAAACTTTTAATATAATAATTTAGATTTACTCCCTTAATTTAAATAAGTAAATTGAATTAATTAGTTACCGCCTAAATGGCCGGTTTTACATTATTGGACTTAGTTTCCGCCTTCTTGGTCGGTTTATATGATTTTGTTACCGCCTTTATGGTCGGTTGGACTTTGGACAAATGACATTCACCGCTTATATGGTCGGTTTTAATATAATTAATTCAAGAAATGATTAATTGATAAGGGAGTAATCTATATTTGAAGTATTAAAAGTGAAACCCCTAGCTCCAGCACTTTCTTTTATTGTTGTAATTTTCTTTACTTTTTAATTTTCTATTATGTTATTTTGTTTAACTATGCATTTTGTAATTTTAGGTATATTTTGTAACTAAAAATATTATCTAGGGTTGTGATGAATTTCAATATCACCGTTTTATAAGTGGTTATTTTATATTTTTGGTAGTATATTGGTTTATTTATTAAGTTTAAGCTTAATGCTTCTTGTTAACTGGCTATTAATAAGATTGATTTGGTAAACTTAAAATGAACTTGGAAAAGGGATTTTAGGTTTTAGCCATAGACTCAATAGCTCACGATCTCACCTTGGGGTAAATGTCTCTTAGGTAGATTTCCTTACAGGATAGGAATATACCTGTCGGGCGGGGTAGCCATAATTTGAACTTAATCTCAATGAATCAATAGTTTCTTAATTAACATAGAAATATAATTAATTAGGTTACTTTGGGTAATTACATCTGACCATCGGAAGAGGCTTTTGCATAACTTCGTGTTCCAAGTTAATAAACCGATATATTACACAAACATTAGATAATCACTTCATCTTTAAAAGATATTGGAAGGATTCACAACCCTGGATATTTTCATATCATTGTTTAAAACTTAAAATCTACATTTGTTTTGTTTTAATTACTTGTCTTTAGTTTAAAATCCCCATCCAACCAAAAATCAATCAATTAGATACTCGTAGAGATTTGGCTTCATAAATGAATAGCTTAGGTATTAAGTTCTCGTGGGATCGATACATTTAATACTACTTGAGCGATACGTGTGTGTGTTTACCACCGATCATATGTATTGGATGAGTGAGGTATCACCAGCTCATAATTGAATGTGGTTGACTTTGTTGTTGTGTATATGGGTAATGGAATTGCATTGCATTACATTTCATTGCATGACTTACATGATCATATGTTTATTATGATGAATATGTATTTTTGCATACCCAGAGGGAGACATAGTGCAAATTGACAGATACAGACCCAAGACCAGGGAGACGGCGATGCGTAACGCCCCTGAATCCTAGTTATAGTGAGTGGCTACTTTTCTCTTAAAATGTTGCTTTTGAATTATTTGTTTGTTTTTTATTAAGATTTAATTTTACGCACAATAGGATGATAGTCAAATTTCTTTCTTTTAAGTTGTTTTATAAATGAGAATTTTTTTTAGTAACTATGGTTTTAAAAGTATAATATGGATTTGATTCTTTGAGGCATGGGGAAAAACCCACCTCAGTATGTAACTTGACTCATCTATGGAATTGATGGACTCAGATATCGTGTGCACACGCAGTTCAGGACTATGGATGACAGATGCCCCTAGATCCTAGATTCAGAGCTTGAAGAGTAGCATAGATTCGCACCCCCAGTTCTAAATCAGTGGCTTGGGGGACGGCGATACGTAACGTCCCAAGACCACTGTTTCAGGGAAAGGTAGTGGCATGCTTTGGGGGACAGCATACGTAACGCTCCACTAATATGGATTTTCACTCTTAGCTCTAGTTAGGCGTATGTAACGCCCCCATGCATCAGATTTTTCAAAGATAGATTCCAGTGACAGGTTTTTAAAGAAAAGGTTTTCAAAGATGTAGTTTTCAGAAATGATAAATTTTATAATAGAGTTTTCACGAGAATAAACTTTTACAGAAAAACTTCAGAATTTTACAGACAGAACAAAGTTTCCGAAAATTTTTATAGAAAGAGACTTGTTTTTAAAAAAGAAAAGAGATTTTAGAAAATACAGCTTTCTTAAGACGATTTCAGTTTTAGAACCATGGAGATTTTCATGATAATCTTTGTGCACAACTGTTTACTTTTATAAAAGAATTGATTTCCAGCAGATTACCAAATTGGAATTTCATGTAGAGGATTTTGACATTTCTTGATCTTATATACCATCACAGATTTTGAATTCGATTTTACTCCCAGTTGTCTTGATATTTTCCAACATATGAGATTTTATTGTTTTACAAATCTATACGGTTTTCAGAGTTGGTACTAAAGTTTTACACCTCATAGTTAGCAAATATTTGTGTTTTAGCTCACATAATTCATATGAAGTAGTCAGCCATAGTTTAAACTGACTAAACAACCACGGGTTTGGGATGGCCTTAGCCACATGTTTGGGTAGTTTGGTAGATAATAAGTTAGTTTCGGTTAGGAGAAAATTTGGTGTTGCTAGTATATAAAGTATAGCTACAGTGCGGAAAAAGAGTATGTATGTATGTGGATGAATGCTTCTAGATTGATGTATGAGAGATGCCACAATTCCGTAGATGTGAGGTTTCGAGTGAAATCGAGAAGATAAGTTCATTACATTATTGCATTCAGTTCAATGAGTAAATTATCCAGGTATATCATAAGTAAACAGCCATCAGGTAAAGATGTAAGTTATAAGTTTGTGTATTCATATATATCTGATTTCTATTTAAGTTCTTGTTGTCACTTTATATATTTACATAAGACGTGAATACTTACTGAGCTTTATAGCTCACACCCCGACTGTTTGCTAGTTTTGCAAGTTCATATTGGACTTAAAGAGTTAGAAGATTTCCTTTGACGTCTTGCAGACAGCGGATCACCCCGATGCAGTCAAGTCGGTCTTGAGTAGTTTTATTTTTCTGGGATGTGTAATTGGGCTCCTACAACCTTAGTTTTATTTAATTGTATCACATGTGTAGTTTTAATCGTGTTGAGCACGTAGTTATTTGTAGTTATTTGTCTTATGTCTGGCCGAAGGCCTATTTATATATGAGTTAAGATTTGTTAGGCCAGAGGCCTATTTGCATGAGTTGAGATGATTGCTTTTGGATTTAATATCAGGACACCTCGAGATGCTGGACTTGGATCCAGCTTCATGATTTTTAGCAAAGGTCATGTCGAAATTTTAGTACAATTAAAGGCTTATATATATGAGTTTTCTTATCTCCTGCAGGTAGCATTCTGGCTTCGGATGGGATGTTACAGAGGATGGCGAGACGTAACGCCCCAAGACCAGACGTCACGCCCCCATGTGTCAGTTTTGCTACAGATTTTCAGATATTACATACAGTTGATTTTACAAATGATTTTCATAAAAGTTTTGAAAGGAAAGACTCATAAAATATCTTTTTATCATGAACATTTGACCTAATGTTACTTATACTGGTTTCTGATTTTACAGCTCCACTCACTAAGTTCTTTAGGACTCACCCACTCTTTAGTTTTACAGGATCTTCCAGCTGGTGTGCCACATCCATCTTTTGGAGACATAGATCAAGGACAAGAGTAGCACTGTAGTCACTAGTCATATGGGTCCATCATGTCAGATCTACATTCACATAGAATGAAGTTCCTTTTGTTTCCTTTTGATGCATGACTTGTATATGATTGTAAAGA